>CM021109.1:521884273-522271056 GCA_007115665.2 Sequoiadendron giganteum
AGATAGAGAGAGGGATGGAGAGAGATAGAGAGAAGTAGAAAGGGAAGGAGGGAGGGACAAAGGGAGAGAGAAGTGTGATAGAGAGAATGAGAGAGGGGGGGAGGAGGAAGGAGGAGAGATTAAGAGAGAGAGAATGGAGGGTGAGAGGTAGGCAGAGAGGGATAGGTTAGATAAAGAGAAGTAGAGAGGGAAGGTGGGTGGGATGTAGGAAGGTGGAGAGATTGAGAGAGAGAGAGGAGGGAGGAAGGGAGAGGTAGAGAGATAGGTTAGATAGAGTGAAGTAGAGAGGGAAGGTGTGTGGGAGGAAGAGAGAGGGGGGAGATAGAGAAGGTGAGATAGATAAAATTAGAAAGGGAAGGAGGGAATGAGGAATAGAGGGAGGGATGGAGAGAAAGAGAGATGTGAGATAGATAGAAGTATAGAGGGAAGGAGAGAGTGTGAGAGAGAGGTCTATTATAGCATAAGGGATAAACAATGAGTGAGATAGAGTGAGAAAGATGACACAACTTTCTAATTACTAAAATTTGACCTCTTGATTACTAATATTTGACATGTTGATTACTGAAATTTGGCTGTCTGAAAAATTGTAAGATCTTCAAAAAACTAGAATTTGAATTATACCTCCTAAAGATCTGAAACCACTCTGAAACATCTTTAAAATATATACATGAAATATAACTTAAATTATAAGAAAGTAAATGTCCATATGTAAATTTCAACTTATACCTCATGTATATAGTTTCCCTGAAAGATAACAAGAAGAAAGTGACAAAAAAAGAGAATAATTTTTTTTCAATGTAGACCAAAATGCGAGCACATTATAATGCGCTTGTGTTTTGGAAATATTTTTTTGATTTCAAAAAATGCACATTTTTTAACTCAAAATGTGCACATTTTTTAAAATTTAAACTGTAGTGCGAGCACATTATAACGCACTAGTGTTATGGCTTGGTAATGATCGAGCCTAGGCTTGGTCACTACCAACCCATAATGTGAGTGCATTTTACTATAACACGTTCGTGTTTTAGCTATTTTGGGATGAAAAAGTAAATTGGCCACTTTTTGGCCTCCCATTTTTTTGCACTTACCCTGGTTCCTTCTTGAAGTAAATATATCAGATTAAAATAGCAAAACTTGTTGTATAAAGAACAAAAAAATTCCTAATAAAGTACCAGTTCACACGAGAAAAAATTGGTAAAATTTACAAGAAAGTACCATGGATTATTCAAATTCCTTGTGAGATGCTTCTGGTCAATTGATTCATGTATAAGTCCAAGCTCACTAGGCTCTTCAGATTGATGATATTCGCTGGAATTAGCCCAAATAATTTGTTTCTGTAGAGATAAAAATTTAGCTTGGAAAGAGACACTGACTTTCTGGGAATCCCACTAGACAACATGTTTATTGAGAGATCACAATGAACCAAATCTATCATGTTCCATCCGGACTCTAGAATTTCTCCTACTAAATTGAACTATTTCATCCATAGACATTTCAATCTTACTAAGTTCCCAAGCTCATGAGGATCACCCCTTCAACTAGAGGATTGTAGGAAAGCGTTAAATTTTTCAAGGTAGACAAATTACTTAGAAACGTAGGAACAATATCATTAAAAAAGTTAGAATGCAAGAAGAGTACCCCAATCTTAGGCATCATTCTGAATCTAGAAGGTATGCCACTAGAGAAATTGTTGCTGGAAACATCCAAAGATAGGAGCTCCTCTAGCTTATATCACCTACAACAAGCATCATACTTTGCACTGGAAGTATTTTGCCAATATCTAAATTCCACATTGGTGTCCCACCTCTCCATATCCAACAAGATTTGGGCTTCTTCTAGGAGGCCATTGCACAGCTGAAACAGTCTAATAAATATGCCTAAGATCATGAATCCACCTTTTTTTTTTCATTTCTATGGGGATTTACGCACTGCTTATATTATTCTCAATATCACAAAGCAACCACTCACAAGAGGGTCGAATCATAGAAGTGATCAAGCCACAATCATCATCAGAAAAAACCACATAACCACAATGTCCAGAAAGGATTTCTCCCTGACCTTCCAAGGCTTGTCCTATCCTAAGATTGATACATAAAAAAGTGAACTTTTTTCTTTCATCTACGTGAAAAGAAACTGATAGACACAAAAGTTGTACCACATTTACTTTGTCTTTTATCTTGACAGATAAAAAATGCACTTCTTTAATGGTATTCCACATTCTCACTTTGGGGTTTCTTAGAAGTAGAGAAAATTTATGATAGTTCAACCCATATCAGATAGTTTGTATGATTTTATCTGATTCAAAGGGATTTTGATCTACAACATTTGAATTGATATGACGTGTGACATATCATATTGATCAAATCTACAAAGTAGGATTCCCACCAGTGAACAAAATCTAGGAAGAAAAATACTCTGCATTTATCATATTGCACAACATTCGATATAATTTAATGCATATATAATATGTTGTTGAATTTCGCATTTCATTGAAACCAATACCTGTTTTGTGGGAATTTTTTGTATTTTTCCGACGCGAGACAAGTTTCAGGCTGAAACCTCACACTATATGTAGCCTATCAGCTAATTATCTTTATTGATTTTTTTTAAAACATAGGCTACAAACATTTAGGAATTAAACAAGACATTACAGTCCGCCCTACCCAAGATTGCTTGTTCTTAAGCACCCACAAGCTATGATTCTCCTAAAGTTACCAAGATCCGAAATTAACCTTGTAGATTTGTAACCCGTAGACATTGCTCATTCTTGTGATGTAATTAGCTTTTGTTGTGATACTTTGGTATAATTAAGAATTGAAAACTCTACAATTAGTGGAAATTGTCCTTGTTATGTTTGACTTTATTACTATAATGATGGCCCTAGAGAGTATTTATTAGTATAGTTGCCTCAACTTGACTACCAATAAGGTTAATACCATCCTCTAAAGTATGAGGAAAATTTATTGTCCAATATTCTTCTAGCTCATGTACTACTATTTTCCAATAACTCTCAACAACAAAACCAAGAGTTGGAAATTGGCAAAACCTGTTATTTAAGACAAATTTTCTCTCATTTCATTACCACAATAATCCTAGGAAGTGAATACAAACTCTTGGTTACCATTTTTGAAATCCAAAATGATAGAAAAATGTTGCAACCTTCATCATGATGAATTACGAGAGTGTTATGAATATCAAGGCCCCACTCCTTTGTGCAAAGCCAATTTTGCATTTGAGTAAAAGGATCTAGGTGTCCTTTACCACAATTTGTATCCTCTTTCCCTAAACAATCAAATGGAAACAAGTACACAATTTCCCTTAAATAAAGTATATTTCATTTTGCATGAACATTCAAAGCCAAGTTTTAAGGAAAGTTTGAAACTAATGAGGATGTATTATAAAATAGCTTATAGGGTGTTTGTAACACTTAACCTAGTAAAAAAATCTTTCAACATATACCACATTGTCATAGACTCATAGATAATTAATGAAATTCTATAACCTTCTAAGTATATATTTCCTTGATAATACTCAAGTACAAAATTATTGGATTAATCAAGCCCAATAATAAGTACAATAAAATAAAAGATGTACAAAAGTCTTATAATTCATAGCAAACAATTATCACCCACAAATAGTTCATAGAAGAGCTCAAATTTATAAGTTCACACTAATATCTAGTTCTTGTTCAACTTCCATATCAATTGGAGGTTGTCACTCCTCTTGTAAAAATTTGAAATATCCCCATGTTTGACACTAAGATGATTTTCATATCCTAGAAAAGCATTGTTTTATTCCAACTGGTTCATTTAAACATCATTTTTTTCAAAGATTAAGAGGCAAAATGATCTTGGGATTTGTGGGTTATGGGCCCACAATGTAACCTCAAATATACTTATGTAAGAAATTCAAGTGCACCTTGATTTGTATCAAATTTATCTAAGATACATGCATGTCTAATATATATGTCCTTGATATTTAATCATGAATGTAGAGCTACTCTAATAAAGAGAAAGGACTTAGGAGAAGAAAAACCTTGGATGAAATGATCTACTCTAGATATTAAATATAGAAGTGAATTTAGTTGACAAGATAGATCACTAGATCAATTTTGTAGGTTATAAGGTAGATCCATGTATATCCATTGTTCCAATGAGTGTGGGATAGATCATATGTGGTATGCACTTGATTGTACATTATGATCTTTTCTAAAATGAATAGAACAAATTACTCTTTATTAGAACAATTGTGTTCTTGCCTCAATGAAGCTTGATGAATATATCCTATGATAAAAACCTCAAATTATAGTGCCAATGGCTCTTTCCAAAATTTCTCTTAAGATCTCTCTAAGAGTCAAAATCTGTTTTTTGATTTACAACAAAAAATTGTATGTTCCTAAAGAATTGAGTTGTATTTATTAAATTATTTCACAAATATTGTTTTGGCATATCAAAATTTGATTGAATTTAGACTTAGATGTCTTATTATTCCCAACTCCAAAACCTCGCATGTTGATAGTAATTCACTTTATGATGTTTCAAATTGGGTGTGTTGTGTAAGGCCTATATTCTAGATTTATCATTGTAGATTGTTTTGGAATATTCATGTGGGCTTGGAAATGATGAATATACAACGATAGATCATGATTTATGTGCTTTCAACAGTGTCACTATCTAAGGAAAAATGCAACACCTAGAAATTATGGTTTTTGTGATAATGCAATCATTACTTCGTGGGAATTGATGTGATTGGTTGGATTTTAAGAGGCTGATAATCCTAGGTCAAGATGATATCTATGTCAACTTATATCTTGAAATTTGTAAGTAAGATAATCTAAACCCATTTTTGTATCTTAGTTATGCTTAAGTTCCAGCAACAACTAGTGATGGCAACATGTGGATTTCTATTTGAGAAATGAAAGTCAAGTTATATCATTAGATTTTATCATTAACTCTATTGAGTTGTTAGAGAATGAACTTGAGTGTTCCTTTATTGGGAATCTTACAAGCTAATAACTTGTAACTAGAAGAACATGTAGGTCTCATAGCCTTGGTCTACAATTCCAAGGCATATACTTCTTCTTTTCTTTTTTATCATTAGGCTGATAAGATCAAAGATTTGATGTCAACTGTAATGTCCCCTTTTGGAGAATTCCTAATTTTAGGCCTGCAAAATAATAATAATAACTAAAAAATGATATTATTCATAACAAGTATCAATTTTATGGTTATATTCAAATTAATACATTAAATATTATAAGATTGAGAGAATACATCATAGGTAAAACATTGTAATATTTAGATCTATAGTTCATAACATTATCAATATTTGAATTGAAAATATCTTAACATCATTAATGATTATTCCAAGGAATATTCTTATAGCCAATATATTAAGAATTCACTTGAAATTCTTCCAAACCGCAATATCAAGAAGAGTGACTTTGTAGGGCAGCTTTTTGTGGAAAACGGTGCATATATCTTGGGAGAATTAGTCAAAAGATTGTTATTTATTGAAGGAACTCCTACAAAATATTACTTTTTACTCTGAATATATTTTACTACTTGATTTTACTACATCTAAGAGATTAAGATTTTGAATTAGGGTATAGTAAAGAAGATAGACCAAATGAGGACTTGCAACATATAGTAAAGCAATAAGAATACTCAAATCTCCTGCATTATTGTTCTGGTTGCATTGCGTTAGTGTTCTAGTTGCGTTTGCTTGAATATTTCTAAATATTCTTCAATACATCCATTTGTGCACATTCTAAAAGCCTCACTTTATGTGAGATAACATATTTTTAAGGAATTATGTTAACCAGTTTATATGCTTTTTGTATGCTTCTTCATTCTTTAGAGATGTGAGGTGAAATATGTAGCAAATCCTACAAAGTTTATTCACAGGGAGTAGAGCATACCTAGTCATAAATATACCTTCCATGTGGATAGGATGTCAATAGAATAATTTCACAAAATTAATCATCTTTATCAGCCATTCTATCATTCCGCACAACCAAATTGTTTAATGTTCACTCCTAGTATCATTTGGAATTTTTGGATTTATACATAAAATAAATATTCAATATATAATCTGGTAACTTGGTACAGTTTTAGCCTCTTATAAAGGTGACTTATGTGCATTCCACAAATAGAACCCCCAATTTTATGATGTTAAAATATTAGCGTAAAGGTTTATTTTTGTGTGATCAAAGAAGCCCTAAAATAAGATTTAAATATCCACACGAAAATTGGATGATTGTTTAAATCGCATATATATTTTTTACATAACAAGGCAACTAAACTAAACATAGTACATAGAATTGACCAAGTGGTTTTGGTGGAATGGTAATGGTAGACACTCATAATAGCACAACCCAGGTTCAAACTCCCAAACCACAATAAAATGGCCAGCCAAGTGCTAGGGTTGTATAGCTTGAAGTGAAACAAACATGTACCGAGGAACTTCCATGTAATGGCAATGCTAAGCACAGGTATAAGAATGACAAAGGTTCAAATTCTCTCATAGAAATTAGATGGACCTTAATGCCAACGTTGAGGCTGTAATGTAACAACCATTAGGCATATTTGAGATTTAATGAAATTTTCTAAAGCTTACACACCAATCTGAGTACCATTCACAATCACCATTCATCTAAAAAAGTAGAAGAACAAAATTAACAAAATGGTGCCATAAGTAAACATAGAAAGCAAAGAATACTTATCCATACCATTAAACATACAAATTCTCCTTAAACACCTAGCATGCTTTGAAATTCAATCATAAAATGCTAAATTTGGATAAAATAATGTATATTCCCTCACTGAATGGGATGAGCTCGGGTGGTACAAACATTAGAAAAACTCTCATCCAATGTGATGAATTCTCATTTATTCACCTTGGAATTTCCATAATGAAGCCCCAAATTCGAATCTGAGTGAAACAAGATAACAATGTTAAAATGAGATAAAATATTGCTAATACCCTTGATGAGAGAAGATAAGTTCAAGAGGAATAAAATCTTCCATCTTTGCATAATAGTGTTTGGGGTTCAAATATAGGGTAGAAACTGGAAAAATATAGTACTTGATTCAAATGATACACCATACCTTGCAAAGACCACGAGTCCAAGTGTAGGGTGAATTTGACTAGAAGAGATTCGTGACATCTAAGATGAAAGTTGACCCAGAAGGGAAGATTTCAGAGCAAAATAAAAAATAAAAAATGACCCTTCAGAGTATAAAGGGGGCAAACTTACCAAAGCAAAGAAACAATAAAAGTGTGACCTCGCTCACTTAAAATGAAGATGCATGCATTGTAGGATGGTCAGCCGAGAAAGTTAGGGTGAACATTTCCTTAGGATTGAAACCCTAAATATGAATTGAGCTGCAAAATTTTGTTACCTCATAGCTCTTGACCTACGCTTCTCCTCCTTTATTAACTGCAACACCAAACCAAACCTCTTTGCATGACAATGCTTCTTTTCCAAATCCATCAAGACCTCTGCAGTTCTTATTGTAACTCCACCGTTATATTTACCATCATTTAATGATTTTTCCATGGCTGTCGGCTCCAAAAATTTCATAGGCTCACACTTATTAGGGATCATAATGCTTCCAAATGAATCTCCTTCTTTTACATTTGTAGTGCATTCACGCTCCTATTCCTCCTTCCCTGTTGCATCATTACAATTTATTTCGATGACTTCTGATGGAGGCACGAACTATAATACCCCTCTGTTTTGCCTTTTGGTTGGATAGTGTGTCCTTGTGTTGTTTGTTGCTTTGATGTGTTTATGGATATTCAGATACCTTATTATGTGTGTTTTGTGTTTGTACTTTGACTTTGGAACTCGGTTACTATTTGATCGCTATCTATAAAGTGATGTGAATGTTATATTTTGATGTGATGGTATTTTATTCTGATGTTATCATTATGTCATGCTTTAGATTATCATAAGTGGATGTTTGAATTAATGATGTTAGATTCATCAGTTAGTAATATTGTATTGGTGAAGGGGACGAGATTGCACCACTCGCTTGCGAGCGCCCTGCGATTCCGAGATTTCCTCTTCATGGTGTGTTTTAATGATGACATACATATGCATGTGGATATACTCTTTGTTCGTAGGATGACAGGTACAGGACATTGACTCCACCTGGTTTCATAGGTTTGAACGTGTCCATTTCCCAACGGTATTCGATTGGAAGATAGTAGCTAGGTTTTCCATGCCAAGTCATCACCCTAGTCATAGTGTGTCATCGGGTTTTGGTCTGGCTCAGTTGAGTTATCATTGTGCTATTTGTCTTGATCTTATTTAAATTGCAAGTTAGAAAATGGTATTTAAAATGATATGTTTTGAATTAATAAAGTAACTGCTTTATTTTATTATTATTTTCAAGCAATTAAGAACTAGATATTTGTTTAAATTTCATCTTATGTCTGAAAGAGACATTATTAAATCAGTTTTATTAATGTAATGAATTACTGAATTCTATTAAGGGAAATGGATTTAATATATCCAAAATTAGTTTATTTCCTCGCAATTGCCTTATGTGATTATATCCCTCTGTGTTCATGTTTGGGGAAATGAGTTATGTGTCTTTATTTTGTAAGTCTTCCAGAGGACCCTAGAGGTTGAGGTTTGTCATTTTGTGAGGTCAACCATTTGTTAATTCCTTGGTTAGTGCATGGTGTCTAGTCAGTGTTTAACCCGGTTTCTGTGAACGGGGATGTTTTGTGCCTCCTGTGGAAGGAGTGGGTTAGGTGATTTGTGACTCCTTGTAAGGAGTGGCTATGTTATGTTTGTACCTCCAGTGTTGGAGTGAGTTCCTTTTTAGGTTTCCTCCTAGAGTTGGAGTGGTTGTAATATCTATTTTGTATGCACTTGGGTTCCCTTGGTAATTGGTTTGATTGCGTGTTGTAAAGTAGAAGAGTGGCTTCCGTTAGGCGTCAAAGCCCAAAGAGGTAAACTGGATAACCTTCAGAGGTGGTTAATCAAGTGATAACTAAAACAACACTTAGAAGATTAGGACTAACTCCTCACTAATCAAGATAATTTTGCCTCACTCATAGACACAAGGGCTCGTTTAGACTTGGGATGAGTGGGAAGGCCTGGAATGGCAAGGTCATCTATCTTGTCTATACGAAAGGTATTTGATTCCACATGAGTGAGTATGGGGGCCAGGATTCAGTTGAGGCCACCAGGATAACCCTTAGTGGGGGTCGAAGCCTATGAAGATTCCCAGAGGTAATCCCATGTCGAGCTGTGTGATGACACTCTTTTTAGGAAAACAGTTGGTATTTGATTATGTGTGTATGGTTTTCTCAACATACTTGATCTGTTTTATATCTGGAAGCAATGTGACCATGTTAGAGTTGTACTTGTGATGTACTTGTGTTGTACTTGTGTGGTTCTTTTGTTTGGTTGTATTAGTATGAGTCAACCTATGTCTAAGAGGTAGATGGTCTTGTCTAGGATTCCTTGTTACTATCTCCTAGCATGGAGGGTGGGCCTTTGGGTTCTACTTGGTTGGGTGGCATGCACCTTACTCCGTTGGGCTTTCTTCTTGTCCATGTTGATGAGATTTCCAGTTGGAGAGCTCGTGGGATCCAGTTTCATTTCATGCCTTATCTATTTTAGTTAATCTTGTGATTTATTACCCCTCATTTGTTATCAAGGTAGAAAGTTGTAATCGTAACCATTTTTATTGGACTTGCCTCATTCAGGGAATGAGAGATATAATTGCATTGTTTAATTATGGATAAATGAAATTGAAAGTTACCTTTTATGCTTTGATGTAATTTATCTTATTTGGAATGTATGTGTTTAATTTCTTAAGTAAATAAATGGCATGGTTTAGATTCATGTTTTTTGTTGAGGTTCTAAATAACCTCTGTCTCGTAATCTTAGAGGTTGTTGGAATTGGGTAGTGAAGTTTCATGTTAATTATTCTTAAACAAAAAAATAAATTTAGTTCGTTTGTGTAGTTAATTGCAACTTCCTCTAGGGTTGTGTGGCGGGGCGTTACATGGACTCTAGGAATTCCTGCTTTTGGGGCTAAGCTTCACCATTGTCTGGTGGAGAAGAGGACTTTTCCAACCTTTCAAGAAAAGCATTATCCTTTAAAAAAAAACAAAAATCTCTTTCATAGATTGTTCACCCCTCTTCATGCACACACAAATGTTGGCTTTATTCATGGCATAACCTAGTGGTGGACCTATTTTCACTCAAATAAATGGTGGTTGGAGGTACGTGTCATATGTTTTTCTATACATGGAAAAATGAAATTGTAGTGGAACGCCTCTCGATGTAATAAAGATACACCTTTGATATATCTATAATTAATATACATAGTTTGTTTGGATACCACCCCTCCTTGAGATACATTCACTAATACTAAACACATAATAAAATATTTAGGAATCTTTGATGATTTTCCCATGTTCCATCATGATAGAGGCTTCCCACATGTCTTTGAGGTTTCTTCATATTTTGGGGAAGTTATTTCTTCATTAGGTAATCCTCCTAATGTTTTACCAATAACCAATAAAAAATGATTTAAAATTAAAGGACAATTACTATTGGTAGTACTCTAAATGTTGAGATGGAAAAAGATAAATAAAATATTTTAAAAATGAGAGGTTTCCTAAATAAGTAGGAATACCATAATATATCCATCTTACTAATTTAATTGGATGATATTTTTGGGTAGTTATATCAAATATGATGGGTATTTATAGTGGTATTGTCATGCACGATATTTTTATAAAACTTGATGCCAAATTAATTAACCAAAAGATTCACAAAATGCATCCACAAGTTTCCTTGATGGTCAATGAAGAACTAGAAAAATGCTTAAGATGAGTTTTATTAGACCAATCAATTATCAATGTTGGGTCTCAAATATGGTCTCCATCACCAAGCCCAATAGATGTATGCATATTTATATCAATTTCTATGACCTAAATAAATCATCACTTGAGGATGAATTTACATTTGTTAGGGAAAATTGTGGTGTACACCTTGCACAAGAAATGAATTATTTAATTGTGTAAAATAAATATTTATTTGTGGTGTTTAGCCACATTAAATATTTATTTAGGACCACTTCAAAATTTCTATGTAATATTGGTTAGATATTTTGTGTGGGTTGCACATGGGAATAATATTTAATATTGGGAAACTTAGTACCAAAAAGTAAATGTGGGGGTTAATGGTTTTTTGTACTAATAGTTTTGGTGCACATGGTTTTACCTTACCACTTGGTTGCTTTATGTGAGATTGATTCTTTAAAAGCAAGCACATGTCCAATGGTTAGAATTAGTTGGTTGGCTAGTTGGTTATTTGGTTTAGTTGCCATTGTATTGAGCTCTCTTTTGAAGAGTGTGCATGTCAAGCATGGCTGGGATGTGTGGTTACATGATTGAACACATGGAGTATGAATTGGATGAGCTTGGTGTTTCTGAAGTATTCATGGAGACTCTATAGGTGTATTATAATGTTTTTATTGCTGAATAATACTGTGTGAGGGGGAATGAGGACGTTAGATTAATGATCCAAGAGGGACATTAAAGCAATCTGGTGAATAAATCTAATCTACAGCCAAAAAGATCAAATCTAAGATCTAGAAACTCCTACACATACGAAATTAAACTATAATAATACAAACATAATAAAAAACCTAATGATTATCATATGAACTGAAAGCAAAATATAGTTTCACCATCCCGTATTGAAGTGTATTCGCTTGATGTTGGATTGTTCTTATCACATCAAAGCCTCCAAAGTTCGTGTGCAAAGTGTGGATGAATGCTTGTTGTGTTTGGTTGATCGAAGATAATGGATGATGCTCTCTCAAGGATGATCTTGACACTACTTTGTTGCTCAATGTATGTTGATTCTCCGATCCTTATTTGTGAGGAAAGGGGTTTGTTATATAGAAAATGAGATTTGAAATGGATGATCAAGATCGTTTTGAAGAATATCTAGATCAACGGTCAAAGTGTGTTGAGAGGATTTAGAAATGAGATAATTGTGCAAAGTTGATTGCACAATTTGTGTGATTGGGAAATAGATTGGCTAGTCAAGACTCTGATTGATCAGTTAACTAAATAGATTGGCCAGTCAAATTTGTGATGGCTTAGTTAGGAATGTGATGTTTTAGTTAACTGAATAGATGGAATAGTTAACAAATTAGATTTCTTAGTTAGCAATCATAATTTGCTCAATCAGAAAGTGGGTGAGGAATATGAATTAATTGATTTAATTAATTAATTCCTTTTTGGGGTTTGAATGTGCAAATCAAGTTTGACTTTTGCAAACAAAGTTGCATTAGTTTGATTTGATTTTTGATAATTGATTTGAATAGTTTGATTTAATTCAAATTTTTGGAAGGAAAGTGTTGTAATTAAATTATTATTTAACAATTTAATCCACTTAAGGTGATTTAACGACGAAATTAAATAATTGGCGTTATTTAATTAATCAGGACGAAATAAGGTGGGATTGAGATTTATTTAATTGATCGAAATGATGAAAAAGTGAATTAATTAAATAATGTTGTTTTATTTAATTAATAGAGGAATTAGGGTTTCTAGGACTTTATTAAATAAATGAAATTTATTAAATTTATCCGAAATGATGAAAAAGTGAATTAATTAAATAATGTTGTATTATTCAATTAATAGAGGAATTAGGGTTTTTGATGTCGTTTTGATGTGATGCGATGTGGTGCGATGTGGTGTGATGCAAGAATGTTGTGGTATGATTCTGAGCATTTTAGGATGATTCTGAGATGATGTGAGACATTACAAGATGATTCTGAACTATTTTGGAGTGATTCTGAGATGATCTGAGACGTTACGGGATGATTCTGAACTATTTTGGGGTGATTTTGAGATGACCTGAGACGTTACGAGATGATTATGAGTTATTATGAGATGTTATGAGATGATTTCGAGTTATTTCAAAGTGTTACTATATGATTCTGAGTCATTTTGAAGTGTTACAAGATGATTCTGAGTCATTCTGAAGTGTTACAGGATGATTTCGAGTCAGTTTGAAGTGTTACGGGATGATTCTGAGTCATTCTGAAGTGTTACGAGATGATTTTAAGTCATCTTGAAGTGTTACAGGATGATTATGAGTCATTCCAAAGTGTTATGGGATGATTCTAAGTCATTTCAAAGTGTTACGGGATGATTCTAAGTCATTTTGAAGTGTTACGGGATGATCCTGAGTCATTCCAAAGTGTTACGGGATGATTGTGAGTCATTCCAAAGTGTTACGAGATGATTGTGAGTCATTCCAAAGTGTTACAGGATGATTTTGAGTCATTCTAAAGTGTTACGAGATGATTCTGAGTCATTTTGAAGTGATGTGAGATGATGTTCCATATCGTTTGATGTTGCTTGAGGTTGTTCGATGTCGTTCAATGTTATTTTGACGTTGTTCAGTGTTGTTTGATGCCGTTCAGTGTTGTTTGATGTCATTTAATGTTGTGTGATAGGTGTCAAGTCAATTTTACATGTCTACATTTTAACCCTCTTTGATACAAAGTACTGGTTGCTTTGTTTCAAAGATTTTGTTTTTATGATTAAGTTTAAAAAAAGAATGTATGCCTCACTATGCCCTAGTGTTTAGTGGAATGATGGTAGGACTTCTTGTTTCCCCCTCGAGAGGTTGATCAAAAATTTCAAGCTTTGAGGTCAGGCTCTTGAGACTATTGTATTTGTCGTTTCAATGTTTTCAGATGGAATATTCTATGTTAATGTGCATCGTTTATCGATTAGAGCTTGTAATTTGTAAGTAGGAAGATTTCCTAAGTGTAATTAGGGTTTCCTAGATGAAATTAGGGTTTCCTTGAGGTGTTATATAGGAAATTTGTCTTCAAATTGGATCATTTGTGCTTGGTTTCGTTTGCTAATTCTTGTCTCTGGATTCCACATTTTGTCAGTTGTTGAGGGAGAATGTCGAGATTCAAGGTTGCCCCACATCGTTCTGAGCTTGTTCGAGAGTATAGACAACCTTTAGACATTGATGCCCCGGTATGTACCTTTTTTCCCTTCGCTTTCATCATGTTTTCATTCTCGTTTTGTGTGTGCGAAGTCCTGTCAGACAAATGTGTTGGTTTTGAGGTTTTAGCACATCTGTCTTGGTTTTGGTGCATTTGTCAGGTGTTTTTGGTGTTTATTTCCAAACCTAGTGCATTTTTTTTGAGCACTTGTTCAGAAACTGCACAGTTGTCCTAAAACTATGCACTTGTCAGGAAATTGCACCCAAAATCTTGTGCACTTGTCCTAAAACTGCACATTTATTCAAAACTAGCACATTTGTTTGTTTCATATTGAGTATTTTCCCTAGAATCTGGTAATTGACTCTTTGTCCAAACCCTAGTATGTGTCTGTTTACCATCATGAATGTCATTCTTCATCATGTTTGCATTATAAAACCTTGTCTTGTGTCTGTTTACCATCTCAACTGTCATTTGTTACCTAGCAAGTGTCGTTTTATGTTGTTTTGCTTGTTTTAGAGTGAAACCCTAACTTACGTTTTTTTTCTATTTAATCATTGTTTGTGTTCAAAACCCTAGCTTGTGTCTGTTTAGTGTCATACATGCCATTTGTCATCTTGCATGTGTCGTTTTATGTTTCTTCACTATTTTTAGAGTGAAAGCCTTGCATTTGTTTTCTATTTAAGCATCGTTTTCTCATCCTTTTTGTGTTCAAAACCCTAGCTTGTGTCTGTTTAGCATTATACATGTCATTTGTCATCTAGCATGTGTCATTCTATGTTGCTTCACGTGAAACCCTAATGTCTTGGTTTATGTCACTTGTAGGCGAATCTCCGATCGTGTATGATAAGAGAGAGACGTCCTTGTCACTTGTTTGATGTGATTGCCTAGTTCGACACATTGAAGTGGGACTTTATTGATGCAGTGGGATTGCATTTTGGGGTCTTGCCATTTTTGGGACTTGATCTTCATGTTGTTTCATGGTGCAGAGGCATTTTGTAGACATGTGTGTTATATCTATTCATCGGTCTAGTCGAGACCTCATATATATGTTATGATTTTGTACTTTCCTATCAAACTTATGGCACTACAGATGTACTTATGACATATTCATTTTTGATGATGATATATATGAGATATACCTTCTTTGATTCAGCCTCATTGTATGTTTATGTGTTCTTGTGCCTTATTGATGTATGGATATGATGTAGATGTAGAATTCATACTTTATCTCATTTTATGATGTGATAGATGTTGATAGATGAATACCCCATACATGCTACATGATATTTTTAATTGGTTTATTATCATCATGATATGTATTGATAACATTTGTGGATGTAGAATGGATGTGGTACTGATGATGTGTTATGCAGGATGAATGTTAATTTAGAATAATTATGATGATAGATAGAAAAATTATGTTAATTAGAAGAAATATGATGATGTTTGTTAGTTAGTAGAAATATGATAATGGATAGATTTATGATGTTAATTGATGATGTGACTTTGCTTCACTTTAGAGACTTCGCTATTTGAACAATCTTGTTTGATGTAGCAAATAGATACAATGCACCAGGGTATGAATTACCAAGGTGACTTTGTATCTATTGTGTAGACTTTGACTCTACAAACAAAGAGTATCTTTGTGCATACCAGACATATAGAAACTTTGTTTAAAATATAGGCAGATTACATGAAAAATGTTTTGGACCAATCACATAGAGAGGTATAGAACACCTAACATGTAATTGCTTCACGAACTGTTTTAATACAACTTCCATAATCAATAAAACAAGTATTCACCACGGTAATATTATAAACATATCTTACAAAGAACAAATCAAAATGATGCTCAATTGCCCCCATTCCTTCTTCTCTAAATCCTTATGGACGTCCTTGAGAGATCCTGGGAATGAGTCAATAAAATAAATCACAAGAGTAAGACCACAAAAGATAAATAAAAAGTTGTAGTATCACTTGCCATATTTGTTTAGGGTGGGGCTATTATCCATTGTTGATCATGTCTATCATAGGAATGGATCTGTTAAGGCATATATTAGGATGTTGTTGGGACTTGTTTAAAAATATAGGTAGATGATACTTTGGCATTGTTTTTGTCTGTTTATAGTCATCTCTTATGCAATTTTTTTTTTTGAAAATTCTAGCTTTTGATGTTTGCTTTGCTTTGCTTTGTTTGTTTGTTTTTTTGTGTTTTCAAGTTATCTGAATGTTTTTGTTTTTTCGATTGTCAAGGAGGTATGGTGAGGATTCAAGGAGCCTCATATCATGTAGATCTATTTTGAGAGTTTGGATGTCCTTTAGTCATTGGTTTCATAGTATGTACCTTGTCACTTCTCATTTCATTTCATTATGTTCTCATTATACGTGTACACAGGTTATATTAGTCAATAGAAAATTTCTAGTGATTTTTGAGCTTTTGCATCAGTTTTGGAATTTTTGTCAGGTGTTTTTGGTATTTTTTTCCAAAAATTGTGCATTTGTTCAAAACTGGTGCGTTTGTTTTGAGCAGTTGTTCAGAAACTGTGCAGTTGTTTGAAAACTGTGTAATTGTTCTAAAATGACACATTTGTTTTAATTAGTTGTCTTAAAATTTCACTTTTTTTTCATGCAGTTGTCCTAAAATCTCGCTTTTGTTTCATGCAGTTGTCCTAAAATCTCGCTTTTGTTTGCTCTGTGACTTGTAATTTTACCCTATCTTCAAACGACCATATCTTGGTCATACAAAAGTATTTTTTCGGCTCTTTTTTTTTAAATGGGGTATAATTTCATGATCTTTGCAATGGTGTAGGTGGTTTTTAGTTTTTGTGTAGTTAAATTTTCCATTGGTGTTGTGATCTTGCATTTTCCTTTTTTTCATTTAAACCCTACTAGTATTTGCTTGTTGTCATCCTAAATGTCATTTGTCATCATGTTTTGTATCATTTTGTGTTTTTTGACATGTTTAGAGTGAAACCCTAACATCGTGGGTTAAAATTATTGCAGTTGTTCCTCAAACCATTGCAGTTGAGGGAGAAACGACTTCGGGATCTATTTGATCTGATTATTGGTTTCATCGGTTTTGCTGTTTTTGAATTTGTTTGAATTTTGTGTTTTTTTGACTAAGTTGAAATAAAGCATGTTGGAAACCTAAGGGGACTGACCTAGGGCCCTGGGGAAAAAATCCTTGCCTACATTGTACATGCAGAGACCACATAGTTCGATCGTTTGACTCAAAGCATGAACTATTTTTGGGTAAACAACATAGATAGCATGGATTGATATCCTGTTTCTATGTCTAGAAGATATGTTGTGGGAAATTCACTTGAACTAGCTGTGAGGTTCAAGAAAATGTTGATATCTTAGACTGTTTGAGTGAAGGAATAACCCAATGATGTTTTTTTTAATGTTTTTAAGATGTTTTTGGATTTTACCCTTTTGCCTAGGGGATAAGATGTTGAAAACTTGGATTGATACTTCACCTTGTTTTTCTAGAGGATATATTGTAGAAAAGATTACTTGAACTAGCTGTGGGGTTCAAGAAACTGTTGATATCTTATAATTTTTGAGTGAAGGAATAACCCATGTTGTCGTCATCTTTGAAGGTTACCTTGGTAGTGCGTTGGTGGTATACCTTATTGTTGGGATGAATTATTTTGAAGGTTACCCTGGTGGTGCATTGGTGGGTATACCTTGTTGTTGGTATAAACTATTTTGAAGGCTACCTTGATAGTGCGTTGGTGATATACCTTGTTGATAAGATAAATTCCTAGATCACAACGTGAGCTAGAAGACATAGATCAAGATTTATTTTGAAGCAAGATGCAAGCATTTTCCCCTAGTGTCTAACAATGTAGCTGATGGATTATCTTGTGATAGGATAACATGTTTGGATAGAGTATTCCCCTTTGGATAGTGCCTCATGGCTCAGATTATGTTGGATGGGATAGGATCAATGATATTGACCCATGTCAAGATTTTTTCCATAAACAAGTGTAAAATGTATATCAAACATTTGTCAAGACCAAGATAAGTTGAATTTGGATAAAAATGGATTGGATTCATTATAGATAAGCTGAGATGCTTCCACCTAAAATGGTGCATGTAGATGCTCAATTCTACACATGACGCCTGCTTGCCAGGTTTTCATCATGGTACTTGTCCAAAGCACCACCATAGTGGTTTTCTCTTGACTTTTTTTCTTGATTTTTTATTATTTTTGATGTCACACAAGATGCCTGTTTAGCAGGTTTTCATCATGGTGACCATTTTTTTCCTCATGTTGGACCACCTAGTGATGTTGACATAGATGTTGCTTGTGCTGATATGGTTGTTGTTGTCATGACATGCCAACGATATCCTTCTTGGAGGATTTGTTTTGCTAGGATATGAACGCTTGAATGTGACCCTTGGAAATTCTTATCTTCCTTGTTGATACCGGAGTTAACCTTACCTTGATGTGCACATCATGATAGAGTGCCCTTAAAGTCCTTATGATAAATATTTTCTTCCAACACATGGTCAATGTTAGATTTGGATATCATGGATGGTAAAATGCGTTGAGGGATATGATATTTAGATGGATTGGTTGATAGTTTGGAACCTTTGACTCTCCAAACTTGTGATGATGAGCAATAATTGGTGGATATAAAGATTCGATTGGGACCAATGTCTTGATATACCTTGTAGGTCACGCTTGAAGCTTTCTTATGCATTGTTGGACATTTTTGTTGAATGAACTTCCCTTTTTGATTTTTCCTCATGATTTCTTTGACTAATGGAGTTTGATAGGGATGATTTTCTTGCTTTTTTTTGTATCCATTTGAATTTTTCTTGTCCATTTTGTTTTGTTGATTATTTTTCTTCAATGACTTGTTTCGTTCTTTGATATATATATTTTTATTGTTGTTGGTCCCAATCAGAGAATGGAAATATATGTGGATGATGATTCATGACATGGCTAGTTGTAGTGTTGGTAGCAATTTCATCATAAGGACCCTTCGTGCTCTTTATGTTGATGCTTGCATTAGATAAAGTTGCCCCCAATATTATGGAGGTATCCTTGATGTGTTTAGCTCCCTCAGTTGCTGAATAATCAAGACCTTGATGCTTAGGATTTCCCATAATCTACACTGGTTCTAAGATACCATGTTCATGTAGGCCTAATCCTCTGTCTTGATATTGAATCCATTGAGAGAGTTTATTTGCAATGGGATATGTCTCACCTTGGAAACAAGGTGTTAATATTTCTTTGCTCTATTGTGGATCTTTAAATGTGGTAGATTCCTCCCCGATAGGCTCCTTCAGATATGAGATACCTTCCTGATTGATATCTTCGGCATGATCCTGTGAAATATCATATTTTAATGCTTCTTCAAGAGGTGTTTTTGATTTATTGTCCACAAAAATATTTTCCTCATGATTTATTTTTTATATACCTTCATAGGATGTTTCTGATTCACAAATTATGTATAAGTCCTCTTGATGATCCCCTTTTGATATTTCTATACATGATGTTTCTATTTCACAACTTATGTATAAGTCTTCGTCATGATTCATTTCTGATATGCCTCTAGCTTCTACTATGTCTTGATCTTGTGTACAAATGTTAAGAGTAGGAGACTCTTGTGCCTTGGTAATGATTTCAAGAGTATGAGACTCTTTTCTTGGATGAATATCATCTACATGTCCACTAGGAGTAATCATCTCATGGGTAGGTGTATGTGTGCTTGGTATATGGATTTGTTCCTCTTTTAGAAAACATGGGATGTCTTGGAAGATATATACCAAGTCATTATAGTATTTTGATGATAGGGATTCTTGATCTTGACTTTGTGTGGTGTTATCTTTGGCATGCTTTAGATTACATTCTTGACATGGATCAATTTCAAAGAAGGGATTTCTTGTAAAGGATACTTGGCTTTCCTTAAGATGTGGACATATGGATAGTATCTCTTGGCTTCAATCTTTTGCATTGGGTATAAGTGTTGGATCAAGAGTTTCTTGATCATCAATATGTACTTCCATGAGGTTGGATGATGTTAATATATCTTGGATTGAATCATTGCTAGACTTGAGTGATTGGCTTTCATCATGTTTGGGGATAAATTTTTGATGTATATCCTCTTGCTCACCGGATGATGTAGAGACATTGTTAATGTGATCGGTGATAGATATCTCTTGATCATTACTTTCAACTTTTGAGGTTGAGACATTATCATTTTTGTCATTGGTAGATGGCCCTTCAACATCATTTTTAATAGATATTTCTCCTTTCTCAATAAGTTCTTGGATGAGATTTTTTAGTGTAGCACATCTATTCATTGGGCGACCCTTGATTTTATGGTACTCACATTGTTTGTATTGGTTATACCAAGGGACTTTAAAGCTTGGTTCACCATAAGTTGGACTATCGTTGATCTTGATAAGGTCTTGTTGTAATAGTTCATGCATGATTCCCTCTAAATTTTCTCCCAAAGGGGTGAATTTCCTTCCTGGTTGGTAATATTTTGTGTGTGGCTTTTCTTGATTGTTTTGATCTTGATTTTGTAGAGTTCCTTGATTTTGTATTTTAGGTATATTTTGATATTGTACTTGAGGAACACCTTGGTGTTGTATAACTTCTTGATACCGTGGCTGAGGTACATATTGATATTGCACTTGAGGTACACCCTGATATTGCATTTAAGGCACACCTTGATATTGTTGACATTGGAGGTGTTGTTGAGGTGCTTGTGGAATGATGCTCATTTGTTGTGGATATGTAATGCCCTGACTTTGCACATGGCATCAATGATATGTTGGATTTTTATTTTGTTTAATTTCCTCAAGATCTCTCTCAATTTTATCTAGTGCATTTTGATGTTCTGGACTTATTCCTTGATGGGGATTTTGAAACCCTTGATGTTGTTGCCCTATTTGATATTGTGACCCTTGATAAGAATGATTTTGGTAATAGATCAATATGTTTTGGGGTTTTTTTGATATTTGATACCCTATCAAAAGGTCACTTGGTTTATATCCTCATGGGCCACTTCTGTCATTTGTGGTGTTTGTTGGTGGAATACTAGTGTTTTTCTTGCTTGATTCCATTTTTTTCCTATGTTGTGATCTCATGGTTTTCATAAAAAACTTGGGTATCCTATGGGAGAGTGGTGTACTCTTTAGTTGACTCAAATTCTAAATATTTGGTGTTTCCCTACAGATTATGTAAGATACTAGAACTCTTGGAACAAACCCGAATTCTGACAATAGTAGAAGGAATACAAGTTTGGATTGTTTCTGGAAGCTCATTTCTGGAAGTTATATACCAACCTAGTTTAGGTTTTGTGAGGTTCCAAAAGGTGTTTCTTGAGAGATTTTGGACTTAAATTCCTAAGTCTAAAATGATGACTTGTGGACTTTACCTTAGGGATATTGACCTTGTGTGAGATCATGAATGGGATAATTATTGCCACACAGGTGGTGGTAATATGGGTCTCTCTACTACTATGTCAACTTTCTCTCCCTCTTTGTCTAGGAAAATTGATGCAGTGAGAAACTGGCGAGGTGTTTTATTCTTCTAAAAAATGAAGGTTCTCAAGCTTCTTATGATGTCTATTTGTTCACCTTCAATATATGTGAGACTAGGTTGAAGGATCAATGCTACAAGATCTAGTTGTTGAACTGGGGTAGTTGGTCGCCAAATGGTCATAAATTTTGGTGGTGTTATGGGGTGGTCATCGTGAAGCTCAAGACCCTAGGGTTTAAGTGTTGTTTTGGATGATACTACTTCTTTGGGAATCAAAATGTTGAATAACTAAGGTCTATATTCCACTTCCTTATCTAGAGGATATTTTGTGGGAAAGTCTACTTGTACTATCTATGAGTCCCAAGTAACTGTTAATATCATGGATGTCTGAGTGAAGGAATGACCTTAATGGTTTGTTTGATTTTGATTTCAAATAGGTAGGATGGAAATAATGGATGTGGGACTATCTGACCTTCTATCTTTCTAATTGTTTTGATTCAAACAATGATCTTGTGAACAACTCTTTTTCAACTTTTCCTCCATGTTTTGAAGTATGGAAAGTGACAAGACAACACTTGGACTGAATCAACAAGCATGGAATTATGTAACCTTCATGTCTATAACTTAGGTTGTAAAATCATAACACCCAAGCCATAGTTCCCAAATGTTTACTTTGATTAATATACCCTGAAATCAAAGCCAAAATGTTTGGAAACCTTTAAGGAAAGATCCTTTCAAAGCGGTGCAAACATAATGCTTCTCTCACAAGTGTGCACTAAATCAAAGGTTTTGTGATTTAACCATCTTGTTCAGTTTTTGTTTTGGATGTGTTCTTTTCATTTAAATCAAACACAAAATTTTATGTCAAATTGTTTTGAATGTAATGGGCCAAGTTTAACATAAACTAGCAACTACAACCCTAGGGGATATACACCATTCTCTTAGGTAGGTCTGCCTCATGCTTTGAAGAGATGATTTTACATGCAACTTATGGTGCAGGCTTGTAGTCGGACATGGAAAATAACTTATTGGAAGTAAATTACGATGCACCACTTTCAGATAATTTTTTTGGATAATAGGGTGGCTTTCTAAAACAATTTGGTTCTTAGTGATAACTATGAATGCGAAAATCTGACACTCACCCGTTGGCCACTTAAGGCTCTTTAAACGTTCTCGTTCCACTTAAGGTATGGGATTAGGTGCAGTCTGTTGTCAACACAACTTGAAGCTACTTTCTTACGAGTTCACAACCTTTAATATAGCCTACCAGTAAACGTGCTTCAATACCTTGCAATGAGTTCTCCAGCACGAGATGTATCTCAAGGCAAGCCCCTATTCAAGGTAAACTTAAAAATAAAGTGCAATGCTCAAAAATGTTCTTTCGCTCACCCAAGATTGCCAAAAGGTATGAGGGGAGAAGATAAAACACTTTAGCTTTTCCAATCAATGAATGCATAGTGAATAATGCATACCAATTTGATTCATTTTAAATACCTCGAGCGATGTTATCCCCAAAAATTTGTGAATAAACAAAACAAAAGTTCTTTTTAACTTGCACCAATATGAAGTGTTCAAGATATAAAGCAATTAAGATATCAATGGTGAGAAATCACAAAGAAGCATTTGTTCATTTTTATGAGCTCCAAATGAGGTGTTTCTAAGAAAGGCAATCCTTATCCTATTTTGGTCAACAAATGTAAAAACGTGCATGTGTCAACAAAAATAAAAAAATGATTTCGCTCTTTTTATGTACCGAAATTAAAGGTTCCTACTTATGAAAACATTAAATGTGTTCATTTTTAGAGCTCGAAAATAAAGTGTTTTTGTTCTTTTTATGAGCACCAAATGAAAAATTCCTAACTTAGAAAGCTTAAAATTGGTTCATTTTTAACAACACTAAAAACAAGTGTGAGTTTGTGTTGTTCATTTTTAGATCACCAAAAGAAAGTTCCTAAGTTGAAAATCTTAAAAATTGTTTATTTTGACAACACCAAAAACAAGTATGAGTTTGTTGTTCAATTTTAGAGCACCAAATAAAATTCCTAAGTTAATTAAAAAGTAATTGAGAAACTGGGATCGATCGTCTTCCCTACAACAAACATGTTAGAATCATTGAAATATTGCATCAGATTCACCAATTCTTGCTTGCACATCCAAAAAATAGAACACATGTTAGTGAAAACCTATTACAAAAGTGTAGGATTGGTGCATTTGTCCGTCAGAACAATTGCTCAGAACATAAAATACAAATACAAGGTTTCTAACAACTGTACAGTTTTAGAAACAAATGCTCAAAACCCTGTCAAACAAATGATAACTTAGGAAATTACAAATGCACCAGTCTTAGATAAATGTGCCATTCCCATGAAAAGTGTGCAGTTCTTCTAACAAATGCACCATTCTTCTAACAAATGTGCAGTTTTATTGTCAAACAAATGCTCAGGTCTTCATAATGAGAGTGCGAAAAATGTGACAAAAGCGTTTCTGGGACCTGTAACTTCAAAAAATTGTTCAAATGAATGTTAGAGGAGAGGACAAGGGTCCCACCGGGTGTGCCAAAATTTCTGAGGGGGAATGAGGACGCTAGATTAATGATCCAAGAGGGACATTAAAGCAATCTAACGAAGAAATCTAATCTACAGCCAAAAAGCTCAAATCTAAGATCTAGAAACTCCTAAACATATGAAATTAAACTATACTAATGCAAACATAATAAGAAACCTACTGATTATCATATGAATTGAAAGAAAAATATATTTTCACCATCTCGTAGTGGAGTGTATTTGCTTGATGTTGGATTTTTCTTATCACAATGAAGCCTCCAAAGTTCGTGTGCAAAGTGTGGATGAATGCTTGTTGTGTTTGGTTGATTGAAGATAATGGATGACGCTCTCTCAAGGATGATATTGACAACACTTCATTGCTCAATGTATGTTGATTCGTCGATCCTTATTTGTGAGGAAAGGGGTTTGTTATATAGAAAATGAGATTTGAAATGGACGATCAAGATCATTTTGAAGAATATCCAGATCAACGGTCATAGTGTGTTGAGAGGATTTAGACATGAGATAATTGTCCAAAGTTTATTGCACAATTTATGTGATTGGGAAATAGATTGGCTAGTCAAGACTCTGATTGATCAATTAATTGAATAGATTGATCAGTCAACTTTGTGATGGCTTAGTTAGGAATGTGATGTTTTAGTTAATTGAATAGATGGATTAGTTAACAAATTAGATTGCTTAGTTAGCAATCATAATTTGGTCAATCAGAAAGTGGGTGAGGAATATGAATTAGTTGATTTAATTAATTAATTCCTTTTTGGGGTTTGAATGTGCAAGTCAAGTTTGACTTTTGCAAACAAAGTTGCATTAGTTTGATTTGATTTTTGATAATTGATTTGAATAGTTTGATTTAATTCAAATTTTTGGAGGGAAAGTGTTGTAATTAAATTATTATTTAACAATTTAATCCACTTAAGGTGATTTAGCGATGTAATTAAATAATTGTTTATTTAATTAATCAGGACAAAATAAGGTGAGATTGAGATTTATTTAATTGATCGAAATGATGAAAAAGTGAATTAATTAAATAATGTTTTATTTAATTAATAGAGGAATTAGGGTTTCTAGGACTTTATTAAATAAATGAAATTTATTAAATTTTTTTGAAATGATGAAAAAGTGAATTAATTAAATAATGTTGTTTTATTCAATTAATAGAGGAATTAGGGTTTTTTATGTTGTTTTGGTGTGATGTGATGTGGTGCGATGTGGTGTGATGCGGGAATGTTGCGATATGATTCTGAGTGTTTTTAGATGATTCTGAGATGATGTGAGATGTTACAGGATGATTCCAAATTGTTTTGGAGTGATTCTAAGATGATCTGAGATGTTATAAGATGATTTTGAACTATTTCAGGGTGATTCTGAGATGATCTGAGACATTAGAAGATGATTTTGAGTTATTATGAGATGTTACGGGATGATTCTAAGTTATTCTGAAGTGTTACGGGATGATTTTGAGTCATTTCGAAGTGTTACGGTATGATTTTGATTCATTTCGAAGTGTTATAGGATGATTCTGAATACTTTTGAAGTGTTATAAGATGATTCTGAGTCATTCTAAAGTGTTATAGGATGATTTTGAGTCATTTTGAAGTGTTATAGGATAATTTCGAGTCATTTCAAAGTGTTATAGGATGATATCGAGTCATTTCAAAGTGTTACAGGATGATTCTGAGTCATTTCAAAGTGTTACGGGATGATTTCGAGTCATTCTGAAGTGATGTGAGATGATGTTCCATATCGTTTGACATTGCTTGAGGCTATTCGATGTTGTTCAGTGCTGTTTTGATGTTGTTCAGTGTTGTTTGATTCCATTCAGTGTTGTGTGATAGGTGTCAAGTCAATTTTACATGTCTACAAATACTTTGAGTGTAGATTCTTTTGGAAGCTGGGTTTTTCCCTCTTGAGAGTTTTCCTATGGTGTATTTTATGTTATCTTGTATATATTCAATCTTTATATTATGATTATTTTCTAACCTTGTATACATGTTTTTTATCTCATAGGGTTGTGTAAGAAATGGTTTGATAAGCCTAGTATAATTTTCCTAATACCATTGCCCAAGATTGACATGATTATAGATCTTTCCACTATTATGAGATGTTATTTTTCATCGATAGATTCTTGTAATATAAGTAAATACTTAAAAAACTTGAATATCAACACAAAAATCCTTTATAACACCATGGGGAATATTTTTCTATGCCGCCATTCAATTTGGATTGAAGAATCTTGGAACTACTTATCAAAGGACCATGAACTTAATATTCTTTGATCTCATACATAATTTTTTTAAGATTATGTGCAGATGGAATGATTCTAGGGAAAAATGAGAAAACAATACATCATATATAGGATTTAAAAAGATCTTTGAATGTCTTAACTAATACAAAGTTAGACTAAACTTGAAGAAATATGTATTCAATGTTGACAGTGGTCACCTGTTGGGCTTTATTATATTGTAACATGAAATTGATATCAACTCCAAAAATATTAATGCTATCATCAACATGCTTTCACCAAATAATATTTCATAACTTTGTAGCCTCTGAGGGAAGACATAAGCTATTAGACAATTTATTGCATAAATTATAGAGAAAAAAATATCATTCACTAAGCTTGTATAGAAAGATGTTAAAATTGAATGGAACATGGATTGCCAAAAATAATTTGAGGATGATAGGCCAAAAATGGGGTAAAGAATAGACTAGATTCAAGGTCTAAGTGTCAATCTGGGGATCGTAAGCTCATGAAAGGTGTCGTGGCTATATGCACAAGGGTTGCAGGTAGTGAGATGAGTGGAGATGAAATACAACTACAACACTCAAAAGCAAACCTAAAATGAAAATCAGCTCTAACTTTCTTATTTTTCCTTTCTGATAAGAACTGCAATAGGAATTGTTAACTATGATAGGGACTATTAACAGTTTGTACAATAACTACAATAGGAATTGTAATAGTCTACACAGTAACTGTGACAAGAACAGTCTGCACAGTAACTGCGACAGGAACAATCTGCACAGTAACTATGACATGAACTATAACAGTTTGCATAGTAACAATTGTTTAAATAATAATTCTAGAACTTATAATGATCATATTTTAAAATAACAGTGCAATATAAAGTAGAAATGAAAGCTAACAAAGATCATTAAATCATAAACAATAGATAGAAAATAATGCATAAATAAATTTTATCAAAGCATAAATGAAACACACATTACTAAAACAATAAAATTACATAAATCACCAACATTCCGAGTAGTGGACCCTGCCTCCTAAGTCTGCCAAGTGATGGAATACAAAGTGCTATTCTACATGGATTTGATCATGTAAGAAGTTTTATTTATTTAAAAATAAATGATGCAAAAATTTCCTTTCTATTCTCTTATGTTATAATAATTTACAACATGCTAATTCACCCTCCTTTATTTCTATTACATTGCGTTATAAGGAGTGAAAAAATTTACAAGTTTTTTACTATTCTCACGCCCTTCCTCTTCCGTGTAGATTTGTTGCATTATTTTTCTAATATTATGCATATGCTTTTCCACACCACCTATTATATTTTGTTGCATTTGCTCCTATTCTCTTGTCTTTTATGGCACTATTTGTAGCTTGTGGGTTGGAATAAAACCAGCCTTGAAAATAGTAGTTTGTTGTGCCATAAAAATATGATTTAGTTGTGACATAAAAATATCTATTTGTTTTTCCTCCATTCATCATAATTTTATTAGTTACAACAACAAATAATAAATGAAATCAGTATCTGAAATTATTTTATGTTGTACAAGTGACAAAAGTCTATGTGCAGGTGACATGAAGATCTACATCCATAGATCAAAATGTTAAGAGATTTATTTTCTTAACACAATAGAAGCAAAGATTAGTAAATACAATCCAATATTCATTATTCATATATTTCATCTAAAAACTAAATTAAATATTACCTATGTATATTAAGTCATATGCAACATAAAATGGTATGATATGGAATGGAAATGGAATGTGGGAATGGGTATGAAGGTGTACGTAATAGGTTAAAATATGGCATAAAATAGAACATAATTGGCTCTTATTAGAGGAATGAAATAAAATTCACTAAATCTACTAGTATTCATTCCTATCATGAATGGAAAGCCTTTACTATTATATAGTTTATTCATTTATTTTTCTATGAGAGGTTTTTTGGATCAAAATAATGAAAATGAAAAGAAACATGTAGTTTATTATACTAGTTAAATTTTATTGGATTATGAGACATGGTATACCCCAATAGAAAAAAATATGGTTGCTATGGTATTCTCTTCACAAAAAATTGTGACATTATATGATTCATGCCAAGACACATATTATAAAATAAGATCTTCTAAAATGCATATTGTCTAAAGATAACCTTTTCTATTAGAATATAAAATGTATGAAGTTTTCAAGTTTGATATTAAATTTTTCTTCCAAAATTCTATTAAAGAGAAATTAACCATTGATCAATTATGGAGCAGTCACGGATGGAGGGTCCAGAAAGAACTATCCAGCCATGTAGCTAGAGTCAACACATCGGAAATAACACAAAGAAATACTTAGTAAACAATGATATTTATTGATTCAATAACTTACAGTCTTACATGTCTTATATATGAAATAACTAGGGCTCACAAGCTTGCCATAGGGGCATTCAAATATTACAATTGGATGAAGGCCTTATTACATTCCACAACCTAGAAGGCTACATTGAATTGTGAACTATTTCTAAAGATCTACTTGGTTAACTACTAAACTACTTTCCAAATGATTACAAATGATCGTAAATATGATTCTCTAGCTCTGAAAATGGTCTATGTTGGCCTCAAGGGTTTACAAAATCCAATGAATGATCAAGCATGTAGGCCAACCTTAAAGCATGAAAGATAATCCTTCACAAAATGTAATGTATTGTGGATCTCCAAGAAAGATCCCCTTGGACCCAAAATTCTTGTATGATGCTCCATTAAGCTCCGCATGCTTTTGAATAGGTCCAGACAATGAATTTTAGACTAGGTTAGCTCCCAAATGCTCTGATTGAGAAACAACAATGAATTATGAGAGCGATAAATTTCTATAAATAAATGCAATTTTTTTGAAATTTGGATATGGTGTAGATGGCCTCATGTAGATACTATATCCTTCTCTACAAACTAAGAAATGACAATGCGATGAAATTTAAAATGAAATGTTGAAACTGCTATAGACTAAAATGAAAGAAAATATATGTTTTCGGTTGATATAGGATTAATTTACAACTAGGGATTCTCCTACATCAAACACCTGGGATTGGAAGAAAATTGAGTTCCTCACTTTCCAAGGGATAGAGGAAAACCAAAGTGGTCCACCTTAGAATGAGAGATCTATGATGAATCCTCCACTGGTTTTCCTTGTTGGATGTTGTGGTTGTGTTGCTGATATGTGGTTGTCATTGATGTCAACACTATTAGCATTAATGTCGTTAAGCCTATATATGTCAACAATATTGAGAAAATTGTAATAAATAATGTTACATGTTATTTGTGAAGCAGTGAAGATCAGTATGTTGGAAAGTTTATAATGTTGATTGTGAGAAGTTTTTTTATTAAATGGTTTGTTGAAACACCTATCTAGTTTATACTCTGAAATTTTCAGAGGTACGCATGAATATTTGAGCAAGTTATGAGTTTTTGTGTTCCGACAGTTATTCTGCTACTGTAACTGGTGTTCATGGAAGAAGATTATGTGATTCTATTAATCTGAGTTTTTGTGTATGTTCCTATGATTTTTGTGGATGTTTCTAGATTGTTTTCTATCTTTGTTGCACATATGCATTGATCATTGTTCTCGCGATTCGATATTTTCTCTTGTGTGTTCATGTTTTTCATGTTCATGACCGACAAGATGATTGTAGCGTGTTGTGGATCTTTGAGAAAGAATATTTGAAGGTGTTTTGTGTTCAAGGACATTGTTTTGGGTCTCTACTATGTTGTGGCTGACCTTGGTTGATTCACATTAATAATATTTATTGTTTTGGGCCGATAGCTTGTATGTATTCTATTATTTTGTTGAAGCCGACATGATGCAATGTAATTCCTTGTTGCAGATATCTATAAGTGATTGTTTCTTCATTTGAAAAAGTGCAAGTGTGAAGTGTGAGTGTGAAGTATGTGTATGCTATGTGTGAATAAGGTTTAGATCATTCAAAGGTAGAGAAAAGTGTGAAGAAAAGTGAAGAAGAGTGAAGAAGTATTCATGTGCTTAACCGGAACTATACTCAGGCATTAGCGGATGCTACTTTCTCAGTTCAAATCCTTCAAATGGATTTAATCTGAATATTTATGTAAGACAATGAGTCTTCCTTTGTATTTGAGTAGTGAGCTCTAGGCAGTGTGCCTGAATGCATGTGCATTCCCCATTTATTCTTCTTATACTTTTAACAGGGTATAAACTTGTGGACTGATCCCCATCATGGTTTTTCCCCCAACAGGGTTTCTACGTAAAAAATATTGTGTTATGTGTGATTCTGATGTCTTGTTCATTTATCCTTTGATGATTATTAATCAGATCTAAGAATAAGGGTTAATAAGGTTAATAAGTTTGAAAATCTGAAACAACTGATTTACCCCCCCCCCTCTCAGTTGTTTACCCATGTGTTTCCAACAATTGGTATCAGAGCAGGTTCCTTGGAAGAAGCTTAACAACTTGAGGTGATCTGAGATGGTGAAATATACGAAGGATAGTCTAAGATTTGATGGAACAAATTATTCTCTATGGAAGACTCGAATGGAGTGTCATCTGATATGCATTGGTGAATCCTACTGGAACATTACAAGTAATAGGTATGTTCCTCCTCAGAATAGTCCTAATACTGTTGTTGAGATTAGGGATGTTGAATATAATATCAAGGCTAAGGAAGCATTGTTGAGTGCTTTGACTGATTTTGAGATGACAAATGTTATGGATCTGAAGATTGCTTATGAGATTTGGAAAAAGTTGGAAGCCTTGTATGAAGGTGATGCTAATGTGAAGATTGCTAAGCTACATATTCTAAAAGGGAAATATGAAATGTTGAAAATGAGTGATGATCAGAACATTACTACTTTCATGAAAAGAGTAAATGAACTTGTGTGTGGTATCAAATGTGTTGGTGGACAACTATTGATGAGCTCTGGACTGTGAATAATGTAACCAGAGATATGTTGATTGGTAAACTTACTGATTTTGAGTTGAGTGAATTCGACGATGTCCTTCCCAAGATAGAATCTGCATTTAAAGCTACTACTTCCGAGAGAGACAAGAAAATACATGATCCGAGTGAAAGTTCTTCTAGAAAGGTATTCAAGTATGATGAAAAAGTGAGACAAATTGAAGAAGAAGAAAAATAACTAAATGAGCTTGAAGCACTTATTGTCAAAAGGGAAGCCAAAGGAGAAGGTAAGTACAAAGGAAAGTTTCCTATTAAGTGTTTTTCTTGCAATAAGATAGGTCATTTTGCTTCAAGGTGTCTAGAAAGAGTTCCTAAGCCAAGACCTTACAAGCCTAAATTTCAAAAGAAGTGTTATTATGATGTTGATGAAGGTGTGATAGATGATGAATCTGAAAAAGGGAATGTAAATGAGGATGAGTTTGTGTTTATTGCTATCAAGGAAAATATCATGTGTCTACTAAATCTGCTAGTTGTACAAATGTGGAGAAAGCCCTAGCTGCTCAAGTTGAAACGAAGGATGAATGGGAAGAACATGGGATAAAGAGACAATTATCTGCATCACGTATCCCTCAACAAAATGGTGTTGTGGAAAGGAAGAACATGATAGTTCTAGATGTTGCTAGGACTATGATACTGGAAGGAAATGTCCCTCATATCTATTGGAGAGAAGCTATGAGTATTGCTCTTTATATCCTCAACCGGGTACAAATCAAAGGTAATACTAGTAAGTCTCCTTTTGAGATATGGTTTGCACATAAGCCTACTATTAGATATTTTAAAATATTTGGGAGTAAATGCTATATCGGAAGAGATGAATATATAGGAAATTTTTATGTTAGAAGTGATGAAGGAATCTTTCTTGGTTTTTCTACTAAGAGCAAGGCCTACCGGTGCTACAACAAGAGATTGAAGAAAATGGTTGAAAGTGAAAATGTTAAGGTTGATGAAGACATTGCTAGACCATCTAGAACCTGTGGATATGACTCTGATGATTAGAATGATAGTGCAAACAAGAGTCAGACTTTAAATCAAGTTCAGATCGTTCTGGTGAATCAAGAAGATCAAGAAGGAGAGACTAGTTAAAATATAGAAGAGAGATCACAAGAGCCTAAAATTCAAGAACATTCTAAGACTCTAAGGTATGTGAGATTAAATCATTCAGAAAATTAGATTATATGTGATAAGAACAAAGGTGTCCAAACTAGGAGAAGAATTGCAAAAGAATATTATTTGATTTCAAAGACTGAGCCAAGTAATGTCAATGAAGCATGCAAAGATAAACATTGGATTTCAGCAATGAAAGAAGAACTACGACAAATTGAGAAGAATAATACATGGATTGTTGTTCCTAGACCTAAGGACAAAAATGTAATACGAACTAAATGGGTCTTTAGAAACAAGCTGAATGAACAAGGTGAAGTTATTAGAAACAAAGCAAGATTGGTGTGTAAAGGATACTCTCAGATGGAGGGAATTGAATTTGATGAAAAAATTTCTCCTATTGCTAGAATTGAAGTTGTGAGACTGTTTCTTGCTTATGTTGCTTACAAAAACTAAAAAGTTTATCAGGTGGATGTCAAGTCAGCATTTCTAAATGATGAATTAGAAGAAGAGGTGTATATTGAGCAACCTAGTGGATTTCAATTGACTGATCAGGGAGATATGGTTTATCAGTTGAAGAAAGAATTGTATGGACTCAAGCAAGCCCCTAGAGCTTGGTATGCCAGATTGGACAAGTATTTGCTTAAGCTTGGATTCAACAAAGGTACTGCTGATAGTAATCTTTATTTCAAGATTTATGATGATAAAGATTTGTGGAAGTCTTTGTTGATGATATCATTTTTGGAGGAGATGATGGTTTGTGCATGAATTTTTCTAATGAGATGTAGAATGAATTTGAAATGTCAATGATTGGAGAGTTGAAATTATTTTTTGGATTGCAAATTACCCAGTTAGATAAAGGGATCTTTATATCTCAGTCCAAGTATGTGAGAGAATTGCTAAAGAAATTTGGTATGGAAAATTCAAAACTAGTCAGTACACCCATGGTGATCGGATGTAAGTTGACAACAGATGATGATTCTCTGAAGGAAAATCAGACTAGATACAAATCAATGATTGATGGACTGATTTATTTGACTCAAACTAGACCTGATATCATGAATTTTGTATGCATTGTTGCAAGATTTCAAGCTGATCCTAAGGAATCTCATGTGACTGTTGTGAAGAGAATTTTCAGATACTTGAAGGGAACAGTTGACTTTGGCCTATGGTATCCTACAAATGATGATATTACTTTGAGTGCCTTCACTGGTGCTGATTGGGAAAGAGATGTGAATGACATAAAAAGTACTAGTGGTGGTGCATTTTTCTTGGGAAAGAAGTTGATTTCATGGTTAAGTAAAAAATAGAATTTCGTTTCTTTGTCTATTGCAAAGGAAGAATACATTGTTGTTACTAACAATTATACTCAAGTATTATGGATGAAGCAAATGTTTAAAGATATCAGAGTTGTGTGTGATGAACCTATTGCTATATTCTATGATAACTCAAGTGCAATTAACATCTCTAAAAATATGGTGCTTCATTCAAAGACCAAGCATATATCTATCAAGTTTCATTTCTTGAGAGACAAAGTGAGTGATAAGGAAGTCAGATTGGAATATGTTCCTACTAAGGAATAGATTGCAGACATCTTTACTAAGCCTTTTCCTAAGGGTACTTTTGAGTATCTCAGAGGGAAGTTAGGGGTGATTTCCCCTCCTAATCAGAACTAAGATGTAAGACATTGCATCAGTCAGTGTATTTTTATAGTCATATCTTGATCTGGATTGATGTTGTGGTGGCTGCTACTCAGGGGGAGTAGTTAGATGATTCAAATATGTGGTTAAGAGCTTGTGTATCTTTGTCATTGATGTGAAAGGGGGAGAAGAGTAATGTAAAAAACTATGGAAGAGTTAAAAATAAATGGGGAGAAGAGTTATCTGTAAAAGAAAAGAGACAGAACCTAAGGGGGAGTAAGTATTGGAGTTAGTTGCATTAATGGTGTTTTTCACATCATGTGTTGCCATTAATGCCAAAGGGGGAGATTGTTGGATGTTGTGGTTGTTTTGTTGATATGTGGTTGTCATTGATGTCAACACTATTATCATTAATGTTTTTAAGCCTGTATATATCGAGGATATTGAGAAAATTGTAATAAAATATGTTACAGGTTGTCTGTGAAGCAGTGAAGATCAGTATGTTGGAAATTTCAGTACGTTGATTGTGAGAAGTTGTAGATTAAAGGGATTGTTGAAACACTTATCTATTTTATACTCTAAAAGTTTCAGAGGTGTGCATGAATATCTAAGCAAGTTATGAGTTTTTGCGTTCCGACAGTTATTCTGCTACTGTAATTGGTGTTCATGGAAGAAGATTATGTGATTCTATTAATCTGAGTTGTTGCGTATGTTCTTGTGATGTTTTTGGATGTTTCTAGATTGTGTTCTATCATTGTTGTACATCTGCATTGATCGTTGTGCTCATGATTTGATATTTTCTCGCATGTGTTCATGTTTTTCATGTTCATGGCCGACAGGGTGATTGTAGCGTGTTGTGGATCTTCGAGAAAGAATATTTGAAGGTATTTTGTGTTTGAGGACATTTTTTTGGGTCTCTACTATGTTGTGCTTGACCTTGGTTGATTTGCATTAATAATCTTTATTGTTTTGGGCTGATAGTTTGTATTCATTATATTATTTTGTTGAATCTGACATGATGCGATGTAATTCCTTGTTGTAGATATATATGTGATTGTTTCTTCATTTGAAAAAGTGCAAGTGTGAAGTGTGATTGTGAAGTATGTGTATGCTATGTGCGAATAAGGTTCAATCATTCAAAGGCAGAGTAGAGTGTGAAGACCATTGAAGAAGAGTGGAAGTTTTCATGTGCTTAATCAAAACTGTACTTAGGTATTAGCAGATGCTACTTTCTCAGTTCAAATTCTTTAGATGGATTTAATCTGAATATTTTTTTAAGATAGTGAGTATTCCTTTGTATTTGAGCAGTGATCTCTAGGCAGTGTTCCTAAATGCATGTGCATTCCTCATTTATTATTCTTATAATTTTAACAGGGTATAAACTTGTGGACTGATCTCCCCTGTGCTTTTTCCCCTAATAGGGTTTCCATGTAAAAAATATTGTGTTATGTGTGTTTTTGATGTCTTGTTGATTTATGCTTTGATGGTTATTAATCAGATTTGAGAATAAGGGTTAATAAGGTTAATAAGTTAGAAAATCTAAAACAACTGATTCACCCCCCTCTTAGTTGTTTTCCCTTGTGTTGCCAACATGCCTTTCAATTTTACCAAATATTCCTCGTATTGCTTGTTCCTAGTGATCCTTTTGGTTCTAGTATCCAAAATATGCTCAATCTCCTCTAGTGGTTGATGTGGTAAGTGGTCCTTCAAATCAAATTCAATGCTACTACCACTTGAATATCCTTCATGATACTCATAAATGTTTGTAATATTGAAAATAGGTGATATACCAAATGTCTCTGGTAACTCCACTTCATATGCATTTATTGAATCGAAATTCTTGAGAATCTTACCTGGTCCAATCTTCCTCATCTTCAACTTATTGTATGTTCCTACTGGAAATATTTCCTTCCTAAGATATGTAACATGCCAACTCTTCAATGCAGTAAAAATGTCTAAATTTACACCTTACGAGTAAATAAATTATATAACAAGTCATTGCAATAATTTTTTTCTTTTATTTATTGAGAATATATGAAAAAGATTTCATAAAAAATTACAATCAAGATTCCATTTCATTACAATAACTTCACAAGTTACAATAATACAAGAATGCATATATTTACATACATAGATCCAATGAGCTTTAGAAAAAATAGATATAAGACGGTCTAGGATCCTTCCTTTCAAATCTTGGTTCTTATGTTGCCTACTATGGAGGAGAAGCATCACTCAAGCCCTTTTTTGTCAACCAAGAACTCATAATGTGGTCCCACACACATCTATCATTTGATAGATTACCCTTCCCTTTGATGAAGAGATTGGTAGAGTAATTGATAATGACAACCAATTGAGCATAGTGTTGTATCCTACATAGATAGAACTTGTAATCCCACAATCTTTGTCTAGCATGTAATACTAGATCACGGTGAACTAACAGTGGAGACATAGATCGTCACACTACTTTGGAAAAATTATTTCATTTAGTATGTTATACTGAGTGTCATCTGTCACATACACTACTCAAGGTCGATTTGACTTAAGGCTATCTTAAGCTATGCATAGGTATTTCCTTCAATGGATAGCCCATCATCCTAGATAACCTATCACCATAAAAATCTACTTGGAATAAACCTACTTAACTAGTAAGTACACAAGCTAGGCATTTCCATCAATGGATATTCCATCCTAAAGGAACCTATGTACTTGGATCAGCCTACTTACTCATAAGTACTTAAGCTTCCTTCCATACTATATTTATCTATCCTAGGAGTAAACACAAGATTTCCTAGTTAAATCAATAACTTAGCTAAATACACCATATGTGCTTTTCATGTTCAATCATACCTAGTATATAATACCTATGATAAACACCCATCTCCTACTATGGAGTACTTAAAAACACATTATGAAAACATCATAATAGCTTCAACTTCCTCTAAATTCTCTAATGTGTATATTAGAAAGAGACATCTCAACCATGGATGCAAGACACATCATTCAAAAGTAAAAATAACAAAGAAGAATAGATCCACATGTCTGTTATCGCTTATCAAAACAAATGGTAGCAATGCAGCCCTTTTCCACAACAACAAGCTTGGTAACCAAATTTTCAAGAATGTCACTATAAAATCTACCTCTCAAGTTGATAGCTTACTCCTCTCAAAATATAATCCCTCTCAAACTATATAAACTCACTTCCTTACTCTCTCTTAATGCAAAGAAAAGTATGGCTAGAAAAATACAAAATTATGAATTGCAAAAGATGTATTATCTTATGGAAGAATGTGTCCCTCTCAAATGAAATGGTTTAGCTATTTATAGAGCAACTTGGTCACCTCAAAGCCTACAGTTTAGGCATGCTAATGGATAGCAAGCTCCATGCAAAGCAACACATGAGACATATCAGAAAGGTGGCAATTTCTTAAGCTAATACTCAACATAATCACCTACAGGTTGACTTGTTTAGTGATGAAAATCAAAAGAATTATTCAATCAACATATGCTTAATTCAAATTGTCACAATGAAAAGACATCTACATCAACTTAAGTTCAAATGTGGCACCATCTCCATTCTCTCACCTTCTTATTTGGCGTGGTTTAACTGCAAAAAGAACCAGTCAAATTCCATTTTATGACAAGTATCCATTGACCCATTTAGAGGATGAATCAACTTGAGCAAATAAATATGTTAGACAAAGTCAAGGTTGGTCTTACTAATGGTGTTGACCAAGTCAAACTTATCATAGATAGCAATATCAAACACATTACAATGTTATATATCACGTGTTTTAAAAAATGATAATTGGTTTAAGAAAATAGTCATAAGCTATTAAATCGACCTCATTAAACATAGGCAATGATGACTATTATCAACCTCCATTGTCATAGTCTTTATCGACTATAACAACCTTTATTAATTGGCTTCTATCGAATAAGAGATAGTCGAATTCTAATAACATATATATAATAAACACATTATATTGAATGTATGCATATATATGTATAAATGTATATGCCTCTATGTACACGTATGTGTAGGTATATTTATATTGATGCTTCCATATGAGCGTGTCTATTCACCAACGTACACATGTATCAATATACATATACATATGGATTCATATATATACTCTACATATATAGATGTACACATCTGATTCACATATAACCATTTACAATTACTTTGAGATTGATAAGTTTTTATGTGTGGTACATCTACACATGTGTATATACATGTCGTTAGATCCCATTCACATGCATGTGTATATATATACACATACTTCCACATACATCCCACTTGTCAATATAATCATAATAGTACAAGAAAGATCTCAAAAGCTCAAATAGACAAATATCACCCAAAAATGCAATCAATAGTAAAAAGACTCTCAAATGAAGACATATCAACTAAGGATGAATTACCTACTACCCATGAACCGACTCTACTCAATCATTCTAATGTGGTGTGTGTATATGATCAAATAGTTTACTTTTACTGGCTACCCAACCAAGATCTTCTCCTAAGTGATACTTTCGCTCCGCATGGAGGAATAGAACACATACCTGCATCCACTAACACATGTGCATGACAGTCAATTGTTCACAACATATGCAACATATATAAACATCTCCAAAGTTGGAATAATAATTCAATAACCATCTATTCACATATATGCAGTATTTCCCCATGAAATAACATCAACTAAGATAACATCAAATAAGGTAATGTATTAAATGAGATAACATTCACATTGATAGTGTAATGCCCCACTAAAGAACTCAGAGGAAAATACATCAAACTAAAATAATGACAATTTTTTTTATAAGAGCAATAACAAGAAATGTAAATCATACCTAAACATAATACATAAGCTAAACTATGTCCTCTAAGGTTCAATGACTGCATTACGAACAAGCCTACTTAACAAGATCTAAACATACATCTCCATATTATAACATCATATAAGTGACCATCAAAGATCATTTATAAAGAACCTGAAAGTACCTATACAAATACCCTTTCATGAGGGTACATCATTACATTATTACAAGCTTAGATCAATGCTTCCTTGATTACAACAAGAAAAATACAACTTGATTACGTTCCATGATACAAATGATATATAGGTTCAATACATAATATAAGCAACTGCCTCCTTGAACTAGTACAAGATTTGAAATCTGCTACATAAGGTATATCCTTCACGCACATGGACACAATCAAGGAACCCAATGGAGGAAAAAACACAATCCACCCGACCATGTGTAACCCTAAGGTCCACCCCATATGCTAGGAGATAACAATAAGGTCCCACTACATCAAACAATCAAGAAGACAAAAGGATAACACAAAAATACTAAACATGGCTTCAACATAACAAAGTACAAAATGACATCACATAACAAAGACACCACTTCAAGAGGCATACAAACTACAAGGGGGACACAAGACTAGGGAATGCTAGGTTGCTATAGGGAGGAGTGTCATCACATGGTCTTGACATGGGTTACCCAGACAGTCTCTCACTAGACACCGACCCCCATCTATGGTTACCCTAACGGTCTCTCACTAGACACTGGCCCCATAGGATGACACATGCAGAACCAACCTTCCTTTTGTGAGGACAACGAAGCTGATCTTGCCAACTAGGCCTTCTCAACCCATCCTTAGCCTAAATGAGCACTACATGCATGAGTGAGGCTTCCAACTATCATAATTAGTGTGAAAACTACCCAACCCCCTAATTCATTAATTAGGTTATCACTGAGTTAAGAAACTCTCCAATCTGATCCCACAAAGTTGGTTTACAATTTTTGAGAGGAACTGATTTTTGTTGAAATCACATATTGTTAGAAAATATAATCATTTAATTCTTTAAGAGTTCCATTTTAAGGATTCCAATTGAAGAGGGTTTGATCAAACCACCTTAGATCAAACCCCCTTGGATAGAACCTTGCTAGTTTTAAACCATACCTATAAATGAGTCTCCTTTACACCTATCAAAATGCTGATAAAAAATCACTTTTGATTTACCTTTTGGGGCATCAAATGAATTCATTAAAAATTTATTTGAAATGATTATGGTATTTCTCAAAATGAGCTATCCCATGAATATAATTTTAATATGTTTTGGTTTTATTATGTATGTGTTTTTTTAGTTTTATTAAACATAGGTTTTTAACCGAAAATCAAGCTCTCTGTTTTGCACATGTGGAAAAATAGAAAATTATCAAAATAATTTTTTTAAAAATATGTTTGTGTTGGGTATTGATGTCCTTGATTCATTAAAAAAAAAAAATTGAATTTTGATACATACAAAAAATGTTATGTTGTATACAGTCTGCCTATGTCTGAATTACAATTGGTTTGACTTCGAAACTCTATTAAGGAAAAAATATTCAATTCAAAATTATGAGACAAAATTAAAGTGCTAGATATCATAGTTGAAAATCTAAATTCGAAAAAATTAGAATTTTATCCTTCATACAAGAAAAGTTATGTTGTATACGATGAGCGTCACTTTTTACAAATGTTGTTTTATGAAAAAATTTAGTTTTCGTGGGAGATGGAAAAAGAAGTGCAATCTTATTCCAAAAATTTTGAAAAAAATATTTTTAGAATCTACAGACAAAATGTGATGAGACTCTAGTTTGCATCATCTTCAAATTCCTCACAGTTTAGCCGCTATAGGTGCCCGAATGTGAAGATTTAGTTAAAAATAATAATTTCACTGTCCAGTTTGGCCAAAAATTGTAAACCACCATTGGGGATCACCCATGGGTTACCTTGACAGTCTCTCAATAGACATCAGCCCCCATTGAGAGCCACTCCTCCTACTAGCAAATATAAGACCCAAAACATCAAACAAGGTAAATCCATCTTACAGAAATTACAAAACCACATGAATACACACATAAATCGAGCATGAACCATTTCACACACAAATACCAACCATAAGGAAGTGAAAGTAGTGCATGGCTAATGACCTTCATGTACCCATTTCAAAGACATTATCTACCATTTCAAAATAAAATAAATCATGAACATAATTCAAGTAAACAAATCAATCCACTTTCAAAATGAAAAGATCGTGAAACCAAAACTCAAGCTAATCCCCCAAGCCTCTGGAAGTCTCTCAATAACAATTTGGCACAATAAGCTCCCTCCATAAAACAATAACCAAAATCAACTCAATATCAAAATCAACCACAATAATCAAAATTACCCCAATGTACAATAATCAACATAGTATTCGATACAAAAAAAATATCCAACAATGCAATCATAAAGTACATAACAGATTTACTATTCAACCGCTACTAATTATCAATAATTCAGAAAAATAACAGATATTCTAATTTCCTCATATATACAACTCTCTCAATTATTTAGTTATATTTAAATCAATGTTTTCTTTTCTAATACTCCAATTTGTTTATCTAACAACGTCAATTGGTTTCGAGACAAAATATTCTTGTACACAAAACAATTCAACTCGCAAAAAATCAATACCAAGATATCAACATATACACTAACAAATAATTGATTAAGTAATTGTAAAGTGAACAATATTTAAAAAAGATCATCCCATTTGTTTATTTGAATAATTCCCTCACTTACTTAAATGTAATTAAAACAATTTCTTTTCTTCTCTAATTATCTCCAATTCCTTCCATCTAATATACTCAATGATACATATACATGTATATTTATTTATATACAATATATATATATATCCAACTCGGCATATATATTTATATGCATGTATATATAAATACTAAACATTTAAACAACTATGAATATTACAGAATTTAATTAAACCAACATACCAAATTACAAATAATAACATGCACATTGAAAATACACACACTCATATACCCGAATCGAAATAGAAGCTAAGCATACATGTTGCTGTAAAAATGAATACCAATAGTTAACTTCAGCGACTTCAATAAAGTTGAGTGCCCAACCAATACATGTGTATCAAAGGCCATAGTTTAGATTACACTAGCAGTATTTTCATCCTAATTCCACCAAACCATATTCATCGAACTACACTTGTATTACCGATTCCAACCACAAGCAAACTCATTAATATAAATACATAGAACTTAAATGTAACCTACAGGGAAGGCGCTATGTAAGTCTTGAATATCAACTACAATTCTTTTCAATCGACTTCATTAAGGGCAGCAATATGAATGACAAGTACATCGAACTCCATGCACAAAGGGTATTCTTCAAATTGCAATGCAGTATAAAGAAACAAAAGAATGCAATCAAAGGTGGAATTGTAGCACTCTTTTTAATCGACTTAAACTAAACAACCCAAAACAAAATTTATCAAACATCATGAAAGGGTGAATCATGGAGGGGCACTATAGATAGCATGGTACGAGCACAATTTATTCATCTCCAGAATTCACATTTTACCCTACATAATAATAATAAATAGAAATTACACAATTGGGGTGTAACATACTTACCCCCTTGTGAATCACCATCCCTGATGATTTATAGCACTTTAACATATAGATAAAGTGAAATAAAGTTTTAATTACCATTCTTAAAATATGTAAGATTTATAAACATTCATCTTATGTAGCATCACTCCTTGTGACCTTATCCTTCCTGGACCTTGCTTCAAGTGCCCTCACTATCGCATAGGGAAATCTTGTATGCCTCACACATAATTACTCTCCCAAAGAGATTTATTACATTATCATATATACACATCCTAGGTATAATAGTAACTATACATGTCACCTAAAACATAGTGATCATAAATCATTGGCCCATGAATTTATCTTTAGTATAATCCAAATAGAAAAGGAATAGTGATGCATTGCACATTGATCATGGGTCCCATCCTTCCCCTTTGGTATTTACACTTTTAGACAACTCATAAATCGAGTCCTTCAATCACTTACACATCCTTTTTCCTTAACCATAAAGTACTATTCTTGATGAGTTGTCCATCTTGAGCATAATATTGCTCTTAAACACCTGTCAAACTCTAATACTGTTTCACACTTAAGCTTTGTATAAAAAAAAAATCATCAATCTTTTTGATCTATTACTCCATTTTGACAATCAATCAAGTCCATGGTTAACCCTATTTCTAAGCCTATTTTAGTCTAATAGAATTTCCAACCTTCTTTTCCAAATAATGATCCAAACCTTAATGTTAGAAGTTTACAAATCATTCAATATTTGGTTTACCGCTTTTGCCTATTTGGCTATAATAATATATTGCACATTCACTCAATTGAATTTTTCATAGTATGATCATGGTTTATAGAACCCTATCATTATTGTCTCATTCATAACTGAGATAACCTTCTTAGGAATACTAAGCAACTACTTCTCACAATATATTATTTAGGACTAAAATCCTATAAATCAAGTTTCCAAATAGCATTAATTACTTTGGTGAGTCTATCCACTAGAAAATTATGTTAGTTTCACCGACATAGACAAATTGATCTATCTCATGTTCTACCACTCTCCATCTATAATCTCGAGAGAGTACACATGTCCTACCAATGATGAAATCCAGTCTTCATTTCCTGGCATACTAGACATATTTTACACATCTCATGCAACCTCTTACTCTATCTTTTTCCAAGTTATATTCGTTCCTCATCCGACAATTCATTTTTTCGTTCCAATGTCCCATATCTGACATTAATTTCCTTATTTCATTCTTGAATCTTCCAAAATTTTGGGTACATAGGTTATTTCAAATCCAATAATAGTCTATTATTTGACTAAGTGAAAATCTAATCTATGATCTCACACCACCTTTTTTTCCTGAGTAATAATGGTTAGGAGTTTTGTAGAGATAAATCCCATTTATCTTAGGACATCCATACTATGGATTTCTTCTTTCCTTGAATTATTTTCAAAGATTTAATCCATCTTTTAACTCAATCTAATTTTCTCAAAAAGAATTGGTACTAATTTTGAGTATTAATCCTTGTTCAATCCTATTGGTCCCTAGAAGATATCAAATTTAATTGCATACCTAATTACCAAGCATGAATGTTCCTCATTAATTACATTGATTCACTTAATCATATAGGAAAGTCCCAACTTCAGTATATCCCATTTGAGCACAAGTAACAACCCCAGTGTTCTACTTAGTAAAATTTCCAACATTTCACGCTAAGTGAAAATTTTATGATGTCCTGACATAACAATAGATGCTTCCCTTTGAGAGTGTATCCCTTTAATATAAGAGCCAATCAAAGTAGATTCTTGTCAACAATATGACTTCCTTCCAAGACTATAAAGTAATTAACCAAGCAGCTACTTTAAATCACTAGGTATCCCACCTATGTTTCCATTCATATAGAATTTCATAAGCTCAAGTGATTTTCACATTCACATAGGCGAATCTCAATTTCAATATTCCCTTCCAAATCTTAGGATAGAGTCCTCAATCAATGACTAATATGATGTTATAGGTTTCTCTACCCCTATATGTTCCAATCAAGACTAAATGTACAACTCAACCAAGTAAGTTATTCCCAACTTAAAGGTGTTAATGAGTAGTCTAGTACATAGCCCAACTCAATAGGTTAAAACTTAACCTAAGGTCTCTCTTTTATTCAAATGAACTTCTTGTCCCAATTAGGTCATTCTAAACCTAGGGTTTCATTCAAGTATAAAGTATGATCAAATAATCGTTCTCAAATATTTTTTATGTGGTTCACATAACGTCACATCCTACCTTATCTATCATTCCATTTTTATGGCTTTATAACTAAACCTTATCATCCCTAGGTCTCTTAGCATAGTAAGCTATAGTGTCAAGTCGCTTCATGACATGGATATATTTCATAATATGTAGAATTACTGCTTATGTATATAAATAACATCGTTATCTAAATTCCCTATATAAGGTAAATAGGAGTGTAGAGACACTTTCTTCCAGTCATGAGTAATCTAGATCTTCCTTTGCCAATCCCTTAGGCAATGATCTTCCCTATCATGATTAAATTATTCGCCTATCCTTTTCTAAGGCATCCATGATAATACTATTTGATCTTCCAATTAGATAAATATAAGGTATGGGATGATAATAGGTCATAATCCTTGACCTTTCCATTTATCTTTCTCCAAAATTCTAATATCTTATCCTTGTGGTCATAAATTGTATCACTTATTTGACATCATGACTTATGAAGATGTCAAAGTTCTTCCAAATTGAAAATATACTCATGATTTTCGTTGGGTGGGGTACTCAACCCAAGTCAATCCACTCTCTTCCTTCCCCCTTAGTGTTTCTACAACTTTCGATTTACTCAAAGTTGAATTCCGAGAAAATAGTTGCTTCTTTGAAAAGATTTTTTATTCCTTGTTTTTGAATTTCTATTTCCTTTTTCTTGCCTCAATGGCATACTTTCAATATACTTTTATCCCAAAGTTAGATTCATCATTGATTTCTAGTCTCATAGATTCATTATTTTGGATCATTCGATAGGATATCTAATGAATAATCAACAACTTAGAAGTGAAGAGGCACACTAATATTCTAATTCTCTTTCCAATATCCTTTTTGTGGAGGAATATCCTTACCCACAAAGCCTAGTTGGTTGATGCACCTTTCAACTTATAGTGTTGTTTTCCTTGCAACTTCTACTTATCTAACACATAGTACCTTATTGTATTCCATTTCCTTTTGGAACCTCTAAATGAATGTTGATTTTTGTAAACATGTTGGTGAGGTTATCTTATACTCCAACCAATCTATGTACTTTTCCAAACCTTTGGTCAAGCCAACCTAGTTTATTTTTACAAGTTTCTTTCCTACAATCACCTTTTCAAGTGACTTTATTCCAATACTTGGTACATTATTCTCTCATAACCTTTATCAGATACCAAAGTTTTTTGGTCTCTTTTTCCCATTTTAATCAAAACTCCAAAAATCTCATTGATTTTGGTTGGTGGAACCATGTCCACTTCATTGATCACTTTATTTCTGACCATTTTGGTCTTCTCCCTTTTCCTAGGTACTAACTCTTTTCTTGCAAGATCCTATCTTTACACAAGAATTAGATTTATGTCAAGAGTTATCTAACCTTGTGGATACCCCATTTGTTGACTTTCTACTTTGATCTAATTTATGTTGATATTGCATACACATAGATTGTAGTGTTTTCATTAAATCCAAAAAATCTTGAATCTTTACAACTATAGGTTGCTACTATTAAGGGGTTATCTCATTTCTTCCCATCCCCTTAGAGTGATATAACTATTTCATAAGATAAAGGTATATATTGGCCATTCTTCCTAACCTTCCTATATAACCCAATTGCATAATCTTACACAATCCCAAGTAATATCATAAGTTGTTGGTTTAAGAGTTCCTACTCTAGGTATGAATCTTAACTAGTCCCAAATTTATACAACTTTCTAGTAATTCTCATCTTCCTTTTTGCTCCCCTATGTTATTTTCTCTTGTCGTTGTGGTACAATAACTTTTCAACCATTATCTTCTAATAAGGTTTATGCATTGTTGTGTAATGAGCTCATAGATTTCAGTGTTGAACCTGGTAGATCTGATACCACATGTAACATTCCAACCCATCAATGCAGTAAAAATTTATAAATTTACACCTTACGAGTAAATAAATTAGGTAAATAGTTATTGCAATAAATTTTTTATTTTCTTTATTAAGAATATATGAACAAGATACCATAACAAATTATAATCAATATTCCATTTCATTACAATAACTTCACAAGTTACAATAATACAAGAATGCATACATTTACATACATTGCTCCAATGAGCTTTAGAACAAATAGTTGTAAGACAGTCCAAGATCCTTCCTTTCAAATCTTGGTTCTTATGTTGCCTACTATGGAGGAGAAGCATCACTCAGGCACTTTTCCACCAACCATGCACTCATAATGTGGTTCCTTGCACATCTATCATTCGATAGAAGGCCCTTACATTCAATGAAGAGATTGGTAGAGTAAAAGATAATGACAACCAACTAAGCATAGTGTTGTGTCCTACATAACTAGAACTTGTAATCCCACAATCTATGTCTAGCATGTAATATTGGATCATAATGAACTAACAGTGGAGCCAAAAGTTGTTACACTACTTTGGCCAAATTGTTTCATTCAGTATGTTCTATTGAGGGTCATCTATCACATACACTACTCAGGGCCGATTTGACTTAAGGCTATCTTAAGCTACAAATAGGTATTTACTTCAATGGATAGTCCATCATCCCAGATAACCTATCACCATAAAATCTACTTGGAATAAACCTACTTAACTAGTAAGTACACAAGCTAGGTATTTCCTTCAATGGATAGTCCATCATTCCAAAGATAAACTATATACTTGGATTACCCTACTTACTCGTAAGTACTTAAACTTTCTCCCATACTAGATTTATCTATCCTAGGAGTAAACACAAACTTTCCTAGTTAAATCAATAACTTAGCTAAATACACCATATGTTCTTTTCATGTTCAATTGTACCTAGTATATAATACTTATGATAAACACCCATCTCCTACTATGGAGTACTTAAAAACACATTATGAAAATAAAATAATAGCTTCAATTTCCTCTAAATTCTCTAATGCATATACTGGAAAAAGACATCTCAACCATGCATGCAAGACACATCATTCAACAGTAAAAATAATAAAGAAGAAGAGATTCATATGCCTGTTATCACTTATCCAAAAAAAATGGCAACAATGCAGCCCTTTTCCATAACAACAAGCTTGGTAAACAACTTAATGTCACTCTACCTCTCAAGTTGATAACTTACTCCTCTCAAACTATATGAACTCACTTCCTTACTCTCTCTCAATGAAAAGAAAAATATGGCTGGAAAAATACAAACTTATGAATTGCAAAAGATGTATTATCTTATGGAAGAATGTGTACCTCTCAAATGAAATAATTTAGCTATTTATAGAGAAACTTGGTCACCTCAAAGCATAAAATTTAGACATGCTGATGGACAACAAACTCCATACAAAGAAACACATGAGACATATCAGAAAGGTGGTGCTTTCTTAAGCTAATACTCAATATAATCACCTAGAGGTCGACTTGTTTAGTGACAACAATAAAAAGACTTATTCAATAAGCATATGCTTAATTTGAATTGTCACAATGAAAAGACATATACAACAACTTAAATTCAAAGGTGGTGCCATCAACATTCTCTCGCCTTATTATTTTGCATGCTTTGACTACCAAAAGAATTAGTCAATTTCCATTTTATGACAAGTATCCATTGATCCATTTAGAGGATAAATTGACTTGAGTAGATAAATACGTTAGACAAAGTCAAGGTTGATCTTACTAATGGCGTCGACCAAGTCAAGCTTATCATAGACACGAATATCAAACACATTACAATGTCATATATCAGTGTTTTATAGAATGATAATCGATTTAAACAAACAGTCATAAGCTATTAAATCAGCCTCATTAAACATAGTCAATGATGACTATTATCGACCTCCATTTTCATAGTCTTTATTGACTATAACAACCTTTATTAATCGAACTCCATCAAATAAGAGATATGTTGGACACACAAGGGAAGACAACTAAGAGGGGGGTGAATTAGTTGTCACAAGAATTTCAAACTCATTAAACTTATTAACCCCTGTTCTCAGATTTGATAAATAACCATGAAAGCATAAATCAACAACTCATCAGAAACACACATAACACCAAGATTTTTTACGTGGAAACCCTGTTAGGGGAAAAACCATGGTGGAGATCAGTCCAAAAGTTTATACCCTATTAAAAGTATAAGAAGAATAAATGGGGAATTCACATGCATTCAAGCACACTTCTTAGAACTCACTACTCAAATACAAAGAAAAACTCATTTTCTTACAGAAACATTTGAATTACAACCATCCAGATTTTGAACTGAGAAAGTAGCATCTACTAATGCTTGATTACAGTTTTTGTTAAGCCCATTAACACTTCTTTACTCTTCTTCACTCTTATTGACATTTTGCTCTGCCTTTGAAATATTTAGAACATTATTCACTCACACCTTTCACCCACTTTCCCACACATTCAAATGAAGAAAAAATCACTTATATATATCCGCAACAAGGAATTCCATCGCTACATGTCGGCCTCAACAAAATAATAAAATGAATACAAACTGTCAGCCCAAAACAATAAAGATCATTAATGTGAATCCACCAAGGTCATCCACAACATAGTAGAGACCCAAAACAATATCCTCGAACACAAAACACCTTCAAATATTATTCCTCGAAGATCCACAACACGCTACAATCATTTTGTCGGCCATGAACATGCAAGAGAAAATCATGGATCGTTAGCACAACGATCAATGCAGATGTGCAACATAGATAGAGCATGATCTAGAAACATCCATGAACACAACATGAGCATTTGCAACAACTCAGATTACCAAAATCACATTATCTTCTTCTAGGAATACCAACTACAATAACAAAATAAATATCGGAACACAAAAACTCATAACTTGTTCAAATATTCATGCGAACCTCTGAAAATTTCAGAGAATAAACTAGATACACCTGAAAAAAAACCTTTTAATCTGCAACTTCTCACCATAAATATACTAAAATTTCCATCATATTGATCTTCATTGCTTCACGGACAACCTGCAACATATTTTATTACAATTTTCTCAATATCCTCAACATATATAGTCTTAAAGAAATTAATGCTAATAGTGTTGACATCAATGACAACCACATATCAACAACACAACCACAACATCCAACAATATCCCCCTTTGGTATTGATGGAAACACATCATGTGAAAAACACCATCAACACAACTAACTTCAACACTTACTCCCCCTTAGGTTTTGACTCTTCTCTCATGACTTCTCCTCAGATGAATATTCTCAGTTTTTCACATTTCTCTTCTCCCACTTTGACATCAATCACACAAGCTCTAAACCACATATCTAAATCATATGACTACTCCCCCTGAGTAGTAGCCACCACAACATCAATCTGGATCAAGATATGACTGTGAAATGCACGAATTGATGCAAGACAATCCATCTTAGTTCTGATTAGGAGGGGTAATCACCCCTAACTTCCATCTGAGATACTCAAAAGTATCCTTAGGAAATGGCTTGGTAAAGATGTTTGCAATTTGTTCCTTACTAGGCACATATTCCAATCTGACTTCCTTTTCACTCACCTTCTCTCTCAAAAAGTGAAACTTGATAGATATATGCTTGGTCTTTGAATGCAGCATTGGATTCTTAGAAATGTTAATTGCACTTGAATTATCATAGAATATGGAAATAGGCTCATCATACATAATTCTGATATCTTTCAACATCTACTTCATCCATAGTACTTGAGTACATTTTTTAGCAGCAACAATGGATTCTACCTCTACAATAGACAAAGAAATGGCATTTTTCTTTTTAGTTAACCATGAAATCAACTTCTTTCCCAAGAAAAATGTGCCACCACTAGTATTTTTCTTGTCATTCACATCTCGTACACAATTAGCATCAGTTAAGGAACTCAAAGTAAGATCATCATCTTTAACATACCACAAGCCAAAATCAACTGTTACCTTTAAGTATCTAAAAATTCTCTTCACAACAATCACATGAGATTCCTTAGGACCGGCTTGAAATATTGCAACAATGCATACAACATTCATGATATCAGGTCTAGTTTGAGTCAAATAAAGCAATCCACCAATCAATGATCTGTATTTGGTCTAATTTTCCTTCGGAGAATCATCATCTATTGTCAACTTACATCTAGACACCATGGGTGTATCGACTGGCTTTGAATCTTCCATACCAAACTTCTTTAGCAATTCTTTCACATACTTGGACTGAGATATAAAGATCCCTTTATCTAACTGGGTAATTTGCAATCCCAAAAATAATTTCATCTCTCCAATTATTGACATATCAAACTCATTCTACATCTCATTAGCAAACTTCATGCACAAACCATCATCTCCTCCAAAAATGATATCATCAACAAAGACTTCCACAATCAAATCTTTATCATCATCAACCTTGAAATACACATTACTATCAATAGTACCTTTGTTAAATCCAAGCTTCAACAAATACTTGTCCAATCTGGCATACCAAGCTCTAGGGGCTTTCTTGAGTCCATACAATGCTTTCTTCAACCGACAGACCATATCTCCCTGATCAGTCAATTGAAATCCATCTGGTTGCTAAACATACACCTCTTCTTCCAATTCACCATTTAGAAATGTTAGCTTGACATCCATCTGATAAACCTTGTATTTTTTGTAAGCAACATAAGCAATAAACAGTCTCACAGCTTCAATTCTAGCAACATAACAAAAAATTTCTTCAAAGTCAATTCCCTCCATGTAAGAGTATCCTTTACACACCAGCCTTGCTTTGTTTCTAATAACTTCACCTTTCTCATTCAGCTTGTTTCTAAAGACCCATTTAGTTCCAATTACATTTTTGTCCTTAGGTCTACGAACAAGAGTCCATGTATTATTCTTCTCAATTCGTTGTAGTTCTTCTTTCATTTCTTCAATCCAATGTTCATCTTTACATGCTTCATTGACATTACTTGGCTCAGTCTTTGAAATCAAATAGTATTCTTTTGCAATTCTTCCCCTAGTTTGAACACCTTTGTTCTTATCACCTATAATCTTATTTTCTGAATGATTTAATCTCACATACCTTGGAGTCTTAGGATGTTCTTGAATTTTAGGCTCTTGTGATCTCTCTTCTATACTTTCACTAGTTTCTCCTTCTTCTTGATCTTCTTGATTCATTGGAATAATCTGAACTTGATTTGAAGTCTAAACTTTGTTTGTACTGTCATTTTGATCATCGGAATCATATCCATAGGTTTTGTATAATCTAGAAATGTCTTCATGAATCTTAACATTTGCAATTTCAACCATTTTCCTCATTCTCTTTTTGTAGCACTAGTAGGCCTTACTCTTAGTGGAATAACCAAGAAAGATTCCTTCATCACTTCTAGCATCAAACTTTCCTATATCTTTGTCTCTTCTAATATAACATTTACTCCCAAAGATTTTAAAATATCTAACAGTAGGCTTATGACTAGACCATAGCTCAAAAGGGGTCTTACCAGTATCACCTCGAACTTGTACCCGATTGAGGATATAAAAATCAGTACTCACATCTTCTCTCCAATAGATATGAGGAACATTTCCTTCCAGCATCATAGTCCTAGCGGCATCTAGAACTGTCATATTCTTCCTTTCCACAACTTCATTTTGTTGAGGGGTCCATGGTGCAGATAATTGTCTCTTTATCCCATGCACTTCACAAAAAGAATTAAACTCATCGAAAGTTAATTCACCACCTCTATCTAATCTTAGACACTTAATCTTCAGACCTATCTTTGTCTCAACCATAGCCTTAAAGATCTTGAACTTCTCTAGAGCTTCAAATTTCTCCCTTAAGAAAGTAACCCACATCATCCTAGAATAATCATCAATAAGCAACATGAAATACCTGTAACCTTGTAAAATTTTGATTCTAGCAAAGGACTACACAATTCAGTATGCACAAGCTCCTAAAATTCATTTGAATAATTTTGTTTGTTCCAAAATGAAATTATAGTTTGCTTTCCTAATTGACATTCCTTGCATATTGCATTAGTAGGCTTAACCAGCTTAGGAAGATCTCTCACTTCCTGAGTAGAACTTATCTTAATTATATTATCAAATTTTACATGACACATTCTCATATGCCACAACCAAATTTCATCAACTTGAGCAATAAGACAACTTTTACTAGCAGCATTCAGGTGAAAGATGTTACCTTTTGTTTGTGTACCTGAAGCAATCACATTTCTAGAACTTCCCAATATTCTACACATTCCATCTTTGAATTGAAGATTGTATCCTTTATCAACCATTTGTCCAATACTCAAAATATTATGCTTCAAACCTTCAACATATAGGACATCATTAGTATTATGCTTACCATCAAAAGAAATACATCTTCTGCCATGGATTATACCACCATTGTTATCACCAAGTCTTACAACACCACCATCATACTTTTCTAGGCTCACAAATTATCTTTTATCACCTGCCATGTGATGTGAACATCCACTATCAATTACCCATTCATCCTTCTCTTCAACCCGAGTAGCTAGGGATTTCTCCACATTTGTACAACTAGTAGACTTAATAGACACAAGATTATTTTCATTGATAGCAATAAACACAAACTCATCTTCACTTACATTCCCTTTATCAAATTCATCATCTGTCATACTTTCAGCAGAAATATAATAACACTTCCTTTGAAATATAGGCTTGTTAGGTCTTGACTTAGGAACTCTTTCCGTACACCTTGATGCAAAATGACCTATCTTATTGCAAGAAAAATAGTTAATAGGAAAATTTCCTTTATACTTACCTTATCCTTTGGCTTCCCTTTTGAAAATAAGTGCTTCAATCTCATTCAATTCTCTTTCTTCTTCTTCAATCTGTCTCATTTGTTCCTCATAATTGAATACCTTTCTAGAAGAACTTTCACCCAAATCATATCTCTTCTTAGATCTTCCAGAATTAGTAGCTTTAAACGTAGATTCTATTTTAGGAAGGAAATCACCAAATTCACTCAAATCAAAAGCAGTATGTTTACCAATCAACATATCTATAGTTGGATTTGTCACAGTTTGGAGCTCATCAATAGTTGTAGCTTTGACTTTGTATGCAACAGGGAAGGATCTAATCACTTTAGCAAAAATCTATGATTCTTCCAACTGTCCACCAACACATCTAATACCACACACAATTTCATTCACTCTTTGCATGAAATTAGTAATATTCTCATCTTCACCCATTCTCAACATTTCATATTTACCTTTCAGACTTTGTAGCTTAGCAATCTTCACATTAGCATCTCCTTCATATAAAGTTTCCAATGTTTTTAGATCTCATAAGCAGTCTTTAGATCCATAACATTTGTCATCTCAGAATTAGTCAAAGGACTCAACAATGCTTCCTTAGCCCTGATATTATATTTAGCATCCCTAATCTCAGCAGTAGTAGTAGGACCATTCTGAGGAATAACATACCTATTACTTGTAATGTTCCAGTAAGATTCACCAATGCATCTCATATGACACTCCATTCGAGTCTTCCACAAAGAATAATTTGTTCCATCAATTCTCAGACTATCCTTCTTATATGTCACCATCCCAAATCACCCCAAGTTGTTAAACTTCTTCCAATGCACTTGCTCTGATACCAATTGTTGGCAACACAAGGGAAAGCAACTAAGAAGGGGGGTGAATTAGTTGTTACAAAATTTCAAACTTATTAACCCCTATTCTCATATCTGATAAATAACCATGAAATCATAAATCAACAACTCATCAAAAAAACACATACCACCAATATTTTTTATGTGGAAACCCCGTTAGGGGAAAACCATGGTGGAGGTTAGTCCACAAGTTTATACCCTGTTAAAATTATAAGAAGAATAAATGGGGAATACACATGCATTCAGGCACACTTCCTAGAGCTCACTGCTGAAATACAAAGGATGACTCACTATCTTATAGAAACATTTGGATTACAACCATCCAGATTTTGAATTGAGAAATTGGCATCTGCTAATGCTTGATTACAGTTTCGGTTAAGCCCATGAACACTTCTTTACTCTTCTTCACTCTTCTTCACATTCTTCTCTACCTTTGAAAGATTTAACACATTATTCGCACACACCTTTTTTTTCACTTGCTTTCCCACACATTCAAATGAAGAAACAATCACTTATATATATCCGCAACAAGGAATTACATTGCTACATGTCAACCTCAACAAAATAATAAAATGAATACAAATTGTCGGCCTAAAACAATAAAGATCATTAATTTGAATCCACCAAGGTCATCCACAACATAGTAGAGACCCAAAACAATATCCTTGAACACAAAACACTTTCAAATATTATTCCTCAAAGATCCACAACACGCTACAATCATTTTGTCGGTCATGAACATGAAAAACATGAACACGCAAGAGAAAATCATGGATCGCAAGCACAACGATCAATGCGGAAGTGCAAGATATATAGAGCACAATCTAGAAACATCCATGAACACCACAAGAGAATTCACAACAACTTAGATTACCAGAATCACATTATCTTCTTCCAGGAACACTAACTATAGTAACATAATAACTATCGGAACACAAAAACTCATAACCTGCTCAAATCTTCATGCGAACCCCTGAAAATTTTGGAGGATAAACTAGATACACCTGAAAACAAACCCTTTAATCCGAAACTTCTCACCATCAATATACTAAACTTTCCATCATACTGATCTTCAGTGCTTCACAGACAAGCTGCAACTTATTTTATTACAATTTTCTCAATATCCTCGACATATACAGTCTTATAGATATTAATACTAATAATGTTGACATTAATGACAACCAAATATCAGCAAAACAACCACAACATCCAACAAGATAGTCTAATTCTAATAACATATATAGTATATTATATACACATATATATTTAAATACTTTTGTGTATTTATATATATATATAACCATTAATATATATTTACATATATATATATATATATATCGTAAACCAATAATGTACTTGCATACATTTGATATATATTTAAGAGTACAAACGAGATAGTATATAATAAACACATTATATTGAATGTATTCATATATATGTATAAATGTATATGCCTTTATGTACACGTATGTGTAAGTATATTTATATTGATGCTTCTATATGAGCGTGTCCATTCAACAATGTACACATGTATTGATATACATATACATATGGATTCATGTATATACTATACATACATACATAGATATATATATGTCCACATGCAATTCACATATAACCATCCACAATTACCTTCATATTGATAAGTTTTTACGTGTGGTACATCTATACATGTGCATATATATGTCATTAGATCCCATTGACATGTGTGTGCATATATATACACATACTTCCACGTACATCCCACTTGTCAATATAATCATAATAGTACAAGAAAGTTCTCAAAAGATCAAATAGATAAACATCACCCAAAAATGCATGCAGTATTAAAAAGAAGCTCAAATGTAGACATATCAACTAAGGATGACTTACCTACTACCCATGAACTGAATCTACTCAATCATTCTAATTTGGTGTGTGTATATGCTCAGATAGTTTACTTTTATTGTTACCTGACCAAGATCTTCTCCCAAGTGATACTTCCCCTCTGCCTGGAGGAACGGAACACATACCTACATCCACTAGAACATGCACATGATAGTTGATTGTTCACAACATATGCAACATACATAAACATCTTCAAAGTTAGAATAATAATTCAATAACCATCTATTCACATTTATGTAGTATTTCCCCATGAAATAACATCAACTGAGATAACATCAAATGAGGTAACATCAAATGAGATATCATTCACATTGATAACATGGTACACGCATAATTTATTCATCTCTAGAATTCATATTACATTCAAATTTTACCCTACATAGTACTAGTAAATAGTAATTACACAATTGGGGTTTAACAAGATATACCATCACTTCATCTCCAATAGAAAACTCCTTAAGTCTCCTCTTCTCATCTATGTTCTCCTTATACGTATTGTTCATGCCCTCCAAGTTTTCTCAGACTTGACTATGCAATGTTTCCATGAACCCTACAAATTATTCTACTTTTGTACTCCTCTTATTCTCCATATTGATGTATTTGAGTTTCACAACAACTCTAGGATGTATACTTGTCATAATCTCAAATGGTGTCTTCCCTATACTCTAGTTTATTGAATTATTGTATGCAAAATCTGCTTGTGGTATAATTATATCCCAATTTCCTACCTTGTCTCCAACCAAAAATCTCAATAGGTTACCCAAAATCTTGTTCACCACTTTTGTTTGTCCATTTCTTTGTGGGTGATATGTTAAATTGAACTTTAGGTTTTCCTTCATCTTCTTCCATAATTTCCCCTAGAAGTATCTAATGAACTTGGCATCCCTATTTGAAACTATACTCTTTATTAATCCATGCAATCTCACAATATCCTTAAAACATAGGTCAACAACATGCACAACATCATTAGTCTTCTTGCAAGGAATAAAATGTGTCATCTTAGAAAATTTGTGCACTACTACCATTATAGAATCATGCCCTCTCGGTGTTCTTGGTAATCCTAATATGAAATACATGCTTATATCTTCCCAAGGTCTCTCTAGTACTGTCAAAGGTTTGTACAATCCAACATTCTAACTACTAGTTTTTTCTACTTGACAAATTCTACAACTTTGAACATACTTCTTGACGTCCATATATATTTGTAGCCAAAAATAATGTTCACTCACCAAAGCTATTGTCCTGTCAACTCCAAAATGTCCCGCTAATCCTCCACTATGTTTCTCCTTGATCAAATTTTCCCTCATTGAACTCCTTGGAATACACAATTGATTTCCCTAAACAACATATCTTCCTGAATGAATTAATCCAACCATTGGCTTTGGTTTGTCACTACTGGTTCTTCACATGACTTCCATGCTTCAAAAAAGTCTAGATATTTCTCATACATATGTTTCAATTCCTCAAAACCCAATACTTCTATCCTCATCTTTGTCAGCAAATTCCTTCTTCTACTTAATGCATCTATAACTTTTTTTTATTTTCCACTCTTATGCTTCAATACAAATGTATAACTTTGCAAGAACTCAACCCATCTCATATGTCTCTGATTCAACTTCCCTTGACTGTTAAAATACTACAAATTTTGATGGTCAATGTACAACACAAACTCCTTAGGCAACACATAATGTCTCCACTTCTTCAAGGCTTGAATTATGGCATATAATTCTTGATCAGAAATTGAATATCTCCTTCTAGAATCATTCAATTTCTCATTGAAATAAGCTATTGGTCTTCCTTCTTGACTTAACACTACTCCTATTACATTTTCCCTTGCATCACAATCAGCTTGAAATACTTTGTCAAAATTAGGCAATGCTAACACTAGTTGTTCTATCACCTTTTTCTTCAATAATTCAATGCTTCTTTGTTCTCCAAATTTCCACTTAAATTATTTCCTATCTCCTCTCATTATTTCAGTCATGGGTGTGCAAATGCTACTAAAGATTTTGATGAACTTCTAATCGAAACTAGCCAATTCATGGAATGATATTACCTCTCCAATGTTCACCAGTGTAGGTCACTCAACAATTTCTCTAACCTTCTCAGGGTTCATCTTCAATCCTTCAACAAAAATGAAAAAACCTAAATACATCAACTCTATCTTCATAAAGCTACACTTCTTGACATTAATCAACAAATTCTTCTCTCTCAATCTTTACAATACTTGTCTAATGTGCCACAAATGTTCTTCTCTAGTCTTATTGAAAATTAGAATATCATCCAATAATTTATTCAATACCTCATTCATCAACCTCATGAAAGTGCTAGGTGTATTAGTCAATCTAAAATGCATCACTAACCATTCATACAATCCTTCATTAGTATTGAATGCAACCTTCCATTCATCTCCTTTGTTTTTGATCTAATGGTATCCACTCTTTAGGTCAATATTTGTGAAATACTTTGCTCCAATCAAATAGTCCATAATTTCATCCATTCTTGGCAATGGAAATCTATGCTTGACTATGATCCTATTGATTTATCTTGAGTCTATACACATTCTCCACTCTCCATTTTTTTTGGTGAAAATACAATAGGTACCACACATGGGCTTAAACTCTCTTTGATTAAACCTTTCTTTAATAACCCCTATATCTATTGATTCAATGTTGCATTCTTTGTAGGTGTCATCATATGTGTTGCTTTGTTAGGAAAACTTGCTCTAGGTATTAGATCTATATGATGACTGATGCTCTAGACTGGCAGAAATCCATCTGGTACATTATTAGATATAATATCTTCATACATTGTCAACAGTTTTGTTTCCTCTTCATTCTCTGCAGTAGTATTCTCTACCTTCGGTTTTCCACTCTTCTTTGGAGTCAATGCAAAATATAGGCTCACATGCCTCAATCCATGCAAAAACTTTCTTCCATCTACCAAACATAGTCTAGCAGTGCTACAAACTTCACTTTTGTCCTCTTCCTCCAAAGGTATCAACTTATTTCTCTTGCCATTTGAAGTCACAGTATAGGTATTCCTTCTTCCATAATGAATTTATTTTCTATCATATTGTCATGGTCTTCCTAATAGTAAATGACATGAATCCATAGGCATAATATCACACAATACTTCATCCATATATGACCCTATATGAATTTCACCAAACGCTACTTATTCACCAATACCTTATGCACATCTTGGATCCATGCTATCCTATAGGGGTTTTGGATGTTTCAATCTCTTCAAATTCAACTTGGTTACCATCTCCTCTAAAACTAGATTATCAGTGCTACCACTATCAATGATAACTTTACATACCTTTCCTTTTGATTTATATATTTTCCTAAACAAACTCTTTCTTTGTGGTGGTTCCTTAGTCACTTCTTCATGCATCAAAGCTCTTCTCATTACCAATGAATGCTCTCTATTTTTCTAACTGAATTAGGGGATCTAAAAGGTATTTTATCCACATAAGCTACTCTTCTAGTATGCTCAGTTCTCTTATCATTACTTCCTTGATGAAATTCAAATGCTTTATATCCTTCACCTCCACACTTGATAGGTTCCTCTGAATGGTCTCTTCTCATATCTTCCTTCCTCTTTCTTATATCCCTCATTACAATAAGAATAATGACATCCTCTATCACTATAGTAGAAATTTATAACTTCTCTTCCTCTGCGATATGAATTAAAGTCCTTTTTTCACTATGATAGGGTTTCCCATCCTTGCTCTGCTCTGCATATGATCTTCTTTCTTTGGATTGTGATATGCTCCTTGAGAATTTTCCTCTTGCACTTCTCTGCCTTTGTTCAAACTTATTGTTCAGATTTTATTCTACCTTTAGTGCGAACTGGTATCCTTCCTCATCTTTTGTCATCTTCACCAGGCTCAATTCTTCTTGAATGTTTAGTTATTAGTTGATTGATGTACCTTGCAACCTTCTCTTTGCTTACTTCACTATGTTTGGCTCTAATGGTTATCTTGTAAAATTCTTCAGTATACTCCTTCACAAATCTCTCATTTTTCCATAGGTTTTACAAATTTTTCAACATTTCAAGCTCATAATCAACATGTATGAATTGATTCTTCAAATTTGTCACCATCCTACCCCACTTTATGATTTTCTCCTTTCCTCTTCTATTCCTATCCAATTGAACTTCTTTCCACCATATAGAAGCTTGACCCTTCAAATTAAATTTTTTAAATCTCACTCTTTCTGAATCTTCAATTTCGAGACTAAATTGAACCAAAAAAAATACTCACCATAGTGAAAGGGAAAAATTAGTAATTAAGGAAAATCCAATAAGTTGAAAAGATCTTCAACTTGGTCGCACATGTGTAACTTGTTTTCTATGGGTGTCCTCGGGCACCCGTGGAGGAGGCTTGGCCCTCCTCCACCCTTCTTGATAATCTCTTTAGTATGGCCTGTACTTCTCTGGCGACATTGGTGGTTACATTCTGCCCTGGTGTGGTGTGGTTGTGACAAGGTTATCTCGGTTGCAACCATAAATTTTTGCCAAGGAATATGCAAAGGTCTTCAAGGCTTTTGCACTACTGATGGAGGGGGATACGAATCCCCCAATAAATCTTTAAATGATGCTTATGTCGATGCTTCTTCCAAAAAAGACGTTAAATCTTTCAATGACATCGTGGTGGGTGAGCGGGGGAAGATTCCTCAAGGTGCAAGATTTTTGGAAGACTTGGGTAATCCATTCTCAGACGATGGCTTCGGGGGACAAGGTAAGTAGTCATCGCCTCCTCTCGTGAAGTCTGTTTTGGTCCCAAATTATTCCTTGCTCAATGCAATCTTAGAGGAGGATGTTAAACTTTCCAATTTTGCAATTTTCTTTGCCACTGTTGATCCAAGTAGGGTCTCGACTAGGAAGTATATGAATGAATGGTTTAAGAATGTCTAGTAAAAGAAACTAGGGTCTCATTTTTAATACTATAGAATGGTACAAAAAGGGATTTTTGTCGTTTTCTTTAATAACCCTAAATATCAGCAAGAAACGATTAATAAAGAATTTTGGATGGTTGGGAAACTAACTTTTCATGCCCTGGCATGGTGCCCAAAGGCCTTGGAAGAGGAGGTCCTAGCTCTATCTAGCCCTTGATGGTTGGTAATAAAAAATGTGCCTCCCCAGCTCTAGAAATTTTTTCCTTTGATGATCGAACCATTTGGCAAGGTCCTGAGAACGGATGAGACCAAAACCCCTCTCCCCCATCTGGACACAAGGGTACTAGTCTCCCTAAATAGGGTTGGATCTACTGTAGGTCCTTGAAATTAAACTCAAAATAGGAAGCATTTCCTACGTAGTGGAAACCCTAGGAGGATTAAATGTGTGTTATCTCTGTCATAGAGAGGGACACATTAGAAGGAATTTACAGCTAATAAAAACAAGAATAACAAGGCCTTAGCATTTGGAAATAATTATACAATTATCAACCCTCTGCCAGAGGGAGGGAAGGAATTAAACTCCTTGAGAAGGGCTGAATATAGTGGCCACTCGCAGGAATCTGATAAACAAAAAAAGAAGAATATCTCCTCTAAAGAAAACCACAACAAAAATAAAGAAATCTTGAATGATTTATCTCAAGCATTGAACAATTCAGTGTCACAAAATCTTGTAGAGGGAATGAATAATAACAACAGCAAGGAAGGAAATTTTCTGCCTTGGGTAAATGAAGCTAAAGAACCTCCTAATAATGGTAGGCTTAACTTGCAACAACTGACAATTCAAAAATCAGGCAAACCAAGAGAACCAAAGAAAATAGTTCCAACCCTAGAAAAGTGATATATTCATTTAATGACAAATTTTTCAGAGAATCTAACTTCTCTAAAATGACAGAGGAAACTCAAAAGCTGAAAACCCATGAGCAGTCTAGAAATTGGCCCTCAGAAAAACTTGGTGTGAGCATCAAAACACTCATTGATGATCTCGAAGCACTCAACTCTCTCAAAGAAGATAATAGATGTGAGTTACCCCAACCAATAGGGGCTGAGGAAGTCTCCATACCATCTCTTGAGTGCAAGGATATGGTTTGTACTCTAGAAAATGATAAGATAGTTGAAAATTTGATAGTAAAGTTGGCACTGACAACCTTTAGCTCACTTGATGGAGTGATTAGTTTGGATGGGTTTGCCTCCCAATCGGGCATGGATTGTGTAGATGACATAGGCTTCATCTCCGCTAGGGAGACCATTGATGGAGAGGGACTTTCTATTGAGGTCTTAGTCAAAAAAACTAGGAGGTATAGAAAAAAGAAATACTTGGATGCCTCAAGAGGGTAGGAGGAGAAGGAAACTAACCTCCTTTTGAAGGATGAAAGAAAGAAACTAAGAGGGGTATTACCCCCACCTAAGGCCAAAATAATTGAGGCAAAAACTAAACAGCCTAAATGCTTTGATAATTTAAGATGTGATAAAATCCACCTAGTCAATGAGCAGTGCACTGGAAATTAACTGCCTCTCTCGGAATGTCAGGGGTCTGGAGACCCCTGACAGGAAAAATATGGTTCAAAGGATGATTTCTCGAAAAAAGGAGGAATTTGTGATGTTGCAAGAAGTTAAATCCATAGTATTTACCCTTGAGACTAGCCTTAAGGTAATTTGGAAGGAGGAATCATAGCTGGTGACCAATCATGATCAGGGAAAGGGAGGAGCTGTCATCCTAATAGGCAATAGATGGAGTCAGTTTGTAGTTGACTCTAGAATCTCTACTTGCAACAGGGTTGTGTGGGCAATCATTAAGAATAATGAATTATTCTTTGGTATTTGCTTGGTCTATTCTCCTAATGACTATAGGGACAAACTTGGGCTTTGGAAGTGGATTCTCAACCTCCAAGACATCCCCTGGATTCTTGGGGGTGACTTCAACTTTGTGGAAAAATAAGAGGACAAATTTGGTGGGGTGGGCCTCACCTAGAAATATATTGAGAAATTTCATTGGTTAAGGCCAAAGGCTAAGCTAAATCTTGAGGATCCCATTGAAGGACAAAAGGAGTGTAAGGATATCTAGTTTACCTGGTCCAATTCCCAGAAGAATGGTAGGAGAGTTTTATGTAGGCTTGATAGATTCGATTTGAACAAATCCTTCTTTGTAGCTGCTCTTATCAGGGATGGTTGTAAGGTAGAGGTTACCCCGTATACCCTCTCTGACCATCACCCAATAAGAGCCAAGTTTATTCTTAAGACTGGTGGAACGGCTGAGGCAGTTCCCAGAGAAAGCTTTTGCCTCAACACCAGCCTCCTTCAAGATGAAGAGGATAAAAATGATATTTCCTCACTTAAATCCATCAATAAATGGCTCCATAAGTATTTATCTCCCATTGAGTGGTGGGACTTAAATTTTAAAGGATGAAAGACTCTCTTCCAGACTATAGGAAGGAAAAAATCCAAAGATAGGAGGAAAAAGGAAAACACTCTACAAGACATTCTTTTCAAAGCTGAATTTGAGGCCCAAAACAATCCTGATGATAATGGAATTATTGATAGCCTCACTATGGCCAGAAACAACCTTAGGATATTTCAAGCTAGTAGGGTTAAAGGTCTAAAAATTAGAGCCAAAATGAATTGGCTGGAAAATGGGGACAAAGGAACAAAATTCGTCTTCAAATTTCTAAAGGAGAAACAAGCCAGAGAACTGATTGATCAAATAAATGACAAGGGAAATATTCTTGTGGAGCAGGAAACAATTAGTAAGTAGTTTTTTCTATTTTATCAAGACCTATTCACCTCTGAAGGGGGAAATGAGTCTTGTTTCAGAGCTAGGAATTACATTAAGGGGATCCTACCTAAGAGGATTGATGATGGAGCAACAACAATTCTTAATGCAAAAATCTCCAAGGAGGTGATTTGAAGGGCTATCCTCTCCCTTAAAAATGATAAGTCTCCAAGACCAGATGGTCTACCAGCTAAGTTCTATAAAACATTCATAGATTGGACCTATGAAGATCTACTCATGGTCTACAAAGAATCCTTTGAAAATGGATCCCTTGGGGAAAATATCAACAGAGGGATCATAAATTTAATCCCCAAAGAGGGAGACAGGACCCTAGTCAAGAATTGGAGACCCATCACCCTCTTGAATGTGTCATATAAAATACTGGAAAAATCCCTAGCATAAAGGTTGGCTAATATCCTCCCTAGAATCATCAATCCAACTCAAACTGGATTCATCAAGGGGAGGTACATCTTGGAAAACCTGGTGACAAGCTGGGAGGCCGTAAACTGGACAAAAAGCAACAATGTTGCTTTTAGACTTTGAAAAAGCATATGATATGATAGAATGGGACTTTTTGTTTCTTGTCTTGGAGGCATTTGGCTTCCCAAGCAATTTCTACACCATGGTCAAGACACTTTTTCAGGATGCATCTACTCAAGTGAAGGTCAATGGGTCTCTTTCACAAAAGCTCCTTCTCGGGAGATCACTAAGGAAAGGGTGCCCTCTTGCACTTGCCCTCTTTCTCATAGCCTCTGATGCACTTCACTATATCTTAAGAGAAACACAATTAACCCAAGGGTAAGAGGTTTTAGGTTACCAGATTCAAATGAGCTCATCAATATCTAGTTTGTAGATGACACATCTATCTTTTTACAACTAGAAGAGGAGAATTTTGCAATCCTAATGAAGAAGCTTGAGATCTTTTGTTTGGCTTCAAGGGAAAAGCTTGATCCTATAAAATCTCGCCTCCTTGGGTAGGAAGATAAACCACCTGAGTGGAGTACTATGTATGGCTTTCAATGGGAAGGGCCCCACAAGATAGTAAGATACCTAGGTATTCCCTTTGCTATTGATCCAAATCTGAAGGAAATGTGGTGTTGGATCAAGGATAAGATTGAAAAGAAAATAACAAGATGGAATAAATAGTACCTCTCCTTTGCTGGGAGATTTCAGATTTGTCAAAAAATCATGTCCTCTTATAGTATATATTTTGCATCTGTTTGGTTCTTCTACTCTTATCAAATCAATGATATCCAAAAAAGAATAAGAGAATTTTTGTGGTCTGACGGTAAAGGGAAGCAGGAAAAATGTGCAGTCAAGTGGGAATGGTGCACAATCTCAAAATCTCAAGGTGGTCTTAGTTTAAAGGATCTCAGGTTGCAAGGCATTGCCCTGGCAATCAAATGGGTGATTGGTGCCCTGGATGGAGAGGAACCGTGGAAAGTGCTCATCAGAAACAACATTGCCAATGCAGCGCCAAAACATGCCAAATTCTGGAAGCTTCTCCCCATTAGTGATGTCCTTAGTAGTGAGTGGTCTATGCCACCTGCAGGATCCAATGTCCTTAAGACCATTTGGAAAGCATGGGAAATTTTCAAAAAGAACCTTTCTAACTGTCACTTCACCAAGGGAGGAAATAAGGTCATATATGCCAATAGGTCTCTTTGGTGGAATTTGAAACATAAGGGGAAACCTCTTGCACTAATGCAAGGTTTCTCTACAAAGAACTGGGCCCTAAAAGGGTTCTGCTTCTTTAATGACATTCTAAAAGAAGGTAATCTAAAAGGTTGGAATGAACTATAGACATAATATAACTTTCCCCAAAGTAATTGGAGAACCTACACGATGTTGAGAGAGGCATGTGGCTCTCTCAAATTCCCTGTTGAAACCATAGATGACTCCCTCCAATATAAAGACTTCTTATGGCACAATGGAAGTAAAATTATGAATGTCAAGGTTAAAGAGGTATATAATATGCTAACATAATAGGTCAACATCATTGATCACATGAAAAAATCTTGGAAAATGAATCTAACTAGGGAACAATGGCATAAAATATTTTATAAAAATTGGCAGAAAGAATTGGAGGCCAAAAAGGCCTGTTTTAGATGGCTCTTGACCCTTGAGAGACTCCCTTATAAAACTAAAATGGATGACATTGATATATTCTCTTTATGTAGAAAGCATGAATATATAACTCATATATTATTTTATTGTATCTTTCCTAAGGAAATCTGGAACATGTTCAATATCTCACATAATGTATGGGGGAATAATGGGGGTTTATCCCCTGAAAATTTACTCTTTCCTCCACAAAATTGTAAGTTAAGAAAAGTTGGTCTCTTATTTTGGCACAACCTCTCAATAAAAAAATTGTTGGCAATTTGGAAAGCTCAGAATGAAGACAGATTTCAAAACAAGAGGAGATTGCTTACTGATTCCTTTAAAGGTCTCATGTTTTATAATATTGCTATGCAGGTCTATCTTATAGTGGAGATCTCAAAGAAAAGATTCTGGAAGTACTTAGAAAACAGGGAGTTTTCTATTGATATCCTGGAAGCCAGATATGGGCACATGTGGAAAAATGGGCACCCAGGGGCATAAGTATTCCTCAAGGCACTTCAGGCTTTCAGAGAGGAACTCAAGGAAGAATAGAATAATAATCTAGGCTCAAGCAAAGGAAAAGAAGTGGTTATTGTTCTCATGGAGAAACAAAGGTTGGATCTTCCATCTGAAGAAGACTTGGCAGTAGTAGAGACCTTGCTTGGTATGAGAGTTGGGACTCGGGAGGTGTAAAACTCTAGTTGATAGTTTCCTTTTGCTATATATATCCTTTTTGACTATCAGTGATTGTTTATATAGGAAATGGTATATATGTATATTGTATATTGTTGAATCTACGATGTATCTAATGTTGAACTGGTATAGGTGTTGTAACTAAGTTGTCTTCCTCTTTTTTGGCCACTGTTAATATGTTGTAATGGGGTAATCTAGGTATGATTTTTGATTCTTTTTTATATCATCTATGGGGGTATGATAGAACTGATCCAATGATAGTATCTTGGATCTTTTAATCACTATAATGGGGGTAATTTTTTATCATTGTAATGGGGGATACTACTGTATGGGGGTATGATAGAACTGATCCAGTGATAGTATCATGGATTTTATGAACTATATCTGCTAATTCCGCTATAATCAATACAAAAAATAAATATTCAATTTCTTCATATTCAAAGTATTCTTCCATATCATTGATCCAATCAATTAATTCCTTAGGGTTTAAATTTCTCGCGTAATTTTGAATTTCAATTCTAGGTCGCTTACCAATTTTAGAAATAGCTTTCAACATCTTCACTTGATTTGAATCTTCTTCTTCATCATCTCTGTGTTATTCAATTTGATTTATAGCATGATCTAATTCATCATCATCACTTTCATCTACCTATCTAGGGTTTAGAAATTTCCTTTGATCTTCTTCTATAATATTTAATTAGACTCACTTTACTCTCATCATCTCTAACATTTCATCCATTCTTCCATTGAAATTCACCATAGTAGAAACTCTCCTTAGCGACATCTCTCTCCTTGGATCTGGTGCAATTTCCTCAATTCGATGATCTAGCTACAAGGGTTTCAACTGCCTCACAATTGATGATTTGTTGAAAAACACATGTACTTTGATTTAGTTCAAAAATCTATTTTCCACAAGAAATGACTTTAGGACTCACAAAATCTCTCTGATACCACTTGGTAAAGACATAGATGGGGGGTCTAGAAAGAATTGTCCAACTATGTAGCTTAGATTCAACACAACGAAAACAACACAAGGAAATACTCAGTAAATAATGATCTTTATTGATTCAACAACTTGCAGTATTACATACCTCATATGCCTCATATGAAAAATAACTAGGGCTCATAGGCCTGCCGCATGGGCATTCAGATATTACAATTGGCTCCAGGCCTTATTATATTCCACAACCTAGAAGGTTGGATTTAATTGAGAACTACTTTTAATGGTCTACTTGATTAACTATTGACCTACTTTTAAAATTATTACAAATGATCTTAAATATGATTCTCCAGCTCCAAAAATGGTCTATGAGGGTTTACAAACCTCGATGAATGATCAAGCATGTAGGTCATCCTTAAAGCATCCATAAAATACTTAATACTTTGCAAAATGTAACGTATTGTGGATCTCCAAGAAATATCCCCTTGGACCCAAAATTCTTGTATAATGCTCCATTAAGCTCTACACACTCTAGAATAGGTCTGCATAATGAATTTTGAACCAGGTCGACCCCCTAATTCTCTGACTAAGAAACAAAAGTGAAATATAAAGAGTGATTACTTTCTACAAACAAATGCAAATTTCTTAAAATCTAGATATGATGTAGATGGCCTTGTGTAGATGTTATATCCTACTTCGCAAACTGATAAATGACAATGCGGTGAAATGTGGAATGAAATGTTGAAACTGCTATAGATTGAAATGAAAGAATTTTTTTTTTTTTGGTTGATACAAGATTGCATTACAACCAGGGATGCTCCTACATCAAATTAGTTGTAGCACCATGTCTTGCTCATGTTCCTATTGATATGTAATTTTTTGATGAGCATACATTATATATTTAATTTTTGACTTGTAATATTTTTTTCAGTGTATCTATATGCATGATTTTTTTATGAGTGAGAGTAATATTGATCTCCCTTTGGAGATTTAATTCCTCTCTTTTTGACTTGATTTTCCTCAAACTAATTGTAGTGTCAAAAAATGTGTCCCTTTACATTTTATCACTTGTTTGAGCCCTCCTAATTAACATTGGCTTAATAATGCCTTAATTTAGTGTTGGTAAATGTACACCTTTATATTTTCACACTTATTTGGGCCCTCTTAATTAAATTGATCTTAATTATGCCTTAATAAGCCCTTTTATTCATTTTCAAGCCTAATAAATTACATTTTTCGAAGGGGAAACCCGACAATAATTAATGCCTAAACATAACACTTTACCTTGAGCAATGTGTGTTCTAGGAATAGCAACTTGGGACCCATTTTTCTATGGGTGAATGGGTCCTCTCTAGACCTTTGGACCTAAATTTAAATTATGTTTTTGGTAGTATTTTAACATCTCTAAGTCCATAATTCAATGTCGGCTTGTGATATTTAAATTTTGAGAAATTAAGGATACATACCTATAAATACAAGGTCATTTCACTAATTTTCACCTAGATTTTCAAGAGAAATTTTATGAGATTTCAAGAGAAACCAAAGACATTCAAGAGAATATATATCAGAGATTTATTGCAGCAATCAAGATCTATTCATCATGTCAAATTCTTCTTGCATCATGCATGTTTTTGAGCTAACATTGTGATGAAGGTTTGAAGATCAAGTTCAAGAATTCAAAGCATTATTCAAGTGTCAAGATCCACATCCAATTCAGTCATTTCATGCAAGTTGCAGACTTCCTAATATATCCATTATCAAGATTTCATTCAAGGGTTTTTTGAGTGGTAACATAGCTTTTTTCATTCTTCATTCCCTCTTTCATGCATTATTTCAATTCAAGGTATGATTACCAAAATGGGGTTTAACAAAGGAAAACCCCCATTAACCCAAAAACAAACATTTTTCTCTCTTGTGTGTGTGATTTCAGATTTAGGTTGAAGAAGGATTAAAGACCTTTTGAAGAGCAAGATTTGGAAAGTTGTCAAAGTTGCAAAAGTTGTCAAAGTTGTCAAATCACATAATCTAACCTATAGATTCAATTTTTGACTTTTCAACACTGAAACTTGGACAAATTAGAAGCTACAGATCTTTGTCAAAGGCTTCCAAAAGTCATAGAAAAACCTTGAGCAAAGAACCATTTTCCCATGGGTGAATGAGTCCCAGTCAACCTTTAGAAACTACCTCTTGGTGACTAGTAAATACATTTTTTCCCTTCTCAAATCTGCATTTGGTTTTCTGGTTCTATAAATATTGAGTTTAATATTTTTGTTTCAAGAGTTAGATTGCATCTTGGAGTTTATTTTCTATTTTTATTTTTTCTCCCCAAAGTGTTGTTTGACCTTGACCCCTCATCCTTCAGTCATAAGGAAATCTGAATATTCCCATGTTGGGTTGATTCACCTAAGGGTTGTTAGTCAATTCTTTATAGGGATCTCATTTCCTAATGAAATAAAGGAAAATAGGCATATCTATTATCATTTTGGTGAGCCCCCTTTCATAAAAATACCCTATATTTTCAAATACATTAGATTTCCATAGTCCATATCTATAATAGTAAGCTTTTCTAGATTAAACTGTGTTTGTTTTTTATCATCAACATTTTGAATCACACTCTGTGATCCATCTTCGGGATGAAAAGAGTTGTATGAGAACAAAAATGGTTGATAGCATACCAAATTGAGTTAAAAAGATTGGGGGATGTTGCCCAAGAATCAAGATGGGAATAATAGAAAAATAGAAAAAGGCAAAATAAAATAAATTGAAAAAAAAGAAAATAAATCACAAGTTAAGCAATATAAAGGAAGACAACAAAACTAAGGATAAAAAGGTAAACAAAGCAAAAATATCATTTTAAACTCTTACAACAATAAAAAGGATAAATAAAATTATAGGAAAAAGGGGGGGACCAAAAATAATAAAAAATGAAAAACCTTAAAAGATTAAAAACAATTTAAAAAAACCAAGGAAATTAAAAACCTCTAGAAAGAGAAAATTAAATCAAAAGATTAGAGAAGCAAATACAAACAAAATAAATAAAATAAAAGAAACAAATGAAACAAAAAATATTAAATCAAAGATAAAAAAATCTAAAACAAAATAATATAAATAGAAAAAATAAAAAAAGCTAAAAATGCTATGAAACAAGAAAGAAACAAAAAATCCAAAAATAAAGAGAGTTAGGCCAAAAAAGAAATAAAATAGAAAAACAAGAGGGAACCCAAAATAATAAGAAAACAAAAAGTCAAAATAATAAAACAAAGAGCCGAGGAAATAAGTAAAATGTGAAAAAGATCAAAAGATTTAAAGAACAAAAAGAATTAGAAGAAAAAGAAAAACATATAAATTAAATTTATAATATAAAATCTTAAGAGGATAATCTTTCTTTGTTTCACTAACAACATGGCTAAATACAAGAAATTGATTGTCATGTTGTCATTTATCGAAATGTAAATCTCTTGAAATCCATGGTGATTCAAAACTCATAGATAAAAAAATCACTATTGATTAAAAGAAGCAAAGTTGACATAATATCATGAATTAACACTACAATTTCTAGTTTCCTTTGACCCATTCACTATTAAATCCATCCCATAAAAATACAATTTCCATGGTGATTCTATAGATAGTATCACATCTTTAATGAGTATGTGGGGCAATTATCCTCACTTTACATTAGTAATTCATAGATTAAAACCACTTTCTATAAAAAGATACATCTTCTATGGTTTGTCCTGCTCTAACTCATGGGGACTAGTTCCATGACATTTGCATATATATATTTATCTATATTTAGTGACATTTCAACTTTATTTTTTTAAAGATATATCAACATCCTTATTAAAAAACTCAATGTGGGGTTTCTTTATTAATATTGTTTGAATGGTTTGTTACTTAGATGTCTTAACAAGAAAGAAAAGTATATTGAACTTCAAGAGGTATATGTAGAGGTTATGTTAGTGTAATTTTATTAGCACATTTAACATACTATACATGGGATACTGTTAAATTAAATTGTTCAGAAATATTCTTAAGAATTTGTTCAAAAGTGTGCAATGAATACAAAAAATAGTAACTTAAAATATGCACCAACCCATGAATTTTTCCATTGTACATTACCTTGGTTACTTTTCACTTGGGTACTAGATTTTGTAGACAAATTTTCCTTGGATTCAGAAGGACACGTCTTGATTATTACAACTATTGTTTATTCTATGAAATAGGTCAAAGCCACATCCCTAAAACCCTCCACAATGGCTAAAATTTACAATTTAATAATGGAAAATATTATATCTTGGTTTGGTCTATCATCTACTATTATGAATAATAATTACATTTCTTTAAAAAAGAGGTTAATGATTTTATAGATAAAATCCATATAAAACAAATATTTTACCCTTAATGACAAGGTAATGGACCAAAAGAGGCTAAAAATAAAGTTATTCAACAAATCTTAAGGAAAATAGTTTCCTTGAACATAGTATCAATAGACACATACAACTTGACTCTACATTATGGATATATTGTACTAGTATATGCACTCCTATTGTAAGCTAGACAAATTATTCTTTAGTTTATGTTATAAAGGTCATCATGTCACTCATGATAGATATTTTATTGTTATGTGTTACCTTTATGGAATATTGATGATTATACATACCAAGAATCTTATGTAACCATTTTTGCACCATGTTGTAATGGGTTGACATTCAAGCTCTATGATGGTGCAACATTCCAAAAATTTCCTTGTAATGCACTTGAGAGATGAATTAGTCACTAATCATACCTAGCCTATCATAACCCTAAGTTACCCTTCTAGTCCTCCTTAGCATGTTCCCAATCCTTTCATGCCTTAGATTTCCTCTTTGTGATCTTTCTTTTCTTAAAATTCCTTGGTTTTTCCTCGTTTGAATAAATTATCATGGTGACTTCAAAATTGCCACAAATACTTTTACCACTACCCAATTAATTTTAGATCTATACTACAATCTCAAGACCGCCATGATTGTTTTAAGGCCACCATCATACTGAAATTGATGGTTTCTATTGACATGTTTTTTTTGGAATGTTTCATCTTCCCCATATGAATAGCAATACCTCCTTGCACCCTTATAATCTTGTAACTATTCAATGTTCACCATACTACACCTCTTGATCCTTTCTTTCATTTTTTTGAGTTTCTTTAGTCTCTTACCCACATTTTTATCCTTCAACCAAAATCTTGATATCCAAATTCAATGTAAAATCTTTCCTTCCTTCCTTGTAAAGTCTAACAAACCGTGTTCCTTAAATGACTTAGCTATAATAAAACCTAAGCCATGACTAGTTTCAAGATCTAAGAAAATATTTGGAGCATTTCCTATGAACCACAATTTTATCATTTCTTGAATCATCAAGCTTTAGTTCTATACATACACAATAGACATGTTAGATTTATTGATGTCTATTTTATGATTAGTGTGTAGAATTTTTTGCATCCAAGCACCAAAAAGGGTGACAAGGGCCATCTAGGGACACATAGCACATGTATGGGGGAACAAATTACACACACTTCTAATCTAAAGATAAAGAAGAGGCCTCCCCATAACACTCATCGAACAAGAGGTCATTTGCTTTCCAATCTAGATCATTATAAGGGTAAGGCAAATGAGCCTGTAGTGGTGGAATATTAAGGGGAGGAGCTTTTGACCCTTCTGCAACAAGGGCTAAGGAAGAAACCCCCACAAGGTCTTCCCCACTCAGCTCTTGAGGAGCTATGGTCAATGATTTTGTGATGATCACCAACAAGGCCAAAACTTCATCCAGAGAGTTTAACAAGATCTAAGAATGTGGTAAAGAAATAACCAAACACAAATTAAAAAACCCTAATTGCAAAGAAGGATAAATATGAGATAAAACCCTAGGGGTGTAAGAGTGGTTAGGTCCCCAAAAAATGTAATGGAATAAAATTCATATTATACAAATTTAAGATAAATAAATAAATAATAACAATATTAAAAAACTAAGGGGTTTTTTTTACCATGCTCTGAGCATGAAATTCCCATAACAAAAGTCCAGGAGGTGACATCTAGGTAAAATTATCAAAGAAATATCTCAATTTTCAAATAAAGGAGCTTTGAGAAAGAGTGATTATTGGCAAGTTTTGAAATCTTAACCACACCAAAAATGATTTGTTTAAATGGTTTGATGTCCATTGGGAGGAAGTCAATGAAGTTCATTACATAGATAAGGGCAAGGGGTTTTTTATTACTATTTTTTCCTCGAAGAAAGCAAGGGATGTTATCTTCAAATTGAAAACGTGGTTCTTGCAAGGCTCAAGACTATATATATTTAGTCCTAGATCCCCAACTTTAACCCTTCATATACAGTTATAAATTTTGTACTGTTTTAGGTGCAACTGCAAACCCTACCACTTGAATACAAATATCTACAAATAATGAAAAATTCTAGGAAATAAAATGGGTATTTTCATGAAGCATGATTGGACCTTTTGACAACATTGAAGCTCTAGTCTAGCTCTATGTTTGATGGATTCCACTAAATCTCTCCCACTGGATTTTCAAATCCATTCTAGAAATGGGGTCTGGTGACAAGAAATTTTCTTTGAAGGGCTTGGAATTGTATGTCATTCCTACCACCTAAAGGTTCATCCTAGCACAAAATATTTGTATCATGTTGCACAACCTCGGGAGGCTTGTGAGGATCAGGAAAATAAACTAGTTGATAAAACAATCCTTTCCAAGGATGATTTTATTTTATTCCCAAAAATTTCTTTAGTGGCTAAAGAGGATACATCAAATAACATTGAGGCTTCAGAGGAAAGTTCCCCCAACAATATAATGGGAGGTAAGGATCTGACAGGTGTCGAAATAGAAAAGGTCCTTACTCCTTTAAAGGTACCAACATGTAGCAAGGAGAATTAACTCTTAGTACGGTTGAACGTCATGCTAGAAATTCCAGATTCATAAATATTGAAAAATAATAATAGCAATATGCAATCTGAGAGTATGCTATCAAAATCTCTTGTAGAGGAAACACTAAATAAGGTTGTTCCTTCAGTAATCTCAAATATAATGTTTGAAGATTTAGTTAAGAAAGATGAAGAAGGAGTGTCCTCTCAAAGCACCACCACTAAGGCCTTTGCCCTAAATTCTCCTTCTAATCCCAATCAAATAACTTGGAACTATATAAAAATGGTTTTTCTTGCTAAAAATTACAAATGGGATATTATAGAATATATTCCTCCTGGTCCTTAAGTCCCCTCTTCAAGAACTCTATCAGCAATATCTGAACATATCTTACTAGAAGTAGGAGGCAAAATAAATATTGATGAGATTAATGAGGAGGACCTTAATGAATTTGATTACTATCATCCACTCTCAATCTCATAGACTCAGTTTGATGTGTCAACCTTGTCTCCTAAGACAAATATAAAGAAAGTAAAAAATAATAAGATAAGGAAAATACAAGAAGATATTGTAGTGTGTTTACAGACTACTCTTGATAAAAATTTGAATGTGAGACCGAGGAGGACTTTTCGCTCTCCTTGAGACAAATGAAGGTCCTTTCATGGAAAATTTAAATGCCCCTATCAAGAGGCACTTGATAAAGTGCCAGATTGACTCAAGCGACGTAGATATTTTCCTATTACAAGAAACTAAACTTTCAGAGGAACAAAACAAAGAAATTCTAAATAAATGGACCAAGTGGAAAGCGTTGTTCATTCTTTCCGTAGAGGCATCAAGAGAATTGGTAGTCTTATGCAATCTACACAAGGTCAAGGATGAGTTTATCACAACTCGATAATAGTAGATGCTCATCAAGATTGAATGTTATCAGCACATATTCTAGATATTCAATGTTTATGGCCCCACATCAACTATTGACAGGAAACAAGTATGAGACTCTTTGTAAGCAATCCTCTATTTTTTAAGGGAGGAACTGACTATCTTAGAAGGGTATTTTAATGGTATTACCTCCTTGAAAGAGAAAAATGGAGGTATCATTCCCCCTCCAAAATAAATGGAGGAATTTTCCAATTTTATCCTTGATAATACATTAATTGATTGTTTGCCAACTAATGGTAAATTCCCCTGGACAATCAAAAGGAAATTTTTTTGTCTCATTGTAGAAAGGTTAGATAGATTTCTCCTCTCCATAATTTGGACCAACATGGATTTTAAATATACATCTTCTATCCTCACATTTTTTGACATCATATCTATAGACACGTAAAATGTTGGACTAACCACTAGCATCTCCCTTCGGGTTCGCGACATGGTTTAACCGCCTCCCATGGATTTTAACTGATGCTTGCATCAGGCATTAACAAGTCGATCTTTTGGTGCAACAACAAGGCCAACATAAAAAAAGTCTTGATTGATACTATGCATCTGATTCTGATTAACTAACATTGTTTCTTCTTAAATCATCTCAAACTAACCAATTAATTGAATAATCAACATTATTTAATTAAAATCAGCAAATTCAACTATTAATCAAATAATTAAATTTATTGATTAATTCACCTTTCTTCTAACTAATATTCATCATATTTAATTAAATCAAATCATTTAATTAAATTTTCCTAAAGTCTTCTTATTTGATTAAAATCAATTAAATCAAATATCACAAATCCCCTAACCTCTTCCAATTAATTAATTCTAAATTAATTAATCCTAAATCACCTTCTAATCATCATTAATTAAATCCTCTAGCTTTTAACTCCCAAGAGTTAAATCAACCATGGTCAACTAATCAAGTTGCACATGAAATTAATCTTTTATTTATCTAATTCCTCTAATTATCCTCACAAAGGCATATTCTAAGGAATATTCCTCTCAACCACCTCTCATTCAATTTCCCTCCAAATATTTTCAAAAACCTATCACATCCTCTTACAATGCAATAAATTCTCTTACATCCTCTCAAATCTCAACTAATTTCATTCAATTCCTCTTACATCATTCTCAAATTCTCAACCATCTTTATTTACTTCTCTTCCATCCTCCTCCACTCACACATTTTCCAAAATGTGCTCCACCCTCATCTAGTAGAATTGTGACACTTGGCACATTCTCATTAGCTCTCAATCTATCCCAAATTTATCAAATCCTATCATTCTTCAACCCTTGAATTCCTATAAATAGAAGCATCATTTTCACAATATGGATCCACAACTTCAAGCATTATCATTATAGTCATTTTCATACATAGCAATTCATCATTTTCATCTATTTTTGAGCATAGTTTCACCATTTGGAGTAGATCTCACACTTGAAATCATCTTCAATCATCAAGCTTATCAAAGGGATTGGGAAATAGATTCTTTCCACATCAAAGGAGCACCACTCCCCTTATGGGATGGAGGTTTGATCTATTTTGTGTGTTAGCATACTTTCATTTGCTTTCTTTTGTGCTTTTGTTTCATGTTTTCATCTTTGTTTGATCAAGAATCTCATAGGGAATGATGTTTTTGCTAATTTGAATGACTAACCTTGTTTGTGTCATCTTTGTTTAGCTTGGTGTAGATAATCATTCATAATATCATTATCCGATCCAACTGGATATTGTTTGGAATTCTAAACCAAATAAATTTAAATCATCCTTTAAATTTGAACACATGTGGTTAAGGGATGAAAAATTTATGTTTTATCTCAAACAGTGGTGAGATAATGCACCATTCATAACAGGCTCCAAAATTTACCAATTATCAAAAAAATATCAATTTATAAAAGGGCAAATCAAACAACGAAACCACCTTCATTTCAAGAATATTTTTGAACAAAAAAACTTCTTATTCGACAAATTCAAGTGCTCAATGATCAATTCATTCAAATGGGTATGAATAATGCATCCTTCCACCATCATAACAAACTTTAGAAAGAACTCGAAGTTCTTGATAGAGAAGAAATATACTAGAAACATAAATCAAGAGAAACTTGGTTAAAGAAGGGAATAAGAATACTAAGTTCTTTCACAACTGCATCAAGGTTAAACACAATGCTAAGACAATATTTTCTATAAATTCAGCATCTAATGAACTATTAAAAGATGAGCTACATATTCAAAATGAGGCTATCCTATTCTTTTCCATTCTCTTTAGCAAATCGATGAATCAAGACCCTGATTTGGTTGGAAAAGAATAAGAGTTTTTAAATTTCATCCCAAAGGTTCTTAGCCCAAATGATAACAAGTTTCTCTTGGCTCCATTCACCTTGGAAGAGGTTATAGTTGCATTCCTTGCACTTTCTCTAGACAAAGATCCTGGGCCGGATGGTTTCACTATATTATTCTATCAAAAATGTTGGGATTTTGTGGAAAGAAATATCTGGTTGGGCTTAGAAGAATCTCATAGAAATGGTACAATATTAAAAGATCTCAACACCGCTCATATTTATCTTATACCTAAAATCAAAACTCTCTCCTCATTTGCAGATTTTAGACCTATCTCCCTTTGTAGTACCATTTATAATTGTTTTTATAAAGCCATTTCTCTAAGGCTTTCCAAACTCATTCCAGGCATAATATCAAAGGAAAAAGGTGGTTTTGTTCTATGAAAAGAGATAGCTAAAGGAGCAATAATAGCTCATGAAATCTTCCACTCAATTCATCAAGAAAAAAATTCAGCTATGATCATAAAATTAGACATGATGAAGGCCTATGATAAAGTAAATTAGGATTTTTTATCAAAGGTTTTATAAAGGCTAGGTTTTGATACAAAATGGTGCAAATGGATTCTATTCTATCTCAAATCAGCTAAGTTCTTAGCCCTTATAAATGGCTCTCTGACTAGTTTTTTTCTACCTCTCAAGGAGTTAGGCAAGGGGACCCTCTTTCTCCTTTCCTCTTAATTTTGATGGAAAAAGCTTTGAGTCGGATAATTTTAGCTTTCTATGCATCAAGTGGAAGAGTATAAAAATACCAAGATCAAACATCTCTTGCACTCATTCCTTATTTTTAGATGATGCATTACTATTTGTCAATCCCTTGGTGCATGAAGCCAAAAACATAATGTATGTGTTGGACAACTACTATCTAATTTTAGGTCAAATGATTAATCTCGGGAAGTAAATAATTGTTTTTCAGAATACTATCACTCTAGTAATTGGTCATATCCTCTCTATCTTAGAACTTAGAAAAAAAAATCTTCCCTACAACTATTTGGGTATTCCTTTCTTTGCAAGGGCTCAAAAGGCCTCATTTTGGAATAAGATCTTTATGGCTATTCAAAGCATAGTAGAATCCTAGAAGGGCAGATGGTTGTCACTAGTAGGGATATTTACTATGATAAGATAAATTTTATCTACCATTCCAAATTACTTCTTATTAGTGTTCAAAATACCAAGAGGGATTCATGAGAACATTATCAAAGAAACAAGGCAATTTCTATGGAGATGCAATTTGGACAACTCTAGAAAAATACCTTTAGTTTCTTGGGAAGAAATATGCAAGGATAAAGTCTTTGGAGATGCTAGCATTCAAAATCTAGAATTGAGAAATTTAGATTTACGTGCAAATATAATGTGGAAGCTCTATGCAAATCCTTCTTCAAAATGTAGTTGAATCATGAGAAATAAGTACCTAGAATCAACAGCCCTCTAAATAATTTTCACTTTGGAAAATCCATTGGAAGGATAAAAAATGTGGAATTTCATTGTCACATGCCAAGATGTACTCTCACCTTTCCTATTTTGGACTGCTAACAATAGAGAAAAGGTTAACTTTTGGGAAGATTCATGGGATAGGAACACTCCATTAACCATAGTAGATAGGCCAAAGGGGGCTCAAGCTTGTCTAAAAGCAAATTGGGAAGAAAAGTTCAAGCATTATATAGTGAGAAACAATGCAAATTCAAAATCCAATGTTACATGGAAAAATTTCCACAACCTCCCATTCCCCTAACATCAAAAGAATAAGATACAATTGATATTGGACACAAGAACTATTTTACTTTCAGATTCTAAGGATAAAATTATTTGGGCCCCATCTAAATCAAGACAATATAATGTCAAATAGGGATACAAATATTTGACCTTTGAGGACATGATTCAACTAGGTAAATGGCCATACAAGTGTTGTTGGTACACCTCAATTCTCCCTAAAGTAGGCACTTTTCTTGGTTAGCTCTTCATAATTGGGTCCTAACAAGTTGTAGGCTTTCTATGTTGGGCATAGCCAAACCATTCAATTGTATTCTATGTGGCACACATTAGGAAACAATGTATCATTGTTTTCTCCATTGTATTTTTTCTCAAACATGCTAGAAATGGATCCAAAACAAACTTTATTGGATTCCCCCATCCAAACACCATTTTGGCTGAATTTAGGGTTTTTCTACTATTCTCATTGGGATTATTATTACAGAAAAAACCAAATATATTATTCAAAATGATTGCGTAGTTCCTTCTCAGGTGTCTATGTCTATCTTTTCCATAAAGATAGCACACATTGATCCATACTCTCACTTCAATTTTATAGGAGATTATCTTGCTATTTAGATTGAATTTAAATTCTAACAATGGAGTGAATATGGAAAACAAAGACTTAATGGGGGTAGAAAACCCTATGGTGTCTTTGGATTCTGACACTCATTTTGCAAACCCTGGAGAGAGGGTGGCTATAAATGCTTTCCAATCCCCCAAGAATGGTTGGAATTAAAATACCCCTATGGGGGACTATTTTCTATAACAACAACCTCCAATTCAAACCTTTAATCAATTTGAAGCCTTAATTAAGGACAACAAACCTCAAACTACAAGTAATGGCGGTAATGATGGTGCCCTAAAGGGGACAGATTGTGATGGTGGTGGAGATAACTTAATTGTATCCAACCTAAGTGGTGAGAGTGTGAAGTACCTTACCAACAATAGAAACACCCAATAGATTGTCATGGAAGAAATAAGAAAAAAAATAAGTGAAAATCACAAAAATGGAAAAGGAAGCAATAAAAACAAGAGGAAATAATTAAGGACTTTAAATTGAATAGAAAATTATTTGACCTGAACTTGAATAATAAATACTAATCTAACACAAATTATAACATTTGTGTAAAACAAAAAGAAATTAAAAACTCATCATCGATGGTTAAGAATATAGCTCAGAATTTGAGCTTAAAAAGGACCAAGACTATGGGATTGAAGATAGTTATGGTAGGGTGAAACTAGACAACATGACAAAAGAACGTGAAAAGAAGGATGTTGACAATGACATGGCTATAGAGGACCACCCTCCCATGAGTGCCTTGGATCCCATGAACTCGAGAAATAAGGAAATTGATCAAAATGTTGTTGATGTTAGCAACAATGGATTGACTGAAAGTGTGACTGGTAGTTTGGGTTTTGCTTCAAATAATTCCATCAAATCATTCCAAGACAAGAGAGATATAATGAACGAGATAAGGGAAAAGATCTTGTTTGAAGGACAAGAGAAAAATGAAAGCCTAAAAAATCTTGGTGGGGTGGAATCCAATGTGGGCAGATCTCCCAATTAGTACATTGACAGTCGAGTTGCTGCTACTACATGTTGGTCAACAAAGTTAATTGGTGATCTTGATATCCTAAATAAAGAATTGGATCCCAAGGGGGAGATAGGGATCCCCCCAATAATTTATTCATAGAAACACAATTAGGGGCAAGTGGAAAACTACCCATAGATCTAAATGTGGCAAGAATGAAAAAATATATAAGGATTCCTTCGATCGGGAGAGGCAAGGGATGCATCACTAAACATAAAAGGAAAAATACAAGCTTGGTAATACTAGCCAAAATTCTAAAAGGATGGAAACAAAAGATATATTATCTAAATGTTTTGAAAATTTCAGAAATGACAATGGTTCCCGAAGAAAACATGTTGACCATGAATCTTGAATGTGTTTCATGGAATGTTAGGGGACTAGAGTCCCTTCACAAAAAACATATTGTAAGAAAATTTTATAATATGGGAAAAGGAAAGGATATTTTCCTACTACAAGAAGTGAAAGAAATGGGCTTTGCACTTGAAACCAACCTTAAAGTAATTTGGAACAATGTTGAACAGTTTGTAACTAACCATGAGAAGGGTAAAGGGGGCTCAGTAATTCTCCTATCTAATAAATGGTCTCAAAGTGTCAGAGGTTGGGGCACATCTCCATGTAATAGGGTAGTGTGGGTTTAACTGGAAAAGGATGGTAATTTGTTTGGGGAATTCTCTATGTTTGCTCCTAATGATTATAAAGATGGGATTGAACTTTGGAAGTGGATGGGAAACTTGTAGGGAAGCTAAGGTAGCAGAACAACTTCCTACACTAATCTTGAGAGGAGAAAAATGCAAAACTTTTCAGATCTTTAATAGTTACAAAAACTTAAATAGAAATAACACAAATATCATTCATACCACAACACAATGATTTATGTGGGGAAAACCCTTTCGGGAGAAAAACCCCACATTCCAAAAGCTTCCCAATATATGATTTAGAAATTAAAAGATTCTAATACTTGCAGATCAGGCTTCTCACAGGAGTATCACCACTAGAGATCAAGAGACAACATGACCATTATTAGACTCCTAGAATACACCCACATCTACATACATTCCAGCCACTTATAAAAAAAAATTGGAACCATATAGAATTAGGATTTTACAAATTCGTTTATCATTTGATGTGTTAACGGAAAAACCTTGACATGTTAGTGAGAAAAAACCTTGATGTGTCAGTGAGAAAAAACCTTGACATGTTAGTGGGAAAACCATGATGTGTTAATGAAAAATAATTGGGGTGATGCCCTGAAACCCATATCTTGTTACTAGTTTATAGTATTTCCATGATCAGTCACCACATACCAACATACATCTTATCAATAATAAACCATATATAATTGCAAGGTTGAGACACATTTTACCAACAAATCTTCCACTTGTTGAACACCTTGCAAGAGCAACGTGAGGGTGTAACCATCCCCTCTTTGATTGCTAGGGGCCGAAAGACTCATAGTCTTTGAACACCATTTGAACTTCTCTATGTTCACAAGCTTAGTTAAAGAATTAACAACATTCATCAAAGTCTCTACCTTAACCAAATTCACCCTACCATCTTCAACCATATCTCTAACAAAATGGTATTGTACATCAATGTGCTTGTTTTTGGCATGAAATACCATGTTCTTGGCTAGGCATATCACACTCTGACTGTCATAGTAAATTGTCATTGCACCTTGTTTTATTCCAATATCTCAAAATAGTCTCTTAAGATAAATGGCTTCTTTACAACCATGAGTAGCTTCCATATACTCTGTTTCAATAGTGGACAAAGAAACCACAATTTATCGCTTACTCATCCAACTAATTGCACCACCAAATAAAGTAAAAACATAAGCACTAGTGGATTTTCTTCTATCAACATCACTTGCCCAATATGAATCCATATAACCATGAATATCAAGGGAAATATCATCTTCAGTCATATTACTATGATAACATAAGGAATAACCTTGGGTACCCCACAAATATCTAAAAAATCTTTTAATTGCATTCTAATGAACTCTACCAAGATTAGACATATATCTAGAAAGAACTCCCACTGCTTGAGCAATGTCTAGTCTAATACAAACTATAGCTTACATCAAACTTCCAACTATGCTCTGGTAAGGTACTCTACTCATGTCTTCCATCTTTGATGGAGATGTTGGACAATCTAAAATAGATAACTTTGTTCCAACTGAAACAGGAACACATAATGGTCTACAATCCTACATATCAAACCTGTGCAAAATTGAGTTGACATACTTTATTTGGCCAAGCCATAGATTTCTGCTCACTTTAACTCTTTTAATTTCCATCGAAAGAATGTGTTTAGCTGCACCAAGATCTTTCATTTCAAATTTAGCAACAATTGAGATTTTAGTTCTGAAATCACACCTTTTCCCTACCAATAAATAACATATCATCAACATATAATTCAATAAACAAGAAATGATCACCATCAATTTTATAATAAATACAATGATATGATTTAGAACGCTCAAATCCCAAACTCAACACGTATGTATCAAATTTTGGGTACCACATCCTAGGACTTTGTTTTAATCCATACAAATATTTCTTCAATTTTCAAACCAACTTTGACCTTTCACCACATAGTTCTCTGGTTGTGTCATATAAATATCCTCCTCCAAATCACCATGAAGGAAAGTAGTTTTCACATCCATTCGATCAACCTCTAAATCATAAGAAATAGCAATAGAAATAAAAAATCTAATGGATTTCATTTTTACAATAGGATAAAATATATCACCATAATCAACACCCTCAACTTGAGAGTAAATATTTGCAACCAACCTTGCTTTGTACTTCTCAATTTCTCCATCTAAATGAATCTTTTTCTTGAACAGCCATTTGCAACCAACAGGTTTTCATCTTTCCATCAATGGTACAATATCCCATGTATCATTCTTTTTCAAAGATTCCATTTCTTCATCCATAAAAATCTTCCAAGATTATGCATCATTCATACCTAGTGCCTCTTCTATAGATCTGGGTTCATCCATGTTAGTATTCAAAGAAAAAATACATATCCAAATATCAAGTGAATATCTTTCAGGTGGTTCTCTATGCCTTGTAGACCTACGAACAAGTTGAGTTGGAGGTTATTCCTCCTCTTCTGAAGCTCTAGATCTAGATAAGATCTCCTCAACTTCTTGTCTATACTTGGGCCTTGATTCAACTTTCTTAAGTGTAGAAGGAAATTGAATCACATCTTCATGTCTACTTTTTTCTAGATACAATGTAATAGAAGAAGGATTAGTTTCTCTAAAAATAACACAAGTCTACTATGTATTACCTTATGTGCAATAGGATACCAAATCTTGTATCCTTTCACACCATAACTATATCAGATGAAGATACATTTCACAGCCTTGTTCTCCAATTTTGTTTGTTTCTCCTTTGGCACATGTGCATATGCCTCGAAACCAAAAAATCTAAGATGTCTTAATGAAAGCTTGTGACCTGACCATGCCTCTATAGGTGTCTTATCAACAAGATTTGATGTAGGAGACCTGTTAATCAAGTAATAGGTAGTGGCAATAGCTTCAGCCCAGTTTTTTTTTCTAGGCTAGCACCACTCAACATACTCCTAGCCTTCTCCATCAGTGTCCTATTCATTCTTTCTGCAACTCCATTCTATTATGGAGAATATGAAGTTGTATTATATCTATGAATACCATAATATTTATAGAATCTATCAAAATCATTAGAGAAAAATTCACTTCCATTATTAGTCCTCAAACATTTTATTTTCTTTCCAATCTATAACTTAACCATTGCTTTAAATTCTTTAAATTGACTATAAACTTCAGATTCACTCTTTACAAAATATACCCATGTCCTTCTACTATAATCATCAATAAATGAAATATAATATTTGGATTTACCAATTGAAGGAACATCTATAGGACCAAATACCTCAGAATGAATAAGATTCAATACACCACAAGATTCATGAGAACTCAAGTAAAATTGAACACGGTTTTGTTTTCCATAAATGCAATTCTCATAGAAATCGAATTCAAGATTACAATTAGACAAACCTTCAACAAGGTTTTTATTTTTCAAGGTCCTTAGATACTTTTTCTCCAATGTGGCCAAGTATTTGGTGTCATAACATAGTTTTCTCTATATGTAACTATTGATGTGTTTTTTATGCACTTCTCAACACAGGTAATGCATAGGTGCATCGCCTCTCTTGAAAGACAATCTTCCACAATCAAATTGCAGAACACTATCTTAAGGTCTCTAATGTCAGGTCTTGATAGTGCTTGGAATATCTCAGTTGATTTATGGATTTTTTGGAATCACAAAGTGGGGAAGTTGGATCTGCAAATGGAGTTTTTAAGATGGGAGAGTTGTGCATTTTCTTCAGGTTCAAACAATAGTCTTGAACTCCATTTTATCATTGGATTTAGCTTTACAGTGTGCAATGAACCTTAGCATAGGTTACTTATTAGAAAAAAGGAAAAAGAGCAGGGAAGAGAAGAGGTTCCTAGATCTAAAACTATGAATGAACAATGATCATGGAGGCTGCTATAGTAGACAAACTCCCTAAATTGGGTTTTGTTTGGCCAAGAGAAACCTACAGTTACACAAAACCAGTGCAATCTTCTAAGGACTGCATATTTTCAGATTAAACAAACGCATCATGCACATGCAATCTAACTAAGTTGTACCAACAAAGGAATGAATCTCAAACTAGATTTACAAAGTGATTCATCATCAACAAACCACAAAAAGAATGAGTTGGAAATTCATCAAATATTGTAACAGCAAATACCATCATTACTCCCCTTCAAGAAACTACAACTAAACTAAAAGGGAGGTAGAACCATGCACACATAATGAGAAAACTCAAAATGAAACACCCATAAATCATGCAATATTACTTTCTATTGCTGTAGAATGCCTCTACACCAACTCTCCAACCATTTACAAATGAGTGGGAGACCCCTATTTATAGTTTTCCAAAGCCCGAATGAATGGATAGGATTGAATTAAATTGTGTGGCCCATATTTGATTGCACTAGGGCTTCACCTACCCCACAATATTTAACAATTTAAAATACATCTTTCTTTTTTTTCCTATTTTGTCTTTTGGTGCCCAGGTGTTGTAGCATTTTTGTCTTCTAGCTAATTTCCCTTTTACTGTAGCTGAAACTACCTGAAAGCTGCTCTTTGCTTGATGAACTTGCAACATTCTTCATTGGATCATATGGGCCCATCGATGACTGGCATCAATGGATTGGTTGCCCCTAATTCGGGCGGACAACACCTTAAAGATCACCATCATCTAGTGAAAAGTAGGACAACTCCCCTATGCTTTCTTCAAGGCCACCCCCTTGCATTTTGTCATTGACTTCCTTGGTATAGGCCTTCTTCTAATGTCATCTCTGTTAATGGGTGCTATGAAGAGAGGTGGGTATAAAATTAATGGTGATAGGACCTATGTGCTTCCCTTTGTTCAAGTTTCTCAATGGGTCTCCTCGATGGACCCATGGTAGGCTTCTTGAATCCTGCATACATGAAGTGTCGTAAGTGATTTCATACACAAATCAAGGCAAACATTAGTCAAATCCTACAAACTCCTTATTAGAACCATCCATGCATCATCAAAAGATCATAAAATTTAGTCTAAATTTCCATTAGTAGTTTACTGGAGGGAGTTCGGACGGTTTGGGCCCGAGAGGCTAGAATTCCCTGGCTAGAATGTTGTTTTGAAAGGGAAAAGAGGGTAGGGTGAACCAAATGGTTTCTTCCGGCTTCAAATTCATCCAATTTGATAATTTCATGCAAGAGAGGGTCCAATTTCAACATGTGGGTCAAAGTTCATTTCAAAATTGGGAGGGAGTTTCGATGATACGAGCCCGAGAGGTCGAACTTCCCTGGCTAGAATATTATTTTGAAAGGGCAAACAGGGCAAGGTGACCCAGATGGTTTCTCCCAGCTTCAAATTCATGAAATTTGAAAATTTCATATAGGAGAGGATCCAATTTCAACATTTCGTTCAAAGTTCATTTCCAAATTGGGAGGGATTTTGGACGGTTTGGGCTCGAGAGGCTGAACTTCCCTGGCCAAAATGTTGTTTTGAAAGGGCGAATAGGGTAGGGCAACCCGGATGATTTCTCCTGCCTTCAAATTTAGGCAATTTGAAAATTTCATGGGGAAGAGCATCTAATTTTAATATGTGGGTCAAAGCTTATTTTTGGATTAGGAGGCATTTGGATCATCATTGGGGCACCCAGAGTTATGAGGAGGGAAATTTGTCTAGAGTTTGTTGTTTGGAACAACCATGGTGAGGCAGCATTCTGGGGATGGAGTTTCAGGGTCCAGGACCCGGTGATGGCTTAGGCACTTAAGTTTTATTATTTTTTTCTCATTCGATACTGGGATATGCAGGACCCGAAGGGTGGAAGGGAAGGGAAGTTCTCAGAGGATGATAGAGGGACAACAATCTGGAAGGAAAGTTCCCAGATGGCGATGAAGGGACAAAGTTCCTGAAATAGCCGCAGAGGGACAGAGTTCCAAAAATGGCCAGGGACGGATGGAGTTCCCAAAATAGCCGCAAAGGGACAAAGTTTCAGAAACAGCTAGGGAGGAACGAAGTTCCAGGAACAGCCGTGAAGGGATGGACTTCCAAAAATAGCCAGGGAGGGATGGAGTTCCCGAAATAGCTGTAGAGGTAAGGAGTTCCATAAATGGCCAGGGAGGGACAGAGTTCCTGAAACAGATGTGGAGGGATGAAGTTCTAGAAACAGCCAACGAGGGACAGAGTTCCTAGAATAGCCATGGAGGGACGAAGTTTCAGAATGAAATTTCAGCAACCTCCCGAAACTAAATGAAACCTTGGAAGTTCACATAAGCACCACAAAAACATCCCAAATCCATGGGAAACTTGTCCCCAAAGTCAAAATGAAGGAAAGTGAATCAAGCGAGCAGGGACCAAGTCAATAGGAGCAAGGCAAAAGCGATAAAAGGAGGCCCTGCAAAAGAAAAAAACTTAGTGAAACTTAGGTAGGTGAATTTGGTTAGAGGAATTTGATCGTTTAATGGTACATGACCAATTTAGGCTCTAGGAAAGGGGCACACAAAATGAGACAAGAGAAAATCAGCCCATTAAGAGCGAAAAGAGGGGGTCCCTGCCCATGGTGAGGCATGTGTGCAAAACATGCACAATAGTAACTTTGTCTCAGAAGAAAGAGCAACCTTGGGTAGCCAAAAGCCATGATCATTTGTTGAAGGGGAAACCTTCACTTCTTCTATAAACTTTATTTTTACAGAAGCACTATTGCACTAAACAATGCATGCATCAAGCTTATATAGTGTCCCATATTTGAAACCTCTAGCAATCACCATAGCACCTTTGACCATCTTGTATATTAAATCAAAAAATACTACCTGCACACTTGCATCTATTAGTTTTCTCACAGATAACAAATTTTGTGCTAAAATAGGCATATGCAACACACCATTAATATTTCTTATTCTACCATTAGGAAACCTGATTTTAACTTTACCACAACCAACAATGTAAAAATGATAATCATCACCCAAGTACACCTTACCTCCATCAAATTCCTCATATTCACAAAACCAATCTCTATTAAAGGTCATATGAAAAGATGCACCTGATTCAATTAACCATGCATCATTACCTACATGAGTTGCCAAAGCTACAATGAATGTGTCACCATCTTCCTTCTCGGACTCAAAATCAAAATCAAATTTCTTCTTTTTCTTCTTTGTATTCCTTACGAACATGTCCAGGCTTACTGCAGTTCTAGCAAATAACTTTGGACTTTCTAGGATATTTAGATCTCCCCTTGGACTTGTATTTGTCATGCTTCTCATTCTTCTTTCCATTTTCCTTAGGTCTTCCACAAAAATTTAAGGCCTCCTTGGTAGTGATGGATACCTTCTGCCTCATCTCTTCATAAAGTAAAGAACCCATCACATCTTCGATCTTCAATATAACAAAATTACTCCCAATATCCATAACAAGAGAATCCCACAAATCGAGAAAAGAACAAATAAAGATTTGATATTTCTCCTCCTCATCCATTTTGACACAAACTGATGCCAATTAAGCCACCAACATATTGAATAATTTTAGGTGTTCAATTATTCGTACACCCTCTTCCATTCTCAAGGAATACAACTTCTTCCTCAAGAAAATCATGTTCACTAAATATTTGGCCTGATACATCTCACCAAGCTTCTTCCATAGTTTATGTGCAGATATCTCTTCATGTACATTGATTAAAATATATTCTACCAAGCACAATCTAATTAGACCCTTGGCTTTAAAATCCATAACATCATATTGAGCATCCTAAGTAGGATCTATAGGCCTTGAAATATTCTCATCAAAAATATCCCACGAATCTTGATCTATCAACAAATCCTCCATCTCCAGCTTCCACATTTCAAAATTATTTCCAAAATATTTCTCCACCTCTATTCTCCCTTGTGAACTTGTCATCTAAAATTTTTTGCAACAAGATCACAAAGTGTCTTCTACACAAGCTCCCACTCAAATTTGGATTAGTTTTAAAAACTCAACCACTACAACAAATCCCTGTGATTAGCTCCGTTTTTTGCTTTCACCCACTATTTTAATGTATTTTTTTCCAATTTTTTGAAAAAGTTGACACTATTTATTAGGCTGGTGCCATTTTTGGTGTTTTTTGCGCCAATCAGGACAAGTAGGTGCTAAATCAAGCGCTAATTAGCATCAGATTTAGTGCCAGATTTAGTGTCGGGTTTAGCACCGAGTTTAGCATCGTATTTAGCACCAAATTTAGCATCGGGTTTAGCGCCAAATTTAGCACCGAATTTAGCATAGGATTTAGCACAAGATTTAGCATTGGATTTAGAGCCAAATTTAGCACCGGATTTAGACAGTGGCATATCGGCAAGAGATATTAACTTGTCTCATTGACACTCTTCAAGTAATGATAAAAAACATACATCGCTATACCGCCGAGAAGGTGAGAAACATATGCGATAGAGCAGTATACACCGCAACCCCACTACTAGAAGGCTTCCATGGGGTGTCGGTATACCGCACTACCGCCAAACAGTCAGAAGCCTCTCATGGTATGGTGGTATACACCACACTACTACTAGACAGTCAAAAGCCTCTCGTAGTATGGCAATATACACCGCATTACCACTAGCATCAGATTTAGTGCCTAATTTAGATAGTGGCATATCGGCAAGAGATATTAACTTGTCTCATCAACACCGAAAACCAACATCAAAGGAACATAAGATCTAATGTCGATGAGACATTGAGATATCGATAAGACAAATAATATTGTCTCATCGAAAGTCTTCAAGTAATGATCAAAAGCATACACCGCTATACCACCGGGAAGGTGAGAAACATATGTGGTAGAGTGGTATACACCACAACCCCACTACTAGAAGGCTTCCATGGGATGGTGATATATTGCGCTACCGCTAGATAGTCAAAAGCCTCTTGCAGTATGGTGGTATACACCACACTACCACCAGACAGTCAAAATTCTCTTGTGGTATGGCAGTATACACCGCACTACCACAAGGCAGTAAGAAATCTCCCACGGTATGGTGGTATACCATGCTACCACACCTCTCTCACAATCATCCAATGGTATAGAGGTAAAAGCATAAACTTAACAGTTATGAATTTAATAGATAATAGTAATTTTTTATTATAAAATATATGTATTTTGTTTTCTAAATTTTTTTGAATATTAAAAGATTTAATGATTAAACATATTTGAGTTTTTTCACATCAATATTTTTTCCGCCATTACGAGTTAGAACAAAATACCCAAGCCCTAATTTTTAACTCTCATTTTCACTTGGTTTTTTCTAGCTCCCTTGCCTTGCACATGCTGCAGTTTGAAACCTAGAGCTTTCTGAAGGAGTATCTATCAATTTTCTCACTAATTTTGAGATTTTTCTTCACAAAAATCTATATTGAGGTCGAATCAGGTAAAGCTTTCATGGTTCATCATTTGTTTCCACTTATCTGAATGTGTTTTCAAAGACATTCCTTCTCGGATTCTCATGCATTTTTCTCTTTCTTTACTCTGTTGATTGCTTGTTTGTCTTGAGGCTGACATCAAAGTACTTCTGGAGCTCGCATTTCTTCAAACAACAAGAAGTTGAGTAAGTTTCTATGCACCGTTTCTTTATATCTTACCTCTGTTTTATGTTAAAACAACCTCAATTTGGACTCAATAGATACAAATGAATGGGTGTTTTATTTCTACCATGCATCCTTATTTTGGAACCCTTTTATCTTGGCTTGGCTTCTTTGGACTTAGCTCACTCGCAAAATAAATGAAACAAATCATACTCCCCATATTTAGTTTGATCAAACGATGAAAGATTTTTTTATTTCTGCATTTTTTCTCTTTCCTGGTGATAGCTTGGTCGCAGCCTCTCTAGAATATTTTTTCTATTTCCAAAAAGAATAGAGTGTAAACTTTTATTTATTATATTTTTGAGCCTGCTTCATGGCTCCATGATTATGGCCGCAGGCTCTATTCAATGGCATTCTGGGTTTGTCTTTGATCTGGGTTTTTCAAAAACCCGTGACTCCTATTGCAAATACGTGCTCTTAGAAAAATGAGTGCAAGCCTTTTGGCATGATATTTCACTTCTCAGAAAGAAAAATAAATCCTTCCACATTTGTGGCTTGACCTAGAAACCCTAAACCATGGGTTTGCAATATTTTGCATATCCTTCTCCTTTCTTGCAAGTATTTTACATTTTTATTTTTTAGAACCCGCTTCATGAGACAATTGCACTATTTTTATGTATGTTCATTTTTCTCTGAACAAGGAAAAAATGGAGATGATTGATGCAAAGCATGGTGGGCTTCAAAGGTCTTCAAAGACAAAAACATATATTTTTGCAAGATCACTTGTGTAAGCCTCTAAGAAACTTCTCAAGCTACTAATTTGTAATTAGTTTGCAAGGGATTATTTTCTCTTTCTTTGCCAATTTCCTATTTTATAGGGAGTTATTTTCTGTTTCTTTCCAATCACAAGGTGCATTTCAGTGAACTTGACCATTTTGAATTATTTAAATGTAGACACCATATGGTCGATGTTGAATCCTATTGCTGCTCCAAGGCACTTTGACTTCTTCTTTAGACAGTGAGATTCCCTCAAGACATGAATGTGGTTATCATAGCTCCAAACATTCATTTCAGTATGAAGAATGCATCAATGTGTAGTAGAATTTGTAAAGAACTTGTCTCTGATTATGAATGTTTTAGATTGTTACATATAGTCATGGTTAGATTCTCATGATAGATTCCTTTGAAACTTGTGACAGGTATGTATTTGAGGACCAAATTGAGTTTATCAAGGAATTGGTACTTGAAGGAGAACAAATAATTTAACAAATTATCTCATATGCTGATGTTTTGAATTGTATATCAGATATCTTAATCTTTTGATTTAAATAGTAATAAGATATATGTTTCTTTCTTTGGTTGATTGGAATAAACTTTAGAGAACAAATGGAAAATGTTTTGGAGTTTTATATGTATTTTTATAAGACTTTTTAACTTTACAACATAGATTATGTATTATTCACTTTTGATTTTTTGTTAATATTCTCATTATTGATGGTTTATCCTAAACTAGGCCGAGGGTGATGATTTTGAAAAGGATTCTAGGGGAAAAAAAAATGTCACACAAACTCTAGGTGGGATGTATTTTCTTAATGCCTGAAATGAGTGTAGCATTTAGCTATAGAAGGCATTAGAAATAATTTTGCACCATAAATTGTTTAATGTACATATATTATATGAATCAACTACTTTTAATTTTAATTTTAGTCCACTGAAATTCAATAAATCCTCATTTGCAATCATCAAGCCATTGGAAGGAACATTGCTTCCTTTTATTTTATTCCTAACATAGCAACAACTAAAATTTTTCATGTTATTTTCAAAATTGTTGGTTATTTGATGCTATCTTAAATTTTCTTGCAATGGTTGTATAGGATGAAAACAATAGCCATATCAAATGCCTTTTTCCCAATTCCTACTCTCTCAAGGTTAACAATATCAATCTCAGTAATAGTGATTACTAAGAAAGGTAATTCCACCAACTCTACCAAATAGTTTACCGTGGGAACAATAAAAGAAGATGTTTTAAAAGGAACTCCATGAAAACCAAGCTCTCTAAATGGTATATCAAACTCTAGTTCAAAATATTTTAGATGAGGCTGCTCCCATAGCTCTATCACTCACTTGACAAATCCTTGAAAATCTGCATTGATTTTATTTTTCTTGTCCCTCTCTTGTTGTTCTTCCTCAATTTCATCAGGATCATGCATTGACCTTCTTGCCCCTCCTAAAGTTTGTACCACATCCATTACCTCCACATAAAATTGGACATCCTTGGTCTTCTCGGTTCACACAATGATATGGTTATGCAAATGAAAATGAATCAAAGTAATCATCTCCTTCTCCACTGGCTGGAAGAATGCATGCTTAATTTTTTGATACATGATATCATTTCTCTCTTCTGGTCTCATGGTTAAATATTGAAATCCATTATGATGGGCTTCCAAAGTTCTAGTCGTCTTTCTTCCTCTTCCACCAAATGTTGGCATATTTTACTAAAGTTTATTAGAATTGTTGCATGTTTTACATCATTGGAATGACATATTAGCTATAACATTTTTGAAATTTTATTATGGTATGCGCACTTTGATATGATGTAATATGATTATGGTTTCATTTCACATGTAATATTACATATATAGCAAAAAATAAAATTATTGCATGAAATAAATATTAGCTTTTCAATTTAAATGATTTTTTTTTTGCAGAAAACGGGTCTTCGAGAAGATCAAGATGATCCTCATGATATAGATCCAGAATATGTTGGTTATAGTACAAATCACACGGTAGAAGATGATGATGGCGTAGATACAAAAGACACTGAGAACAATGACGATGATGATGACGACGATGATGATCGCGATGGTGATGATGATGATGCTGAGGCAGTTGCTAGTAGTAGCCAGTGACATTCATGATCATATAGACTGCATCATGGATCATTGTTGATATATCGTTATGATTCCTCTTTTCATGGTTACTATAATATGTATCATTTTCATGGCTTGCAATACCATATTATTGAGTTGTATCATTTTGACATGTATCATTTTGACATATCATTTGGACATGTATCATTTTGAGCTATATAATTTATCATTTTTACTTATATCATTTGTACATGTATCATTTTGACTTATGTCGACTATTGGACATGTATCATTTTGACATGTTATTAATCTAATGGCATATTTGACTCACTTGTTTTAATCAGTTGTTTTGATCTACTTATATAGATTTTTGAATCACTTTTTTTAATTATAAATGATGATCTTGTTATAATGATTATCTTTTTATTTAATCATATGAGTTATTTAAGATGCATGATATATTTAACTAATTAAATTGAAATAAAACATATTAAATTAATAAATGGAAGCAAAACAAGAAGCATTTTTAGAAGCAAAAAAGGAAGCAACAATGGAAGCCAAACTAGAAGCAATCTTGGATGAAAAACTTGGTGTTATCTAGGAAGCAAAAAATAAGCAATTCAGATAGCAAACAAAGAAGTAATAATGGAAGCAATTTTATAAGCAACAAAAGATGCAATAATAGAAGGCATATTAGAAGTAACAAAAGATGCAAAAATGGAAGCAAAGCTAGATGCAAGAAGTGACGTTATATCAGAAGAAAAATTGGAAGCAAAATTGGAAGTAAAATTGGAAGCAAAATTGGAAGCAAAACTAGAAGCAAAAATGGAAGCAAAATTGGAAGCAAAACTAGAAGCAAACCTGGAAGAAAAACCCGAAGCAAAACTGGAAGCAAAACTAGAAGCAAACCTGGAAGAAAAACCAAAAGAAAAACTAGAAGCAAACATGGAAGCAACACAAGAAGAAAAACCAGAAGCAAAATTGGAAGCCAAACTGGAAGCAACAAAAGTCAGCGCTAAACCTGATGCTAAATTCGGTGCTAAATCTGGCGCCAAAATGAGCATACCAGTTTGCCTCGAGTTTTGTGCCATCAGAAGTGCCTAATTCATGAAATCAAATACACTAAAATCTAACGCTATTTTAGGCGCTAATTGCCTATTTGTTGTAGTGAACAACCCACAATTGAAACCAAAGGTGATCAAGACCTGATACCACTTTTAAGGAAGCTAAGGTGGTAGAACAACTTCTTACACTAATCTTGAGAGGAGAAAAATGCAAAAATTTATAGATTTTTAATAGTTGCAAAAACTTAAACATAAATAATAGAAATATCATTCATACCACAACACAATGATTTATGTGGGAAGACCCTTTCAAAAGAAAAACTCCACACTCCAAAATCCGCCCAATATATTACTCAGAAGTCAAAAGATTGCAATATACTTGCAAAGCAACCTTCTCACAAGAGTATCACCACCAGAGATCAAGAGACAACACGACTAATATCACACTCTCAGAATACAACCACGTCTACATACATTCCAACCACTTAAAAAAATTTGGAACGTTCTAGAATTATGGTTTTACAAGGTTGTTTTTCATTTGACGTTTTAATGGAAAAACCTTGACGTTTCAACGAGAAAAAACCTTGGCATGTCAACGGGAAAACCTTAATGTGTTAAAAAAAAAAAACAAATTCAGGTTGATGCCCCAAACCCCATATATTGTTACGAGTGTAAAGTATTTGCATGATCAATCATCGTATACCAACATACATCCTATAAAAAATAAACAGTATATAATTGCAAGGTTGAGACACATTTTCCCAATAAAACCTCCAAGACATCCCATGGATTGTGGGGGGATTTCAATATGGTGGAGAAAATGGAAGACAAAAGAGGAGGTGTGGACTTTGGATGGAAGGGTAATGAGAAATACTTCTAGCTAAGAATGAAGAATAAGTTGAAATTTTTTGATCCTTTGGAAGGACTAAAAAAAGAAAGAACCAATATTTGGTATACATCGTGTAATGCTCAAAAAGGTAGCAAAAGAATATACTACAGGTTAGATAGATTTTATGTAAATTAATTACACTTTAGATTTCTCTCAAGGGATGGCGGAAACAAGGTAATTGTTTTCCCTTATACACTTTCAAAACCACCACCTAATCAAAACAAATATCCTATTGAATTTTTGGGGGGGAGGTATAAGGAAACCAAAGGAGAAATTCCTACAAAACATAAATCTTTTAAAGGATGTTGATTGTAAGCTTGTCATTGTAACATTGAGGGAAATCAATAAATGGTTTCTCAAGGAAAAAAGTGCAATTGAGAGGTGGAATGTAAATGTGGAGGGGTGGAAGAAACTATTCCAGATTATAGGCAAAAAAGAGCAATTGATAGAAGGGTTGAGGTTTGCTTCCAAGAAAACATCCTAGAAGGATAAAGTCTCCTTCAAAATGAACCACATAGCGTAGCACTGGGAAAAGAACTTTCCTATGCCAAAGATGCTCTGGAAACATCCAAGCAAATCAAATTCAAGGGTTAAAAACTAGGGAAATATTAAACTGGCTCAACAATGGTGATAAAGACACCAAGTTCTTCTTCAAATATATTAAGGAAAATGGCATTAGGGAGCATGTTGAGAAATCTTCTAGAATGGTGTCTGATTTACTCACCAAGAGGAAATTAAAAGCCAATTCATGCAGTTCTACACAAAACTATTCAAGGAATAAGGTGAAAATGAGGATAGAAAGAAAGCTAGAGAGTACTTTAGAAGCATAATACCAGAAAATATCTCTAGAGAGGATTCTGAAATACTAAGTAGGTAGATTACCAAAGAAGAAATTAAAAAAGGAAATAGAAACCCTAAATAATGATAAAACACTAAGGATAGATGACCTTCCAATTGAACTCTACAAAACCTTCTCAGAGTGGGCTTGTGATGACCTTCTACCAATTTATGGAGAGGCCATTGAGGTAGGGTCCCTTGGCAACATGATAAACAAAGGGTTGATCAAGCTTATCCCAAAGGAGGGATACAAAACTCTCATAAAGAACTAGAGGTCTATAACATTGTTGAATGCATCCTACAAGATCTTGGAAAAGATCTTAGCCATGAGACTAGTTGGTATCCTTCCTAAGCCGATCAATAGCACACAAACTAGCTTCATAAAAGGCGGATATATCTTGGAAAACTTAATAACAAGCTGGGAAGCAATGGAATGGGTAAGGCACTCAGCCCAAGAGTTTTCCATGTTACTGTTGGATTTTGAAAAATCCTATGATAGGGTAGAGTGGACATTTCTAACAATAACCTTGGAAGCCTTTGGTTTCTCTGACACATTTTTCAAGATGGTTAGAACACTGCTAAAGGATTTTATAGCCTAGGTGGATGTCAATGGCTCCCTAACTAGAGTATTCACCTTGGAAAGGTCAATCAAGAAAGGTTTCCCATTAGCACCTACTCTCTTTGTTATAGATTCAGATGTTATTCACTATTTGTTAAGGGAGGTTGGTACCACACCAAGTATAAGGGGGTTAACACTCCCAAAACAAAGCAACCTCATGAACTTGTAGTTTGCATATGATACTACAATCCTAGTAAATCTAGAAGAAGGAAATCTGGAAAACTTGGTCAAGAAGCTCAATTTTTTTTGTATGGCCTCTAGTGCTAAAGTACCAATGCCAAATCTATAGTCTTAGGGTGGTCAAAAAATACCCCTAAATGGTTTGGTAAGTTTTTCTTTCAATGGGGTGGTACCCACTAACATGTGAGATACCTCAACATCCCCTTTGCAATCAATCCAAATCTTAAGGATATGTGGATGTGGATAAAGGTCAATATTGAAAAGAAGATTGATAATTGGAATAAACAATATATGTCTTTGGCAGGTGGGGTGCAATTATTGCAAAAAATTCTATCCTTATGTATTTTTTACTTTTCTTTAGTTTGTTTATTCAATGGGTATCAAGTGAATGAAATACAAAAAATTCCAAGGAAGTTTTTGTGGTCAAACGGGAAAAAGCAAAGGAAAAAACACTCAGTCAAGTGGGACTGGTGTTGCTTAGAAAAATCCTTGGGGGTCTTGGACTGAAATAATTAAGGTTCCATGGAATTTCTTTGGCTACAAAAATGGGTAATAAAATCTTTAGATGGCATGGAGCCATGTGGAAAATACTTGTGAGAAATAATATTAAGCTAGGGTTCCAAATAAAGTTAAATCTTGGAAAGCTACCATTTTGTGACCTACTTATTGAGAGTCAACCTATATCACCTATTGGATCTAATGTCTTTAAAACCCTATGGAAGGCATGGGATCTTGTCAAAAGAAAAGTGGTTAATGTTTTTCTCATAAAAGATAACAACAATACACTGCCAATAGATCAATCTGGTGGAATCTACATCATAAGGACAAGCCCCTTGCCCTTCTTCAGGGTTGCTCAAACAAGAGCTAGGTTCAAAAGGATATCCAAAACTTTATTAATATAATTGAAAATGGGAATTTACAAGATTGGTCTTCTCTTAGTATGGAGTATGGCCTTCCTAGCTCCAATTAGAGGACATACTCTATAGTAAGAGAGGCTTGTAAAGAGTTGATCTTCCCTATAGTTTGTATCCAAAATAATGAACAATATCTTGAGTTGAGATGGATAGTTAACTCTCCTTTAATAAATATTAAATCTAAAAGTATTAGTAGCACTCTCATGAACTATAATGTTGTTATTGAGCATGACAATAGGTGTTGGGGTGTTAACATCTCAGAGAAGAATTGGCATAATATATTTATGAGCATATGGTCTAACACTTGTGAGCCTAAGAAGGCATGCTTTAGATGGTTGTTAACATTAAAAATACTACATTTTAAATGAAAGAATAATGACATTGAACTGTGCATCTCGTGCAGGGTACCTGAAACAATTAGACATATACTCTTCAACTGTCTTTATGCAAAAGAAATTTGGAATAAATATGGGAGAATCATTTGGAAACTAATTATTATGGGAGATAACTTTAAATTGGATAAAATGTATACTATTTTCTGGTTATGTTCATCTAATAAAATATTGTGGTGTGTGTGGAAGGCAAGGAATGAAGAGAAATATGGAGGATCCAAAAGGGTGCTTACTGAGTACACAAATAGACTCATATATTGTAATATTGTAATGTAGGTCACTCTGATTATGGAGACTTCAAAGGGGAAATTTTTGAGGCAACTAAGTGATGGAATTATGCACATCACATAGAATGAGATCAAGGTCAAACATACATGGTAGCAAGGGCAACCTGGCATAGATACATTCATGAAATTCCTAGAGAAATTCCAAAAAGAGTTTAATAAAAAGGAAGAACAAACCCCTATGGCGCCCGCCAAGGAAGATCTAATGTAGCTAAGACCCTGATCAGTCTAAAGAGAATGAACACAAAAGGAAAGGATTGATTTAATTTTGAACCTAGAAATTTTTTTTATACTTATATGTTTAGATATTTATGTTGTGATAAGGGGGACAACATATATGTAAATATGTATTTACTCTGATAATGTTGTCTATGAGCATATGTATAATCATCTAATTATACTGATACTATAGATTGATATCTTCTGGTAAGAGAGGGGGACCAACCACACAAAGGATCCAAGTAATGGAGAGCTGAGAGTGCAGGGCTACCCCTCACTCTAAAAGATGTCTTGGGATAACCTGATCAAGAATGATGAGCATTATAGTGTACTTCTACCACTCTATAGATCCCAGACTTAGGTTTGGGCTAGCAAGCTAGTTTTTGGAGTCAGTAATATGTCTCAGACAACTCTTTGTCTAAGGATGGCAGTGCAGTTCTGGGATGACAACGTGATGCGCTGACATCTTTGGGATGAGTTGGAATTTGTACAGTAAAAAAATAGTAAACACAATACAAATTTCCTAAAAACTAACTAATAGCCTAGTAAGTTGGTTTTGACGATAAAAATAGAATGATAAAGTATAATAAATAGACACTAAAATGATAAAGCAAATAAATAAAATCTAGGGTGATGAAGATGATCTCATAGAAGTACCAGTTCACTAGCTAGCTCCAAATGCACGTTCACCTACACGCAAGAAAGAGGGGAAATTGTTGGAGTTGTATAGGGGCCTTCCTTAGTCAGACCCCCGTTTTGGCATTTCCACCTCCACGAACAACCAGAAAGCAACAAAGTAGAATATGTGATAAAGGAAATAAAGTAATAAGCACTAAAAAATAGTGTTATTCAACTCAATAAAATCACAAAGGAGAGGAGTGAAATGTTACCACCTCCACCCAAAATCTCACTAGCCAATGGAGGAGTTATGGACTTGGAAAAGTCACCACAACCACAACTGTGATGAAGGAAGGTCTCACAAGACTCCAAGCCCACACTTGTATGGCTTGCTTCACACTTGCAATGTCGAGTTGATGAAGCTTCAAATGTTGTTGTAATGGAGTGCTGAAAGTGTTGCTTGAAAGTGAATGAGATACTAGAGAGTGAGATTGAATTGCTAAGAGAGATGAAATGAAGTGAGAATTGATGAATTTAAAGGTGGGATGGGAAGAATCTACCATTTTTGGGGTCGGTTGGTTGAAGAGGGATGTTACAATTTGACCCTAATTGGGTGTGTAACACCTCTACCAACTTCAGATGCAGAAATCTATTAGGGATGGCAACGCGCCACATAGACATCTGAGAGTCGTGTGTCCGTCCCTAAAAAATATTCTCTCACCGACACAAAGGGTAGATGCCAAGTGGATGGAAGGTAGTTCGGTGATGTGGAATTTCACCTTCGGATTTTATTTTCTAAGGTGAGAGTGCATGAAAGGGGAATTTGCAAAAGGGGTGCAAATTCGATCCTATACATTTTTCCCCCACTTTAGCGAGCATGAATATTGATGAGTGTTTCGGTGAAGTAGATCAAAGAGTTAGTAGGGTTAGAAATTTATACCTAAACCATCGAGGAAGTAGACCATGATATGGTGAGCTCAAAAGTGCAGGACAAGCAAAGGACTCCACAGGTACTCTCCCTAAAGAGCTTTGAACAAAAGACTCCATATCCCCCATAACTATGAAGCTGAACATCAAAGGCCCTCAGACCAATGATGGACAAATCCAGCAAGATGAAAGTGTCTCATAGGCCCATAGACCTGCAAGGAGGTAACCCCCAAGATCTATCACCTGAAGGAATCCCCATGAAGCAAGCACCTTATAGGCCTACAAACCTTCAAGTAAGTGTCCCCCAAGATCTTTCACATGAAGGAAGCCTCATGAAGCAAGCACCTTACACACCCACAGACCTACAAGGAGGCATCCCCCAAGATATCTCACATGGAGGAAACCCAAGAATTAAGCACCTTACAGGCCCATAGACCTGCAAGGAGGTGTCCCCCAAGATCTCTCACATGGAGGAAACCTAATGAAGCACTCGCCTTATAGGCCCACAGACTTGCAAGGAGGAATCCCCCAAGATCTCTCACATGGAAGAAACCTGATGAAGCAAGTACCTTACAGGTCTACAAACCTATAAGGAGGCATCCCCCAAGATCTCTCACACGGAGGAAACTCAATGAAAAAGGGCTTCACAAAGTCAAAAAGTAGCTTCACAGGCACACCTGTGAAGTGACATGTTAATCCACATATAAAACATGTTAGGAAACACAAAGAAGCCATGTAGGAAATCAAGTGGACAATCATGTAGACCATCAAAAAATTGGAAGGTTTTCAAAGGGGTCCCTTGGGAACTCGATGTGAAGAGGGGTCCACTCAAGGGATGCGTTGTTTGAAAGTGCAAGAGAGATCAATTCATTATCAAGGAATCATTTCGAAAGATTTTCACTTTATAAAAGAATTCGAAAAGAAAAAAATGCCCCCTTGCGAGGGGAAAGTCAAAGCTACTCCCACCTCAGAGGAAGGTTTTCAAGTACTTTCTTTGTGAACCCATGATGAAGGAGATACATTTCGTTAGGGGTCCAAGTCGATAATGTGATTTTTCCTGAAAAAGTTTGCAAAAGTTTTTGAGAAAAGATCCATTGGAAATGAATATATTTTATAAAAATAAAAGCATCATGAAAGAGACGTTGCCACATATAAGAGGGAAAACTAAAGCAAAGAAGTGAGAAATATAAGTGAAGAGAAAAAGATAAGTAATCACAAATAGAGGACATAGGGGGATCTGGTTTTACGAGGCCAGATCTGCTCATGCATTTATAAAATAATAGGTAACCACGATGCAATGTGAAAGATCATCAATCCCCACCAGATCCAAAAGAATGCACATAAAATAAAGTAAAAATTAAAAATTGGGTCAACATGGAAGGGAAGCCTAAATGCCCCCAACACTTTGCATCATCCCCAATTTTCCAAAAATCAAAGACAAACATGGAAGAGTGGTGATACAAATAAAAGAAGATTCACGACACAAAATCACTCCTATATCCAAGCACCAAAAAGGGTGACAAGGCTCATCTAGGGACACATAGCACATGTATGGGGGAACACATTACACACACTTCTAATCTAAAGATAGAGAAGAGGCCTCCCCATAACACTCATCGAACAAGAGGTCATTCACTTTCCAATCTAGATCATTATAAGGGTAAGGTAGATGAACCTGTAATGGTGGAATATTAAGGGGAGGAGCTTTTGATCCTTCTACAACAAGGGCTAAGGAAGAAACCCCCACATGGTCTTCCCCACTCAGCTCTTGAGGAGCTATGGTCAATGATTTTGTGATGATCACCAACCAGGCCAAAAATTCATCCAGAGAGTTGAACATGCACTTTCTAGGAGTTCCATGTCGTATCTCAATGGACAAAGAGGAAGGCACCTGAGATTCACCACTTGGATCACCAAGTGACTTGAGAGTAGTGACAAACTCAGGAGAAGCCAGAGCTAGCTCCATCATTAGGATGGAAAAATCCAGTGCAAGACCACCTTTTGGAGAAGGTGGGATAACCTCCACCTTTTTCTCCATCAAGGGATGTGAACTCCACACATACGAGGAAAAAGGTGCAGAGGAGGGGGAGGATAAAATAGTAGCGGAAACCACTGAGGTGTTCATCATGTCCATGAGTTTATGAAATGGTGGGATGTCCAAAAGGGACGTCAATAAAAGCAGCTCAGCTGAGGGGCGATAAACACCTGCACCTTTTTTGAATCAGGCGCGTTCACACTCACAATAGGATCCAAAAGCGAGACTAAACTTGATTGAGTGAATGTAGAGGGGAAGAGAAAGGAGTACATAGTGGGTTACCCTAGCACGAGGGTGGTCATTCCCTCTTCCTTCTTCTGCAAAGCAGCCTACTCAACCACCAAAACCTTTTGTTGACGCTTCCGCTCATTCATAAAGCAGTTTTTGTGAATCTTTCAGCTAGAGGCTAAAATTTGCAAAGGGATGGAAGGCTCCTACTCAACCATAGGGGTGTCCACTATAGCCATTTTAGGTAGAGGTACAAGCTCCTAAATGGGAGCAATAGAAGAAGATTGAGAAATAATGGGGGGATTCGGCTCTAGTACCTCAACAGCGGGCCTTTTCCCATTTAATAATTTTGGAGTAGAAGTGGTGGGAGACTGCGGAGGCCGAGTCATAGAGGATTCCCCATGGGGACATTTCCTTCTTCCATATCAAACAAGCTTAGGCTTTATGGGAAAAACATGAAGCTCAAATGCAAGATGCTTGGGATTTTGTCAGGTGAGCACCATAGGATTCTTTCACAAGTGCTAAACAAAATCTGATGGCATCGCAACAGCGCAAGAGGAAGCGCCAGGTTGGATAGCGGAGAGGAGGAAGAGGGACTTTGAGAATTCCTCTCTTTTTCTTTTCTACATGCCTTGGTGACATCACTGTCATCTTTTAAATAGGACCTATGCAAGACAACATAAGGAGATGGATGGTACCTCACTTTAGGCATCAAGTGTCTTTTCCTGTACTTTTGGTATGTTTGGTACAAGAGGTCCTTCCTCAATGGAAGGGGACCAATAGGTGCAGGCCAAAAGTGATATAAGGAGTAGCTATAATGTGTGACTGGTGGTTTATAACCAGTGTTGTGAATCACATGCACTGAACCCTCATGAATAAACTTTAGAAATTTGTGCACAAACAAGGGAACTATGTTCATAGCTACTAGTCAAGGGATACCTAGCTTCACTCTGAAGAGTTCAAACCCCAAGATTATGTCAAACAATAGGTTTACAGACTTAGGTCCAACAAGGAATAAACAAATGATGCTACTAAGGGGAGGTACAACAAGTCCGTTATGTGTATGGGTGGTGATCACAAGTGCATTGTACCCATATTTATGTAGGAAGTTAATCAACATACTCACCTTGGTTATGATATTTACTTGAGATGTTGGAACAACAAGAAAACTTGCTATAGTGTTCCCATTGATTCATGCATGGATATAAAGAGGAGATGGTTCTCTATTAAATCCCATCGATAGGTCCTGTGAGATGAAGGTTATACTTAGGCCACCACTCGTAGGTTGCTCAAAAGGGATAGGAAAATATAGGAAAGAGCCCATCACACACACTAAATGACCCTCTCACAAAGCCCCCAAAGGTTCACAATCAAACAGTGACCCAACTAAGGCTTCGTTACACAACACTTATGGAACCTTCCAACTACACCTACTAGGGGTCATAGGTTGGGTTGTAAGGTGAGGGAATTACATCACTCACACTTACAATGCTCCTAGAACATAGGGAAGGAGCATTTAGTATCGCAAGATGAAACCAAAATGGTTCACGTTGAGTTCACTAAAAATGTAAGAGAGGGGGACCAACCACACCAAGGCTCCAGGTCAAGGAGAGTCGAGAGCGAAGGGATTCCCTAACTTACCTCACTCTAAAAGATGTATTCGGATAAGGATCAAGAATGATGATCACTATAGCATATTTCTACCACTCTATAGACCCTAAACTTAGGTTTGGGCTAGGCAAGCTAGTTTTTGGAGTCAGTACTATGTCTCAAAAAGCTCTCTGGCCAAGAATGGTAGTATAGTCTTGAGATGATAGCATGGTGCATTGGCATCTCTCAGGTACGCTAGCGTGCGTATGATCAAAAATAGTAAACACAATACAAACTACCTAAAAACTAACTAACAGCCTAGCAAGTTGATTTCGATGGTAAAAATAGAATGTTATAGTATAAGAAATAGATACTAAAATTATAGGGCAAATAAATAAAAGCTAGGGTGATGAAGATGATCTCAAAAAAGTGCTAGTTCATGGCCAGCTAGCTCCAAATCCACGTTCACCTACACACAAGAAAGAGGGGAATTTTTTTTGGGGATATATAGGGGTTTGCCTTAGTCAGACCCTTGTTTTGGTGTTTCCACCTCCACAAACAGCCAAAAAGCAACGAAGTAGAATATGCGATAAAGAAAAGAATTTAATAAGCACTACAAAATAGTGTTATGCTACTCAATCAAATCACAAAGGAGAGGAGTGAAATGTTACCACCACCACCCAAAAACTCACCAGCCAATGGAGGAGTTATGGACTTGACAAAGTCACCACAACCACAACTGTGATGATGGAAGGTCCCGTAATATTCCAAGCCCATGCTTCTATGGCTTGCTTCACACTTGCAATGTGGAGTTGATGAAGCTTCAAATGCTGCTATAATGGAGTGTCGAAAGTGCTACTTGAAAGTGAATGAGATGCTAGAGAGTGAGATTGAATTGCTAAGAGAGATGAAATGAAGTGAGAAAGGATTAATTTGAAGGCGGGATGGGAAGAATCTACCATTTTTAGGTTTGGTTGGTCAAAGAGGGACATTACAATTTGACCACAATCGAGTGTGTAATGCCTCTTCCAACTTCAGGCGTAGGAATCCATCAGGGATGTTAGTGTTCCATACATAAATCTATGTACCGCACATGCATCCCTGACAAATATTCTCTCACCGACACAAAGGATGGATGCCAAGTGGATGGAAGGCAGTTGGGTGATGTGGAATTTCACCTTCAGATTTGATTTTTTAAGATGAGGGTGCGTGAAAGGGGAATTTGTGTAAGGGGTGAAAATTCGCTCCTATAAACTTCCATTTCTAGTATTTAATTATATATGTTACTAGTATATAACACCATATAGATTTGTCATGTAACTGTGTCCAAGTTTGAGACCAACTATCATCAATACAAAAAAAGAGACTATTTTGGAGTTATTTCAAAGTTGGTTGTTACTCTATAAAGGTTCTCTCTTTGAAGCACAATGGGTGGTGATCTTGGATTTACTAGTGTGGATAATATGGCTCAAACGAAACAAAAAGATTTTAGAAATAATTTTTTAGATCTAAAAATTTTCCTCAATAAATTGGAAAGGAGTATATCGGAAGTAGTAATGGAAAATTTTGTGAAAATATCAAACCCATGTAACTCATTCTCAAGTTGGGATAATGAAATGTTAAATCATTGGTCTCTCTTGAAAACTATAGGGCTCATTCTAATGTTCAAAAAGTTGACAAAAGTATAATTATATGGTGTGGCCCACCCCCAAATGTTGTGAAACTAAATTTTTATGGTGCATCTAAAGGAAATCCAGGTTTATCAGGGTTAGTTTGTGTAATCCACAATGACAAAGGAGTGTTACTAAAAGTTTGGTCTCTAAATCTACCTATGCAAACTAATAATGTAGTGGAGGATCATGGCTTCTTAGCAGGTGTAAAGCTAGCACACAAGATGTACCTAAAAAATATTCACATCAAAGGAGACTCTTTAAATATTATTAATGCATGTAGGAACTAGCAGGCAAACAACTAGGTCATTTCTTACATCTTGAAACCAATTTGGGAACTCCTTTAGGGATTTTCTTTAGTAAAAATTATGCATTTCTGTAGGGAAGTTGGTTCTCCAATAAACTCCCTAGAAAATCACACTTGAAAAATGGAGACAAAAATCCTCCAAATCGATCCATCTAATTATCTCAACTTGGAGGTTTTTGCATAAATTATTCACAAAGAAGGCCAAGGGAGCAATGCCTCTGGGATCTCGAGCTAATTGTATGGTTAATGTCAGATCATTTGTGTTTTCCACCTTGTTGGAGTGGTAATTAATTGTTTGGGTCTTGGATTGGTAACAAAGAAGTGTATAAGTCTATGTGAGATGCTACACACTCTTCGCAACTTTTGTCCAAGGGTGGATTAGAAAGTCTAATCTTAAGCCTTATGTTCACAATGCCTTGTAGAAGTTGTTTCGTTTGCTCCCTAGGATGGTTGTGTTGATGTCCTCAAGCCTACTTGATATGGTAATGTTTATAACGTTTCCCTTCCCCAAGGAAGGATTTGAAGTACATATACTTTGAGCCCAATGCTTGATAGTGCCATGTGGCTTTTATGTGCAAGCTCTTAATATCTAGAGCTTGAAGGTTACTGAAAGGTGTGATACTAGTCCATTTTGTGGAATCTAGTTGTTTAATTCTTAGGCTAGAAGCATAGAGGCTTATAGTGCTTGGGTGAAATTGCCATGCACTTTGAGAGATAGTTCTCCAAGGGAGGTTTTGCAAGCGTAATCTTAACTTGGCATTTGAAAGTTCCAAGTAGAAGTTGTTTCATTTGGTCCCTAGTTTGGGTGTACTAAGGCTTTATGTTGGATTCACTTTGCTAAAATTTTTGCATTATTATCCTCTAAGGGAGGTTCTAAAAGGAAAACATATTGATCCCAACACCTGACAATGGCACATGTCATATGTGCACAAGCTCAAGAGTATTTTATGCTTGAATATTTTAGAATGGTGCACTATTGGTTGTTTTAATGCTTATGTGATATTTTCACATGTTTTGTTGTCATGTGACCCCAAGAGTAGATCTGGAAAGCTTATGCCAGCTTGGCTCCATTATGATTGATGGGTTGTATTCCCCTAATGGAGGTTCCAAAAGGAAAAAATATTGAGTTTGACAGTCGACAATGCCACGTGTCATATGGGCACAAGCTCAAGAGTATTTTGAGCTTGAATATTGTGGAAGGTGTGCTATTGGCTATTTTAATATTTTCATGATATTTCCACATGTTTTTCATGTCATGACACCAAGAGTAGATTTGAAAAGCTTTTAATATGAACCTATCATCTGCTTGTGCCACATGTCATTTGGGCACAAGTTCAATAAGGTTTGTGTCCAAGTGGAGCTAAATGATGCACCATTGGCTTGTTGTCACCTTCAAATAGATAATGGGGGTCTATGTCAATATCACACCTACTCGTGAACTCTATTTTGGAAATGTCACCGTAAACACTAGGAAAGCCTTCTAAATTTTAGGGGATAATATTTTAAAATTTTCTCAACCAAAGGTGGTAGTTTTCCCGTCATACCAAACTTGCATATAAACCATGATTTGATGGGTATTAATGAATAATTATTCTTTCGTGGAGATTCCATTCAAAAATAAAGGAAGCCAACCACATTCACTAACATTATGTGCTCATGCTAGCATCTATTTTCATGGTTTTTTTCCAAGTTTAAAGTTGAGCTTGTGTGAAGACCGAAAGACATTATCACAAATCATATAATAATACGATCAATTGCTTATCAATATATATTAGTACACTTTTTGGGGTTCCCCCTCATGCGAGTGTCTATCAATATCAATTAGTGTGCCTTAATTGCCAAAGAAGTCTAAAATTCATAGCACACATACTTGCTATAAGTGTTTCAACAAAGAGATATGGATACTCCCATTGGCCTAGTGAGTACTCGTAGATACATGGCCTTCTGTGGCACAATCGCAGAGCTTCACTTGAAGCGAATCATGTCGGAACTAGATTTTTTCTTGATTGGAGTGGTTAAACTCACCCTGGGTCAAGAATTTTTGTTGTCAAACGAGTGGTATAGGGTGGATTCAGACATTTCCTCATGATTTTTGGTGACACTACTTCACCTGCACACTCTGAAGGCGAAGGTGGTGGAAATGGCTTGCAATATTTTTATACCTTAAATTTTAGGTGGGCTAGAGGAGGTGATGGATGTTGCCTCCTTCGATCTTGGTATACCTAGGCCCCATGACCTCCAGTATCTTCTAGTTTTGAGTGAGGAAGTAACATTTTACCCTTTCATATTGGACATCAAAGGAAAGGCGATGCATAAACACATAGAGTAGGTAGAGGTAGAAATAAGCTTCCTATAGAAAATATTGCATATTGAGCCAGTCCGAGAATTTGAATGGGTTAGAAATTTTATCAATTATATACAAGCAATTGGTAAACATAGTTTGGTTTATTTTGCAAGGTTTTCTTATGTCCTTTTTGTTCATAAGCGTAAAAATTTTTGTCGACCACTTTTGGGCTATTGGGAATTTGTATTTTGAAAATTTTAATTCACTTTTAAATTTGGATGGATATGTTGGTAGTGTCAGTGTTTGTCATTGATGTCAAAGATGTTAGTGTTGGTGTAGAGGAACTTGTGAGGAGCTATGGTGTCATATGCAAAGGAGAAACTTATCAAATTTCATGATGGTTTCCATGGTGTTCAATTGATGCAAGTGTTCAGAGCGCTTCAAACATTCTTATTCATACGATTTATGGTGTTGTTGTTTCAAAGTGAAGGTTCATTCATTGATGTTGTTGCGTGTTCAAAGGAAAGTGAACGTTCATCCATTATTTTTGATGCTTGTTCAAAGGAAAGGTTGATGGTGTAGGTTATTAGAGTTTGTTGATTTGATGCATGTTGCAAACTTACTTGATGCTTCAAAGGTCCTTTCTTTTCAAGTTTCAAAATCCTAATGCTTTATCAAAGCATATAAACTTCCTTGGTCAATATCAGAGATCCTAAGGTATTTGATCACATGGTTGCAAGATAGTAATCAATTGGTCACAAGTTTATAAGGGTATTTGAATTTGATTATGGTCTCTTTATTGATTGGGAGTTTATTCCAAAACCTTAATGACATTTTTCATTATAAAGTTCATTATGCTAGTTAATGATAAGCATACTTTTTGTTATAAAAGATCATTGACTTCCTATCACTGGTGATAGGAAGTTTAAGTAAAAAATTAAGGGCATTGTTCTCATTGATACCAGCCCTTTCATCGATCAAGCAGGTTTATGTCTCTTATTCAAATGTCCAAGGCAAGATCAACAATCAATGTTTGATTGTTTGATTGAAGGGTTTCAAGAATCAATGGTTGACATTTGAATCTGCAAATAGTTACTTCAAGAGGTTTCTACTTTGATGGGAATCTAAGAGTCATTTCTTGTGTGGATTATTTTTCATAGGTTTTGTAACTGTTTTAAAAAGCGATGATCAATGGTAACCATGAAGGCACCAAATTGAAGATCAATGAACTATATTCAAAGTCTATTTGTATTCCAATGAACGAGTGATGAGAATTGAGATTGACAAGATTTTGGCTAATATAGTGTGCATTGAGTGGGATGAATTATGTATCTCTGAGAGGAATGCGTTGTTGAAGATCTTGAGAGATTATTTTTCAAGTGATGTATAGTAGATGATGTTGATCATCTATGAGTGTCTCTACTTAATTGAATTCGAGCAACAATGGCTAAAATCTTTGTCAGTGCATTTGAACTATGAAATGAGTTTAAAGAAGGGTAATGGAAGATGTTAATGTTGTGTGTTTGTGAATATCAATTAGTGTCAGAGAGGATTTGATGAAACAATGTATAAAATTAGATAATGCATATAAGTGTCATGAACATGAAGTTTGTTTTTCCTTGGTTAGAAGTATGAATGATTAAGATTATTGATTCTTGGAGTTTGTAAGGACAACGTATTTGTTCTATATGTGAATATGTTCATATGATTATAATTGTCTATGTAACAAGGATTTATTGTTTTGTATCAAGATCTTTTAATCATTCAAACAACGTGACAATCATAATGTATGCAGAGATTCAGTGAACACCATATATATCAATACAATGGTCATCCATGTATGCGGGTAATGGGAATTGAAGTTGACGTGCATTTGGACATTGGTGAGTATGTTTTTTGATGTGAAAAAGAAGAGTGACATGTATAATAGTATTTTAATTCTTGCATTCAAAGGTATGTTTCTTTTATGATCAGAGCATGATGATAGCTAGTGGAGTCGGTGAGTTTTCAAAATTGTGTTTTTTAGATTGTTGATATAATGCTTTGGTAAGTGTGAATGAGTATGACGAAGTTTTGATAGTGTAGTGATTTGTATGGAAATAGAGTAACCCTATGATTTTTTCTAGTATCTTTTAAAAATATGTATGTTTTTTAGTGAGGCATAGTGATTTTCCAGTGAGGAATGATGTTTTCCAATGAGGCATGGTGATTTTCTAGCGGGGCATAGTGATTTTCTAGTGATGCATGATAATTTTCGATGAGGCATGGTGATTTTCCAATGAGGCTTGCTATTTTTCTAGTGAGGCTTGTTATTTTTCTAGTGAGGCATGTTGTATTTCAAGTGATGCATGTAGTTTGTAACCAGTGAGGTTTTGGCCAGTGAGGCTTAATGAAGCATATTTTCATAGTGGTTTTTCACCCTTTTAGGTTTTTCCACTCATAAAACTCATGTTATGTTTCCTCTTGGTGGTGTGTCATATTGTTCTTGATTGATCATATTTGTTCAAGTGTTATGTTCTACTTTGCATATCTTTGTGACTTCCTCAACATATAATATTAATAATTTTTGAAGTGTTTTCAATGGGTCTCTTTGAATAATCAAGTGAGTTAAGTTTTGAAATTTGGTTTCTCATTAGAACATAGATTCACCCCCCCCCTTCTCAGTGGTCCTATACTCGAACAAGTGGTATTAAAGCCTTAGGTTCCTTGCACAAATTTTAATCAACTTAAGAGATATTGGTACTGGAGTACTTATCATTCCAAAAAGTAAAAGAAACAAAAGAAAAATAAATACCTAAAAGAATTCTAAACAACAAGAACCACCTAAATCAAATACAAAGGATGATGATGAAGCAGTTATAAAAAATGACTTATAAATTGAAGAAGATACAATGTTAGAAGATTATTTTTTAGTTAAGAATGTTGAAAATGAAGGAGACTTCTTTGTGAGTGAATATGAACAAGAGTATAATGAAGATGTATGTGAAATTGATATTGAAGGAGAACTCATTTATGCTCTTGATGAGGTCAAGAAGAAGATACAATGTTAGAAGATTATTTTTTAGTTAAGAATGTTGAAAATGAAGGAGACTTCTTTGTGAGTGAATATGAACAAGAGTATAATGAAGATGTATGTGAAATTGATATTGAAGGAGAACTCATTTATGCTCTTGATGAGGTCAAGAAACTTAAAAAAGAGAACCAAAGATTAAAGTTGCAGCTTCAAGAAGAAAAGGTGTCCAAGACCAAAACACTTTCAGATCTTAAAGAAGCAGAAAAACTAATCATAGATTTCAAGGTACAGGTTGCAAAAGTTAAGAAAATAGAAGAAGTTATAAATCATTTTAAGGAAAAAGAGGTTGATTGTGAAAGATATGAATCAGAGATAGTTTCTTTGAGAAAGGAACTAGAAAAATCATCTTCCAAGTTACACAAGAAACTTCAATTTGAAAAAATCACTGAATGCTTAAATGAGATGTTAAGAAATCAAAAATGTCACAAGGATACTATTAGTTTCGGCTTTGAAAAAGGGAAAATTTATAAGGTCAAAGAAACTCCAAGGAAGAAAATAGATCTAAACTATCATTCTGCTACTCCTAAGGCTGAATACAAGAAGAAGACAAAATAAAGTACCCTTGCACAAGCCAACAACAACAAGTTTAGAAGATCTTTTCATTTAGAACAACATCAAATTTCCAGGTTTGAAAATTATTTTCATGGTTATTGTTATTCTTGTTATGAATTTGTTCATAGAGCAAGAGAGTGTTAGATGCATGAAAAGAAATTTTTATGGAATAAGAGCCCTTATGAATGGTCAAATAGAAGAAGCAAGGTCTTGTGTTATAAATGCAATCATCTAGGTCACACTGCAAGTTTTTGTGATACACAAGTCAGAAATGATGTTTTTGGATTCTCAAGAAGATATAATTCTTTTATTCCTCATGTTGGTTACAAGGTCATGTGATATAGATGCAATAAGTTTGGACATAAAGCATAGTATTTTAGAAGTAATTCAATGGAACCATTTAATCATCACAAGAGGACAGGCACTATGAAAGTTTGGAGAAGAAAATAAGAGAAAGAGAAAGAAGAATCTAAGCTTGTGCATTCTACACAAGAGACATCCATAACTGCATAAAGAATAGAATGAGTTGATGGGGAGTTGATTTTTTATGTATCATACAAACCCTAGACAACAAAAAAGAGGTTTCATTAAGAAGAAAATTAGGGTTTTTAGTTCATCATGAAGGTAGTTAGGTTTGCAGATGTCAAAAATAGTGATATCCATATGTATCTCTTTATGCTATTTCAATGGTTCCCATATCTAATTTATCTTATATTTATGCATAGTGGAGATAGTAGTACCCAATGGTAGACCTCAATCGTGCAATGACATAATAATAATACTGTGTTTGGACTGCGATATGGTTTTTGACAATGTTACGGTGTTTAGATGACGGAGTTAGTGACTGTTTTCTCAAGTGCCATGACTATTACATCTTCATGTATGTTATCTCAATCACAATATTCATGTATCCAAGGTGTAGTGGTTTATTATTTTCTAGTAGTTATATTTGTCTCATCTCTTCTAATGGAAGTATTTTGGTCTTCAAGTATCAGTGTCTTCACATATTCTCTATTAAGTGGTCATTAAGTGGTATCAATACACATCTCAGAAGAAGCCCATAGAATTATGTCTTCAGGGTAAGTATCAAGAAATTTTGATAAGAGCATGAATTTTTTTGATAAAATGTTTTATAGCTATCAAAGTCATACTCTAAAGGAAAGGGCAGTCAAGATGCATTGACTGTGATGCTAGCATTGAAGGGGTATATTGAGTATGCAAGATAAAAAGAATTGTTTTCCTCCAAATCAATGACTCTACAATGATATTGATAGGGATCTTCTACATTGAAAACACAAGGGCAGTATGATCACAGAGCATTAGTAGTCATAGTGTTCTTTTTCAATAGTTTAATGAGAATCTTTTTGCAAGTGTTTCAAGTGTTGCATACCTTGCAGAGGTTGCTTGTGTACTACCAATATGAATGAAGGTAAAGAAAAATTTCTTTGGAAAATGAAGTTGTTTTAGATTATGTAGCATCTTGTGATCAAGTGGCTGATATCTTCACAAAAACATTAGCAAAGGAGGTTTTTTGAGCACTTGAGGGACAAGATTGGTTTTCTTTCCCTTGCCTCTCTTCAATAAAACATGTCAATTATGCATGGTTTCAAGGGGGAAACTATGCATCTATTCTATAATCCCTCTTGTGGATATTTCAATGATTTTTGGTATGCTTCTTTGTCAGTGTTATCAACTATGATGATCACCATTAGTGAATTTTTTGTTGAGTAATGAATGCACTATACCTTTGTTTTTGGCGAATTCTTGGTTCTTGTAGCCCAAACAATTGACATGGACAGTTGCCTCTTAGTTACTCAGTTTCTTGACAATGATTTGATGCCATGATATTCATGATTGGTTTTGGATGTGTTAGTAGTATGCAGGTATATTGATAAGGTAGAGATCTTTGCAATGTCATTCATTTTACTACCTTATTAAAGTATGATTTTCTTTATTTATAGATTGATTCATAGATTCATTATCATATCTTAGTGACTGTGGCAGTGAGTGTATGGGGTTAGTCTACAATGGTTTTTATATTTGTTATGAATATGGTATTTCTTATCTTGGTGAATTCCATGGTATTTAATTTCTTGACAGTGCCACTTCATCGTATGTACCAATTCTCTTCATGCTTTAACAATGGCATTGATTTCACAAACAAATACATGTGTTCCTAATGTGATGGTAGTGGTATGGGTGCTTTTTCTACTAGTGATAGTGGTTTCTTGATGCTCATAGTTCCTTGAGGGACAAGATTCTTTGATCTTCTTGCATGATGAAGGTAATTCGGTTGATGTGACAGTGTCTATCTATTTTGCAGAGGCTATCTTTATGATGCCTTTATGAAGCCAAACTTGAAAAACCTCTTCCAAGACTCATATTTTTCCAAAACCTTACTTTAGTTCCTCAATCCCACTGAAAAGAAAAATGAAGAGATTATTCAGGTGGTGGTACTATCCACCCGGTTGCTGCATCGATCTTGTATACAACTTGATCAACTTGATTTTGCAAATACCACCTAGACCTATTAAGCCCTCCAATACATTTAAAATGGTCATTGAGACCTTATTTAACATGGAATAAGACCCTACTCCCCATATCCCTTAAAACTCATGATTTCACATGGCTTTTGCATTATGAATCAAACTGACAAATTCAACTAAATGATTCTAAACCTTTTCAAATTACATTATGACTGGTCCTTCAGACCTTATTAAGTATAAATGAACACAAGACACACCTAGCTATCAACTTATACTTCACAACGTGTAGGTGCTCTTGCACCAATAAGTCTTCTCTATATTTATTCCAAAATGTTAAGCTATCTTGCTTTGATAGCGATCTTGTATGCATTGTTGGAGAGACATAAAATCTAATGTGATATTTGGCAGTGGACTACATCTTTGATAATGATAGTGATTCAACTCTTCTCTAGTGCTTTGATAATGATTCTTTGAGAGTGATAGTGATTCAATGATATTTGATAGTCTTGGTGCTTTGATGCTTTGACAATGATTCATGATTTTGATGTCAATGCAATGTTGAATGTTAATAGTGGATAAGGATAGTGTCACTACACCTTGTGTGATAACCCAGTGTGTTGTTGATGATAGAGTAAAAATATTGAGACAATGTTTTTAATGACTTCTTATCTATGGGTTTTTCTTGAGAACTTGATAAATCATAGGGGTGGCCAATCCATTCTCGTCTTTGACAATGTTCATGCATTTCCAAGAAGGTTTCCATCCAAGAAATAGTGGTAATGTTGACCTATACTTTCTTATGATACTTATCATAGTCCACTTCTCTTTTGGAATGTGTGTCTTGCATGTTGCTCATTCTAGTGTTTAGTGCGCTTAGACAGTGAGGGATAATGATTACTTAATTACCATTGAAACCTTGCTGATAATACTTGCTTGAGATAGTGGGATCCTTGATAGCTTTGAGACAATAATTTTCCTTGAGATAGTGACTTGAGTTTGTACACAAAATAAGGGCAATGACATAACTATTTGTTAGAGTAAAGGTTTTAACTTAATTATGTTGATTAAGTTACCTTTATTTCCTTCTTAAGATTTCACTTTAGTTTGCATAAAGTGACATTTAATAATTATATTAATTATTAAATGTTTTCATATTAGGGTTTCTATTAGGGTTTGCATGATCTTCTTCTTAAGGATTGATCTCATTCTATATTTCATTGAATTTCCTTGTTGTTCTGATAAGATAATTTCTCCATTTTTCAGAGCTTCAAACCCTTGTTTGTTTTCTCCATCCATTCTCTTCCTTGTGACAGGTATCCATTTGCATGTAGGTGATCTTGGAGTTGAAGTTGGTTTGGAAAACTCCTACATGGTATCAGAGCTTTCCTGTTGCATGCTTGTTCTTGTTTGAAGAATTTGGAGCTATTTGGAGCTACAAGGGCTGGATCAGGCATTCATAGTTTTGGAGTTTGCATTTTTTGATCCATGGATTCACCTGCAATTTCAAAAAAAATTGAGTCCAAACAGACCTCGCCATTACATCCGCAGCGGTCCAAAACCACTAAATCGACTGTTCATTCGTCCATTTTGGACAAAGTTGATTTGAAGGACAAAAAAAAAATTAGTCGTACGGCCGTCCGTTTGCCTCGTAAATTTTTTTAATTTTTCCGCATCATTTTTTTGGAATTATTTTTCGTCAAAAAAATTAATTTTTTTTCTGCAAAAATATTCGCAATTTTTTATTGTATTTGTTTTAGATTTTTTTTTTCAAAAGAATCAAATTAAAATGCAAGCAGTTTAAACGCTTGCTCAGGCCTTGCGGGTACCCTGCACAGGCAGCGACAGTACCCAAGGGTACCGCCAACTGCCATTATGGCAGGTGGTGGCCCCTTGCGCACCACCCCCTTACTGTGGTTGGTACCTCATGGGTACCGCCCTGACACTTTGGCAGGCGGCGGCCCCATGCGGACCTCGCCCTTTTTTTTTTAAATCAAAATGTTTTTTTTATTGTTTTTTTATTTTAAAAAAACAATTTTTCATGTAATAAGCCCAATCGCGCTTTTGCGGTGACGGCCATTTGGCCGTCAAATTTAAGCTCATCTTTTTGCTGCAATGGCCGTATGACCGTCAAATTTAATGCAGCACTGGCTTTTTTCCCCTTTGGAGCTATTTTTTTCCAAAGGCCGCAACTTGGGCATACGATATCATTTTTTGGCAAATGAGATATCATCGGAAAGCTAGTTCTGTCAACTTTCCAGTGGTGTGGGTTTCATCACTTCATTTTTCTATTGGTACATTCTACAACTAGTTGAGTTCAAAGGAGATGGTTTCAGACCCGAGCTCATAACTTTTGATCTGTTTCTCCAGTTTTTGCGATCTCAATGGCGTTGGAACCATATTTCATAGCTCTTCAGTTCCATCTGTGCAATTTTTCCAATATTTCACTCCAAGTATATTTTATTCAATTTTTTTTGTTTTCACACTCTAGTGAATTACCTGGACATATTCATTCTTGGGAACTTTTCGTTTGCATGGGATGCTTTTTTTTTTGTTGTTCTTCATGTATTTCCAGATTTTTGTCCTTTGTGGGAATTTTGAGCATCATTTATAAGCAATATTTTTATGTAAACGCACTGAGATAAAGTGCCACACTATTGTACATGTATTTTTGGGGATTTTGCACATAAGGTTGTGCCATATTTTGTACTCGCACTGTATTATAAAGTGCCATGGAGGGGTTGTGTAGTGCCTTTGTTTTACCATCACACCTTTGTCCGGTGAGTGTCCCTCCACGATGACAGTGGATCCATATGATTCCATCCTCATGCATGTGTGTTTTGTTTTGCACACCACTTTTTCAGTTGTTAGTGCTTTCTTGTGCACTTTCAGATGTTGTTTCTTCTTCCTCATGCACTACAGGGTGTTACACATCATTTCAATGGATTTGTCAAGCTCTCCCAGTTCAGCATTATGGGGGGGTATTATACTATTTGTGCTAATTCTTCCTTGGTTTTGCCTTGGAAGGAATCTTCCATTCTTAGTTGATCAGTGTTTTTCAGACTATTGGTACTTGTGCCATTTGTATCTTCGTTCTAGGTGTTTGCCTTTGTTTGCCATCTAATTTGAGTAGTGTCATTTGGGGCACTCGTGCATACTATTGTCTTCTTGATCTTGATCATCTTATCTTCAGAGAAGGTTCTTCAACACCATAGTAGTCATCTTTTGATAGTTGTTTGCAGCTTCTTCTAATTTAGTGATGTTCCTCATGGCTTTCTGCATCTTTTTTTGGAGTAGAGTGTTTCCCATGTGGTTTTCTCTATTTCTCCACTTTACAAAGATTTGGTTGTATTTGGGTACCTGATCTGGCCTAGTTGTCGAGACCCATGTTTGCCTTCTTGCATTGTAGTTACCTTTGCTTTCTTGCATTTGTTTGTAGCTGCACTTTTGCTCATCTTAAGGGGGGGTGTTAGGGTAAAATTTAACTTAATTATGTTTATTAAGTTACCTTTATTCCCTTCTTAAGATTTCACTTTAATTTGCATAAAGTGACATTTAATAATTATATTAATTATTAAATATTTTCCTATTAGGGTTTCTATTAGGATTTCTATTAGGGTTTGCATGATCTCCTTCTTAAGGATTGATCTCATTGTATATTTCATTGAATTTCCTTGTTTTGATAAGATAATTTCTCCATTTTTCAGAGCTTCAAACCCTTGTTTGTTTTCTCCATCCATTCTCTTCCTTGTGACATGTATCCATTTGCATACAGGTGATCTTGGAGTCTGAAGTTTGTTTTGACAACTTCTACACTAATGATATCACATGATAGACTATTTTCTATGGTTTTTTGGAAACTAATATGATGCTTAGATATTGTTCCTTTCCTTGAGAAACACAATGATATGAAAATTTTATCTCAGAAGTTAGTGGTGGGATATGTTTTGATTACATTATTCTTTGTTTTTGTTCAATGTGAAGACAAGCTACTAGATCTTGTTGTTTCAGTAAAGGTAGATCTATTTTGTAGGGGGGTTAATTCTATACACTTACTTTTGCATCTGTAGCATCTATAATTAGTGAAAATGATATAAATGCTCTTATTGATATGCAAATGGTTTCATTTATTATACAAATTATTTTATGGTGATAGTTTTATCTTGCATATTTTCATGAGTCCCTTTGTCATTGTTGTCAAAGGGGGAGAACATTATTCAATGGATTTGATGATGGAGAACAAGGGTGCAAAGATTTTTTGCTTGACATCAATGCCAAAGGGGGAGTTTATTGGCAGTGGCAATGTTTGTCATTGATTTCAAAGATGTTAGTGTCGGTGCAAAGGAACTTGTGAGGAGCTATGGTGTCATATGCAAAGGAGAAACTTATCAAATTTCATTATGGTTGTCATGGTGTTTAGTTGATGCAAGTGTTTGGAGTGCTTCAAAGATTCTTATTCATATGATTTATGGTGTTATTGTTTCAAAGTGAAGGTGCATTCATTGATGTTGTTGCTTGTTCAAAGGAAAGTGAAGGTTTATCCATTCCTTTTATGCTTGTTTAAAGGAAAGGTTGATGGTGTAGGTTATTGGAGTTTTTTTATTCAATGCATTTTTTAAACTTACTTGACAGTTCAAAGGTCCTTTCTTTTCAAGTTTTAAAACCCTAATGCTTTATCAAAGCTTATAAACTTCTTTGGTGAATATCAAAGATCCTAAGGTATTTGATCACATGGTTGCAAGATAGTGTACTGTAGTAAAATGCACACCCTTGCATTTTCACACTTGTTTGGGACCGCCTTGCTTTATTTATTCTTATTTATGGCTTAATTGATCCTATTTTGCATCCACAAGCCTAATAAACTATATATTTTAATTGAAAATCCTAACAATCATCACTGGATAAATGATCATTTAATGTTATTGTCTATGTGTCCCTAATTTGTGAACTGGGACTAAAATTCCACCTAGGGTTTCTTTGTCCTCCATGAGTCTTGGGACCTTGATTTCAAGGCATCTTAAATTGGCCCCTTTTTGGAGTCTGTGCCCTAAGATTTGAGCCTTGGGACTAAGATGCCACCTAGGGTGTCTTAGTCCTCCTTGGCTTATTTTCGAGATTCAATTTCAAATCCTGGTGGGATTTTGCCTCCTTTATTTAATGAATTCATATGTCAGCTTGGTGTGATGTAATTTCAAGATATTAAGCATAGATAAGTATAAATACAAGGTTCATTCATTCATTTTCAATCCAAGTTTTTTGTGAGAGCATTCGTAATATCAAATTGGAGTTCACAAGAGAATTCAAGAGAAATTCATCAAGCATTTGGAGCCATCATCAATATTCAAGCATCATATCAAAGATCTTCTTCCATCATATGTGTTGTGATAACATTTGCGATGTAGGGTTTTGATTCAAGCTAGCAATTCAAGTCCATATCTTTGGTTCAAGATCCATATCCATTGTAGCCATTTCACACAAGTTTGCAGAATTTACAAGGGTTTGGTTGTAGCATTGCATGTTGTTCATTCACCATTTCCCTTCATTACTTTATCTCATTTCAAGGTTTAATTACCAAGGGGTTTGACCAAGGCAAACCCCTATCAACTAACAATCAACAAGTTTTTCCCATCTTGCATATTTGTGTTTGTAGGTTTAGGGTGAAGACTTGAAGATCCTTTAAAGTGAAAAGTTGTCAAAGTTGCATTGCCAAAGTTTTCATCTTCACATAAACTCACCTACGGGTCACATCTAGAAGATTTAAGACCTCAGATCATAGAAGAAGCAAGTGCAGACCTTGGAGCTCAAGACCACATTCAAATTTTTTAGAAATGCAAAATGAGACTAATACACCACCTTGGGAATCTTAGTCCTCCCACGCATATTTTTCAGAGATTATTTTAGATCTGATTCCGACATCCAAAGATTTCGTATTTTCTTTGAAAAATAGCAATGGGACTAATACACCACCTTGGGCATCTTAGTCCTCCATAACACTTTTTTGTAGCTTCTTTGCATTTCCAGAATCCTCATTACATCTCCAAACTTCCCAGGTACACATACCCTAACTTGGTGTAGCTTAATTTCATCATATGTACCCATTATTTAGCTTGGATTACTAGGTTTTGTAGGTTGAATGTTCATTTATCTTTTTCCAAGCATTTTCTTGGTGGTGAACCCCCTTAAACCTGAAAGAACCCCCTCCTAGGTCTTCCTCATTGTGAATTGACTCACCTTGTGGGGTTATTATTCAATCCAATTAGGACTCCTAGGACATGTTCAAATGATTAGTGGAGAAATAGTGACATATTATATGCCCTCTTTTTAACATTAATCATTTTGGTGAACCTAACCTTGTTGAGCATTCACTTTCTGATTTGGAGTCCATTATAGTCCTATATCTAGGTTGCATTCATTCTTGCATTGCATCTTGCATTAGTGAAATTGCATCTAGGGTTTCTCATACTTAGTGGAATTGCATCTAGGGTTTCTCATATTTGCATTAGTGAAAGTGCATATACGCTTCATTTTTTATTTCTTGCATCAAATCATCTCATTGAAAGGCTGAAAAAGTGCATTGCCAATCATCCTAATTGTATTTAGGAACATTACTATTGCATTCAAATTTTAAAAAATTGCATTCACTTCTGCATCTAATTGCATGTCAATAGTCTATTTTTCTTGCATTCATTTGCACAATTTTCTACTTCCAAACATCAAATATCTAGGTAGGTAATCTGGGAACACTGCAATCAACTCATAATTTATTTATTTTTTCTATACAAAACCTCCCCTAGGACAAAAACTCCCTTACTAGCATCTTAGTCCCTCTCTGGGTTTTTACCTCAGAATCTTGTCTGAGTTGATTACATTATGTTCCACTTTCTAGACCCTTCAAATTCCTTTAGTAGGACCAAGATGCCCTTGCTAGCATCTTAGTCCTAGTTAAGCTTGAAGTTGCAGTTTTCATGATTTAAATCTACTTTTCTATGATTCCTAAGCCTCCTAGTAACATATTCTATAAGTCTAGAAAGTTTTGGGAACATCTATTTTATGCATCTAGGTCAAAAACATCAATGTAGGGCAATCATTTTTGAAATCATTTCAATTGCAAGCATCATAAGATCTGAAAATGCTCACATTTTTGAAACTTTGCATAATATGGATAAAAATACTTTTCACTTTTGCATGTACAATGTTTACATTCATAACACTATGCATAAGTTTGATAAAAATGCTCTTCATTTTTGGATATACATTGCTTGCATTCTTAAAGTTTTGCATACATTGGATAATAGTGTTTTGCATCTTGGGATATACATTGTTTACATTGTTGAAGCATTGCATGAAATGGTTAAAAGTGCTTTTCATTTTTTGTCAAACAATGTTAGTACCTTACCTTTCTAGGCACGTTACGAAAAATTTCATATCCCCTACCTATGAGAGTTTTTTAGTGAAAGAGAATGCAACCTTGGACAATCCTAACAATCATATTTGTTCTGCCCCTAATATCTCTCCTATTTGTGAAGAAGATATTTTGGTGTTAGAAGAACCAATCAATGAGAGTTTTGAGAGTCCTATTTGGTTCTCTCCTCTTACCTCTCTTAGTGAAAAAGACATTGATGAACAAGAAGAAACAACTATAAATGATCCTGAAAATCACATTTGTTCTTCTCCTAGTGTATCTCCTAGTTGTGAAGATGATACTTTGATGTTAGAAGATCTAATCGATGAAAGTTGTGAGAATCTTGATTTCCTCTCTTCCCCTAGAGAAAACATTCTTGAACAAGACAACATCATTGATGAACAAGAAAATTTGACCATTGATAACTCCCTTACATGTGATGAAGTCACCTTAGAAGAACCAACCTTTGAATTTCAAGAATATTTGGTTTGTATTTCTCCTCAACACTCTCCTCTTAGGGAAGATATCACAGTGGAAAAAAATGACAAAACTAACCATAGAAATTCCTTAGATGAAGATGATGAAGTAACATTAGATTCCTCTTCACTAAGAGATCATGAAAATAACAATAAGTCTTATGAGGTCATGCACATTAGATACCCCTTGGAGTACTCTCGCGAACCTAAACTTATCATTCATCCACCCTCTCAAAAACCACAAGTTCAAAATAAACCTGTTCTTATCCTCGAACCACCTACAAATAATGTTTCACATCAACTGACTTACAATACCATTGCTCATACATACAATACTCAAAACAATCCGCAACCAAAGCAAACACCTTCAACATCCCTCCCATTTCCTAATCTTATTTTGCATAGTGGCTCCCCATTTAACTTCACATAGTGGGAAGGAGTATGATCTTGTTGAACAAATTAAGAATACTCTTGCAAAGATATCCCTATGGGACTTAATTCAGAATTCACCTAATTACCACACTATGCTTCAAATAGCCTTGCAACAAGTTGTGGTTCCCTCTAATGCAAACTCAAATGACATAGCAGCCATGATTCAAGGAATAAACACCAACATTTTTTTCCACCAAAGTGAACTACCCCCTTTGGAAGTGAAAAAACAATGTGATGCTTTCATGATAATAGCTCAATACAATACAAAAGGGATAAAATGAACCCTTGTTGACAATGGATCAGCCTTAAATGTGTGTAGTGCAAACCTTTTGGATAAGCTTGGAGTCAATATCAAAAATCCAACCTGACTCTTTATCTATTAATGGATTTGATAACGTGCGTAAACAATCGCTTGGTGTAATCACTTTACCTATTAAACATGGAAAGGCCACATTACAAACACCGATCCATGTTATGCCTCATGATCTTTCATATAATCTTCTTTTAGGTAGACCATGGATTCATGCAATGAATGGGGTGCCTTCCACTCTTCATCATAAAATGAAGTATGTCTACAACAAAAAAGTGTACACACTTGAAGCTAACCCTAAACCAAACAATTGTTTGAACATTGATAAAAACAAAGACAATCCTTTATACGCATTGACACCAAATACACACGTAGAACCCATGCAAGAAAAAAAGAAAAGATAAATGCCCTAAACCCTTCACAATGATATTGCTAGATGATTTGGGATCATTGAATTTTGAACCAACATTCATGAGAGAATACAAGATCATAAACAAAGATTCAGATAAGGGAAAATAACAATTTGTTTTATCAACACAAAATTCAGACAACCTTTTGAAAGCATCCACCTCAACCACTTTAGAAGAAAAAGAAAATTACACAACATACTTTGGTGAAACTAACTATCAACGACCACCAACTCTAAAAGAGATGAATTTTTTTTATGGAAAAGGTTATGAAATGATGAAATAACTTGGATACAATGGAAACGAATGTGGTGCTAGAGAACAAGGTATTTGTGTCTCTATCAAACCTAACACACAAGAAACAACTAATGGTCTTGGTTATTGTCCTTTGATAGAAATAAACAAGCCTTCAATTAATAGCAACGCTAGTGGTCTTGATTGTTATCATTTATAAGAAATAGAGAAATCTTCACTTAATGTCAATGTCATCACACAAAACCCTAATGCTTTCAATTCGTTAGATTTTACATCTTCCTTTAAAGAAGAGTACAAAATCTCACAATCTAAAGAGCCTTGTGTAGGTATGACAACTAATACTAAGCAAGAGATATCTTTTTTAGACAATAACAACTCCACATCTTCTACTTTTGATCAAGAAAGTATCTTGTTGAAACTCCTCTAAGATCATTTCATATCCCTCCCTCCGAGAACACGAAATAAATTCTACTACAAGAGTTTATTTTGCACATATCATAGAGTTCATGGTCATGCTACTAATGAATGTAAGGCTTTGAGTAGTAAAATCCAACATCTTAAGGAGTTTGGTGCTCTTCCTTATGTGGGAGCTCCTAATTCCTCTAATTGATACTAGTTTTCACTCTAGCATGTTTCTTATTGGCTCACCCTTGTCCTGCACTAAGTGGGCGAAAGGGGTTAGGTAGCCTTGTCCTCGTATGTCACTTTTCATTGTATTTTTTGGCTAGTTGATCAAATTTCATGTATATGTAATAGCAAGCTTGGGATTTGGATGACATGCCTTAGCTTGGCTCACATGTAATGTACTGAACATTGTATTTCTGGGGGCAACCCTTCCATCCTATTGCATGATGTAGCTTATCAGAAACGTATGACTTGGCATAGGGCTTTCCGAGTAAGCTCGCATGTCTTCTTCTACTTTAAAGAAATTTCTCACAGCAATGGTGTCAGCAACCACTTTAAAGTGGGGGCATACATCGACATTCATGTTTCATTATGCAATTTTCTTTCTTCCTACGATGTGTCCTATTCTTGGCGGTGTCATTGGGTTTGATTTCCTCTGAGAGTGATATTTCCTTGCACTTGTCCTCTTGTGGAAACAAGATGAGAACTTTTTCACTTGTCCTCTCTTGGAAGCATTGGGTATGTTGTTCCCTAGGATGAGACCTTGTATCTATCCTCTCTTGGAGACATTAAACACAATATTCCCTTAGATGAGACATTGCATGAACTAATCAAAATCCCTTCGAACATCTCTCTTTCTTGTTGGTTAACATTTTATTTTTTGTACCTTATTAAATTCATGGAGGTATGGCTTTGATATGGTCCCTTGGGGCTCACCTGGTGAACAACTAGCTTCACTAGCCCATGTGAGCGTGCATTTTATTTTGTCCTTATCATAGTCACGGGGGTATGAAGTTGATACAAACTTCTTGGGGCTCACCTAGTGGACAACTAGCTCCGACTAGCCCTTGTGAGAATGTGCTTTTATTTGCATAGTGGACATCACGTTCCACTTGTAAACCTTTTTGGACAAACAACCTAGACCTAGTCCACCACGTTGGACGGCCAGTCAAAGCTTGATTCGTTACATTTTTCTTTTTTTGTTGCATTTTTCCTTTTTGTTTTTCCTATCTTTGATGGTGCATGTTTATGATTTTCTTATGGCTTCATATATCATCCGCATGTGTGTTCTTTTATGCTTATGTTGGTTTGTCATAGGATCTTGATCGTGGGGGCTTGATCATCCCTCTTAATCATTGTCATCCTATCTTACTAATATTTGTACATTTGAACCCCTCTTGATTGCATGGTTGGCTACTTTAGTGTCAGTTTGAAGCAAGTTCATCCTCTCACTAAAGTGGGGGCTAAATGTAGTGTAGTAAAATGCACACCCTTGTATTTTCACACTTTTTTGGGCCTGCCTTGCTTTATTTATGCTTCTTTATGGCTTAATTGGTCCTATTTTGTATCCACAAGCCTAAGATTTAGGATCAATTCGGCTAAGAGAGGAATAAAAATCTCAGATGCCTAATGTAGACATATTTGATGATGTATAGATAGTCATCGACCATGGGTAGCCTCATGTATGTTTTGATATATCACACAAATTTCATACTTGGATAGAAATGTTAGTAAAGATAGAAGAATAAGAAGAAGGCATTTGACCATTGATTTTGAGATTAATTCAGAAGTTCAACAAGCCTATGATTTATCGAGACTTTATTAGATTATCAAAATGAGATGAATGATTTTTCATATTCATGATTGGGACTCTCTATCATTCCTTATGTTTGATATAACACGTAGACATGATGCATCAAGGTATTAATAACCAGGATGGCATTGTATCTAGTGTAATGGAATTTGACTCTGCAAATAGATATGATAGTTCTTGCTCACATCTTGACATACAAAAAACTTCTTGGAATGTAGTTTAGAAGTCTAAAATATCTTAGACCAAAGCATACACAATAGTCAACAATTAACTCTAAATGACCTCCCTATACACAACTAAGCAAGTATTCACCAAGATTATTTTACAAGAATACCCACAAACACAAAAAAAAAAAACATATTGATTGATGCCCCCATTCCTTTCTCTCTAAATCATTTAGACATCATCAAGAGGTCCTCATAATGGGTCAATAAGATAAATCATAAAAAAATATCAATCAACAAACAATCAATGTTATCTATATCTCTTCCCAACGGTGTAATGTCTTCCAAAGTGATTGCCAATGATAATGCCCATTGTAGGAAGGATGCATCCTAGGATGTGTTATCATATGTTTTCTCTAGGACTAGGTGTGTGATAGGTTGTTGATACAAACTCCATTGACTCGTTTACCTATGATCTAGAATTTTAGATTTTGACACTTAGTTCTCACTTCACGTCTCACGACTCTTGTTTTCTATTTCTTTTGCTAAAGTTTGAAGATGATGATTGATTTATTATGAATGAAGTTTATTGCAAGTGAAAGAGAAATGGGATGGATAGTTTTGGATTTTCTAGAATATTTCAATGTTTTTGGTATTTTAAAAATGTTTTGAGGCCATTTTTGGTCTTTTGGAAAGTTTATGTGAATGTTTTGGTTTTTTGATTATTTGAGGTTGTTTAAGGTTTTCCAATGATGTCCAATGTTTTCGAGTTTTATGTTTTCAATTTTTTTTGTATTTTTTCTAACTTTTTAAATGTTTTGGGGTTTTTCAAGATTTTGACCAAGAACCTAACCTATAAGACTATTCTAGGGGCCTTAGGGGCTTATCAAAGATGATCCTTGCCTATGTTATACACATAGAGACCACGCAGTTTGATTGACTTTAACTTGTTTATTGATGAGATATGAACACTTGATGGATTTCCAGTTTATTATGATGGACTCCTAACCTAATGTATCTCTGGGGCACATCAATGATGGCCTTTCCTATATTCACGCTCAAAGACAATGTAGTTCAACATGGTTCTATTTTTGGATTTTTTGATGTTTTGACTTTTTTAGGGATTTTGATGTGTTTTGGATGTTTTTGGGATTTTTGAATTTATAGTTTTCAAATGTTTTTGGGATTTTAGTTGTACAAGATTTTGATGTTTTTGAATTTTTGGCTATACAAGATTTTGAATGTTTTTGGATTTTCTAATTTTGCAAGTGTTTTTGGATTTTTGATGAATGTTTTGTGAATATTTTTGGGATTTTTAGAGATTTCAAAAAACCTTAAGATATACAAGAACTCAATCCAATCCATAAAAAATTTCCCCCAGTGTTTCACAATATACTACCTTGATATAGGCAGGACAAACTGACCTTAGGAATGTGCCAAGTAGTACCAAAGGGGAATATGATACTTCACAATATCAAGCTCTAATACAGGCACAGATGGGTGATGGAATAAATAGGATGAATGATGCAATGGATGAATGTGATGCAAAGAATGCTAGGATAAAGATCCAAAGATAGATGGTGGTGCTTATTTACACAAGGTTCATGTTTGCTAGGTTTTCACCAAGGTACTTGCCCAAAGTGCCACCAAAGTGGTTTTCACTAGAGGATAATTTTTTTCTTTACTATTTTCAATCCTTTTTCTTATTTTTTTGGATTTTTTATTTTTTTTTACTTTTTGAGATTTACACCCTCCAAACCTAGGCATAAAACTTTTAAGATGTAGAATTTTGATTGGCTCCTATAAGGATTCACCTTTAGCTGTTGATAATTGGTATGCTCATGATCCATAGCTCGTTGTGACCAAAAATAGGCCTAACCAGTTAGGCTCAAAATTTCCTTTACTTTCCTAATTTGGAATGTTCTTTTGATTTTGCTTGAGCACAAGATCCCCTACCTAGAAATATATACTCTTGATCTTCTTGTTATAACTTTGTCTCAGGCGGTTTTGGTAGGCTGGAAAATGATTTAAGGCATCAAGATGACGCTCATCCAAGAATTCTAACTCATTCAACTAGGATACTCTATACTCTTCATCAATGATTAGATTCTACAGTGACACTCACAATAAAGGAAGCTCAACCTCAATAGGTAGAATGACTTCTAATCCATAGACTAAGGAGAAAAGGGTTGCACCTATATTGTGTAGATATTGGTTTGATAGGCCCAAAGGGTGGGATTTAACTATAGATGCCAATCACAGCCAACTTCACTGATCATTTTCTTTAGGATTTTTAGAATGGTCTTGTTTGTAGCCTTAGCTTGACCATTTCCCTGGGGGTAATACACGATAAAGAACTAATTTTGGATGTTAAATTAGTGGCATAGCTCTTGTACATCTTGATTTTTGAAGGATGTTTCGTTATATGAGATAATGGCTTGCAAAACACCATAATGACAAATAAGGTAATTCAAGATAAACTTGGCAATTTGCTTCCCCATTATGTAGGTCATCAAAATTGTTCACCCACTTGGTAAAGTACTCAATGGTTGTGATGATGAATTTATGGCCATTAGATGAGTTGGGAGTAATTTTCCCTATGAGACCAAGCCCCCACTGTGAGAAAGGCCAAGGTGTGACCATTTTTTGTAACTCCTGAGCTGGAGCATGAATAAGATCTCCATGTTGTTGACATTCGACACACGTATGTATGTACTGATGGGATTCTCTTTCCATGGTTGGCTAGTAATACCTCATCCTCAATAGTTTCTTAGCTAAAGTCATACCACTAGAATGTGAACCACATATGCCATCATGTACTTTTGTTAAAGCGGTCAAGGATTCCTCTTGGTTAAGACATCATAGTAATGTCCCCTCAATGCTTCGATGGTATAAGGTATCACCTAGGATCACGAATCGGGATGCCTTTTTAACGAAGGTCTTCTCAATATTAGAGGTGATATTGAATGGGAGGCTACCTTTGCTAAGATAGGTGAATATATCATGATACCATAGGGAACCAAGACCAACAATGATACACATAAATTCAAATTCGGGGATTTTAAAAGCTGGTATGATAAGTTTTTCTACCAAGAATTCACATTGAAGGATGTTATGTGGCATGTCTAATAATGATCCAATTGTCGCCATGGAATCTGTTGCTCTATTGTTCACACGAGGTATCTACTCAAAGGTTGTGTCTATTTAAAAATTCCTTAAGACTTTCTACCATCTTTTTATAAGGAGTGATTTTATCATCCTTAGTTTGGTAGTCATCATTTAATTGGTTGCCAATCAACTATGAGTCTCCATAGACCTTTAACTCATGTATCTGTCATTGGACCTCTATCCTTAACCTCATTATTAGAGCTTCATACTCAACAATATTATTAGTATATGGAAATGATAGTCAATATAACTATGGAATAAAATCAGCTTGAGGGGTGATAAAGAGGATACCTACTCCTAATCCATGTTGGGTATAGGATCCATCAAAGTACATTTTCCACTGATCTGTTGTATTGACAAGGAACATTGATTCATCAAGAAATTTAGATATCAAAGGATTCTCTACATAGATAGGTTCTTCTACCAGTTGTTTTGTGATCACTTTTACTTTGATTTCCTTGTGCTCCACATATTCTATGTCAAATTCAGTCAAGATCATTACCCATTTGGCCATTCACCTAGTGAGAGTTTCTTTAGATAACAAATATTTCAATAGGTCGATCTTAGCAATAAGCTTGATTTGGTGTGACATGCAATGTCTAAAATTTTGTGATGCAAAGACCATTGCTAAGAATGCCTTCTTAATGGATGAGTAATTCATTTCATAGCCTACCAAGGTCCTAATGATGTAATAGATGGCTCTTTCCTTTCCCATTTCATCGTGTTGGGCTAAAAGAGCACCTAGTGCTATTAATGTTGCTGAGATATATAGGATTAATGGTTTGTTTGGTATCAAAAAAAATAGAACTAGACGTGTCAATAGGTAGTCCTTGATCTACTGGAAGGATTTATCACACTTCTCATCCCACTTATAAGTTATTCCTTTATGGAGAAGATGTGAGAAAGGGTGGATTTTGTCTGATAATTTTGCTATGAACCTTCTAATGAACTGCAACCTTCCTTGTAACCCTCTCATCTGCCTCAATTTTTGTGGTGGTTCCATGTCTAGGATGGCTTTCACTTTTGTTGGATCTATCTCTTTCCCTCTTTGTGACATGATGTAGCCAAGAAGCTTCCTTGATGTAACCCCAAAGAAACACGCTTTCGAGTTCAACCATACCTTATACTCTTCAAGCCTATCGAAGATGGGTCCTAATACCTCTATGTGCTCACTCCTTTTTCTTTGACTTGGCCAAAATATCATCCACGTAGTCTTCAACTATTTTATGATCATATCATGAAAGATGAGGGTCATTGTTCTTTGATAGGTTTCTCTTGTGTTCTTCATCCCAAATGGCATCATGTTCCAACAATATGTTCCCCATGGACAAGTGAAAGTAGTTTTGTATTGATCCTCTTTGGTGATCATGATTTCATTATAGACTAAAAAACCATCCATAAGTGATAGCATTCCATGTCCAGCTGGTAAATCAATGATGATGCCAATGTTAGGAAGAGGATGATAAAATTTCATGTCCAGCTATTAAATCAATGATGATATTAATGTTAGGAAGAGGGAAACCATCCTTTGGACATGCTTTGCTCAAGTCTCTAAAATTTGTGCATATTTTGATGCCCCCAGAGGGTTTGGAGACTGGTGCTAGGTTGGAAATAAAATCAAGATAGTCAATTGGTTAGATAAATCCGACATTAAGAAGCTTTTGTAACTCAAGTTTTATCAAGAGTGCTATTTGAGGGTGCATTTTCCTTAATTTTTGCTTCATTGGTTTAGCTTCAAGATAGATTGCTAAGTGATGCATAACCACTTCAAGATCAAGCCTTGGCATATTTGTGTATGACCAAGTAAAGTTTTTTCCTCTCTCTCTTAGGAATGTTGTGAGGGTTTTTTGTTCTTCAACTAACAATGATTCAACATAGAAAGTTATCTTTGGTGCCTCTTTTGTTCCTACATTCACTGGGGTGGCCTTTTTCTGCTAGCACTAGTGACTTTTCTAGATGCATTGCACTAAGGGGTAAATTGAATCCCTCATCCTTGGGCACCTCAGAGAGTTTTTCACCCTCAAATGTGTCTTTTCTTTTTACTATTTTAGGATCAAAAAGTGCCACAGTGTGGTTTTCACTCAAAGATCTACATGTTATTTTCATCTCACCAATTTTGTGACTAAAGGATTCAATTGTCTCCCCATAGTACGCTTATGTGTCTAGTTCTATATCAAATCCTATTCTATGATCCCCATATGGTATGTTGTCGTGGAGTCCCATGAATTTTGAGATTGCTTCATCATTTTTGAATAAATCTAGAATCGGTGGTCCATGTTGGTCCCAGTCAATGAGTTGGGGGTATACTAGGCTTATTACAGTGGTTTGGTCATTTGGGTTGAAAGATGTTGTGGATATCATAAAGATATTCTCAAATAGGTCAGTGATGTCAAGAGGGAAGTCATCTAGGGTAGTGTTTCGTAATGTGGGTAACCAAGAGGAAGCCTCAACCCTTTTACTAGAAGTACCTTTGCCAATAAGGGTAACCTTACTAGTAGTACATCCTAGGAAAAGATTCTTTGGATGTTTCTCAAGAACGATGGGTTCTAGCAAACCATTGTCATTTTATCCTAGTTTCTCATTCTTGTTGTACGCCCATCCCTTCATTAGCTGCAAGCCTTTATTTTCATTTTCCATGGGAAGAACAGGCACAGGTTGATCATCTTGATAGAGTATTTTAGAGACATATTCCTCATTGATATCTTCTTTACTCAAATTCCCCCACTTGGTGAAGGTGGTAGATGCAACCTTTAATGTTTCAACCACTTTGTTGATAGGTGTGGGTTTCCCATGAGATTTGGGAGAAAGAGGTAACTCTCCCAACACAAAAGTGTCCTTGAGTTTATAATCTCCACAACTGTCATCCTTGATCACTGCTTTGATGTTGGGGATACTTTGCACAAAGGGTGTTTTCATTTTTGAGGTAGATTCAAGGAATGATAGGTCAACAAATGAGGAGGAGGGTGTAGGCCCTTCATCATTTTTACAAATTTGGGGAACCTTGTAAAACTTGGCCTTAAGGTTCTTATAGTAGTAAAAAGGCTCGGGATCTCCATGGATGGTAACTTCTCTATCCTCAAAAGGAAACTTTACACATTGGTGATAGGTTGAAGCTACAAATTTTAGGGCATGAATCCATGGTTGACCAAGCAATATGTTGTAGGGGAGATCAAGGTATAACACTTGGCATGTAGTCTCAGCAATGATGAGCCCCACTTGGATGGACAGTGTGATGATGCCTTGCGATACCCATTCTTGATCACCATATGCTCTAATGGTTGTACTTTTTGTTTTCTCAATATAATCCTTTGAATAACCCAAGTTCTTGACCAAGTGAAGGGTGTAAATGTTCAAAACAACACCTCCATCTACTAAGACTCTTTTAACCTTTTTCTTATGAACAATGACCTCAAGGTGCAAAGCACGGTTATGAGATGGATGTGATGATAGGTATTGTTTCAAGAAGGTGAGAAGATGAGGGATAGTGATATGCCCTACCATATCTTGAAACTACTCTATATCCATATCCTCAGTGATAGATGATGAGGATAAGGCTTTCTCTATGATCTCCCTATGTGCGGAGGATAGCCTCAATAGTTCCAAAATATAAAATTGTGTGGGGATCTTCTTGAGCTGATCTAGGATAATGTATTTGCTAGGGTTTGATGTTGGAAATGTAGGTTGTGCCCTAGGTTGGGATGAAGTTCCTTGGATGGTAACCTTTCCACGTCGTGTGGTGGCTCCACACTCCATACTAGGCCATTTGATGATGACGATTATTACAACATTATCACAAGAGGTGACTACATTGGAGTAGACATGCTACACATTTGTGTAATCCTTCCCTTTTCCATTGTCATTTCCTTTGCCATTATTTGGTAATGGGTTCTTTTATATTTTAAGATCTTTGTTAGTTATTGGTACCTCAATAGATATGTCTCCATTATCGATAATATCTTGGATGACATTCTTCAATCTCATGTAGTTTCATGTTTTGTGTCCTTTGATTTTGTGTCACAAAGATCCTTTTCATTGTACCAAGGTGGCTTGTCTTGTGGTTCTTGGTAGTTTTGGAAATTGGGAAGCATAATCAAGTTTGAATCTACCAATTTATGCATGATTGTTTCAATAGGTTATGCCAACTCTGTGTATTTGCATTTTTGATAGTTATTCCTATTGGGGGTTCATCTTTGTTGAGTTTTAGTGTTATTGATTTAATTATTCTGAGGTGATGGTGTCTTTTTTGTATAGTCGGTTGATCATTGGTAATTTGATTGGTGTTTGGCCTAGGAGAATTTATGACCACCTTAACATCCACCATGTCATCATTCATCACATTCTTGTTCTTAGCCCAGACACAAGGCTTGCCATTTGAACTGGTTGATGGGTGATTATCTCTGAATGCTTGTTTGTTGCCCTATTATAGTAGAGCTCAATCAATGTTGAGATCCCTAAGGAAAAGCTCATCATAGGTGGTGATACATTTCATTTTAAAGTGGAAGGAGAGATTTGGATCAACATTAGCAATGATAATTCCCACTTTTTCTCCAAGAATGGGCCACTTGCTCTTACTAGCCCTTTGCCTCCATCACTATAAGAAATTGGCGAAAGATCATTTTTTTTCTTGAGAGTGTATAACTCTTCTAGGATGGCATCCATGTCAAGGTTGAGGGAGAAGTTATCTATGAATTTATTAGTGACTTCTTGGAAGGTTTTGATACGTAGAGGTAACTGTGAAAACCAATCGATGGCGGGGCCTATCAAACTTCATGGAAATGGGCACATCAAGCAAGAATCGTTATAGGCAACCTCCATACATATGACGTTGAATTATTTGATGTGATCCACAAGGTTTCCCCTCCCTTTATATTTATCAAATTTAAGGACCTCAAAATCAGTAGGGAAAGGTACCATTATGATGTTTCTATCGAATGGATACATACATAGGTTTTGTTGTGTTTAGGGCTTCTTTATCTTTCCCATTTGAATGTCCTGCATTTGTTGCGTTAGTACCTTGAGTTGTGATGCCACATCATCTTTTAGGTTTGGTGGAGGAACATATGTTGCATATTGAGAGATGACAAATGGATTCTAAGTTGTATTTTAATATGATGGGGTGTTGTAGGGTGTGTATGGTGGTGTGGGGTATTGTGAAGGTGAAGGTGGTAGATATGTATATGTTCCTAACACATTTGGATTGATGGCATTTTATTGAGGATTATAGTATAAACCTTGTTGTTGTTGTTGTGAAAATGCTTGTTCTTGTTATTGGGCATACTGTTGGGCAATTAATTCTTGTCATTGGGCTTGTTGTTGTTAAGCTTGTTTTTGTGCAACCAAGGCTACTTGCTGGGCTTCTTGTTGTTGTTGTGCTACTAGGGTTGCTTGCTAGGCTTGTTGTTGTTTTTTTGCTGCTAGGGCTGCTTGTGGGGCTTGTTGTCATTGCTGTGATAATAGGGCTAGTTTTTGGGCTTCTTGTTGTTGTTGTGTTGTTAGGGATACTTGTTGGGCTTGCTATTTTTGTTGGGCTGCTAGGTTTGCTTGCTAGGCTTGCCATTGTTGTTGTTAAGCTACAAGGGTTGGGCTTGTTGTTGTTGTTGTGCCGCTAGGGATGCTTGATGGGATTGTTGTTGTTGTAAAGCTTGTTGATAAGCCTATTGTGATTGTTGCAAGGCTATAGCATGTGCTTGCAATGTAGGATAATTTTGTTGGTGGGACATCTACGATGGGTTTTGGGTGTTTATGGTTTGAGTGGATTCTGGGTTAATGACAAGAGGTTGGAGGTTGCCTTGGTTTAATATTCCTTGTAGAATGGTGGATTGGGATGGAGGAATGTAAGTTTGAGGTCCCATTTGATTTTACATTACATGGGGGATCAACGGTAAAGATGATGATGGCACCATTTGGTATTGTGTTGGCAATGGCACATTAGGATCTTGAAATTGATTGAAAGGGTTCCCTTGACTGATGGGTAGGGGGTTCCCTTGTTGTATTTGAGATTGGATCAAGGTATTACCTTGGTTGATGGGGTTTGTGACCAAGACGTTTTTATTTGGGTTGGTGATGGAGGGGATGTATGTATTTTGTGCAATCGAAGGGTTTGATGAACCCATTAGGAGATTAGATGAAGATTTACCTTGTTGCGTTAAGGGCTGATTTTGCATAAGGGTATTAAATTTCCCTTGTCCATGCTACCTTGCATGATGTTGGCAAAAATTATGGTACTTGTGGGGATGGATGAAGATGGTTGTGCTCAATACGTCAAACTTGTCGTGGAGTGATGTATTGTAAGTAGTTATGTGGATGTAGGAGATTCTCGGGAATAGGAGGAGCACCAAATATTGGTATCCAAGTTGTGGTTTTGGGAGGATTGGTGTTTAGAGTACCCACAAGTGTGTTTCTTTCCAAAGGGAGAGTGTGGTCAAAACCCTTAGTAAGACTAGTTGAAAGATTGGGAGTTTTTGTTTGGCTTAGCCCTAGTGATGGAGTTGATTGAATGGTGGATGAATTCAAGCCTTGTATAAATTTTGTGCAACAAAATATGGGGGAATAGGAGCCACTTTTTCAAAGGTTTGACATTCTTGTTTGTACTCAATTATTTCTTCTTTAGTAAGTCTAAATGGATTATTCGTGATGTCTTCTACCTCATATGGTCCTGATGGAGTATGGGGTTGTTGTGAGGGGGTAGAATGACTTCCTGGATCAAATTATTGGAGATTGGTATCACTTGTGAATGTGACTTGTGTTTGTTCCATGATTATCTTGTTTTGTGATCTTGTAGTTACCATAAATTTTGGGTCACCTATGGGAGAGTTATGTTGAGATTTGTAATGTTTAAACTCTCTAGTTGACTCAATTTTTTGTATAAGGGACACTCTAAGTTGTTTCAGAGCAATGGTGAGAATGGGAGATGAAAAGGATGAATGATGTGGATAGTGATTTTTTTGCAAACCTTTGGGATAATACTTTCAACTATAGTTTTGATTGTTTTCATGGATAATTGATTTGTAAATCTTCAAGGTAGACTTGTGAACTTCAAGATAAACTAGTCCAAGATGTGATAACTAACTTAACTAAATGTATGGAAAAGGATTCATTTCACACACAAAGTAGTTAAGTTAGGATTTGGGCTGGTAAATGTCTAAGTCCAAATTGTTGATGTGTTCAAAAAATTTCAAAGGTTGGTGAAGTGAAAATGTGAAAGATGATAAGGGGTGGATGAAATGTTTGACCCAAAATGTTAACCTAGAGTGAACCTTTGTTTTGCAAGATCAAGGTAGTGAGAGAATGCTTCACCCTACGAGTAACTCAAACCCAAAAGATCAATGTTGAATTAAATGAGAGGAAAAATTTGGACATATAAATCTGGTTTGTCCCTCAAAGATCGAGCATAAAAATTTCTTAACAAGATGTCCCAATTGTGGTAAATCTTTAAGGATTGTTTTCTGATAAACTTTGATCTATGATGCCTCTTTTTCAAAAGGTGGAATATGGATCTTTTTTAGGGACTTTTATTTTGTGGGAGATCATGAAAACACATGGGTGGAGTTCAATTTTGTGTTTGTTCTTTGGGATTTTTTGCTTTTTGAAAAGAGGATACCTATTTCCACATAGGAGGTGGTAATACAGGCCTTCCGACTATTTCTTTATTGGTTTAGTGTTTCCTTTGTCTCGAATGTGAAGCTTCTCAAACTAATATTTATGTCTATTTGTTCTCCTTCAATTAGCTCAAATTTTGGTTGTATGATAGTTGGCATAGGGTTTGGTTGTTGTACTAGAGTGATTAGATGCCAAATGGTTATAAGGTGAGAGATTATAAAGACAAGCACATATGTGGGGTTCAATTTTTGATTTTATCTTGATTAATGACTTTCTTCTTACCAAAAACACTTGTCTTGCTTAAGTTTCAAACTAAATGTCTATGTCAAAAACACTATTCATTTCACAAGGTCCATTATGTGAAAATCATGAAGTTAGAGCCATAGTTGACTATGTTAACTTTGGGAAGAAGTATGGATTGAGATATAAGCCAAAATATTTAGAAGTCTTTAAGGATAAAATCCTTAGGACAAGCATCAATATCAAGACCTTTCAAAGGGTATCCATGCTTAAACCAAAGGGTTTGAAATTTTGAGAAATCTTGTTGATGTTTGTTTGCAATCTTTTGGAACCAAGCAAAGTCTTTAATTGACTCACAAGCATTTAAAATCCTAGTTCAAATGGTTCATTCTTTTGATGGGATTTCCTCATGATCTTCATAGTAAAAGAGACGATTTTACATGCAATTGAGGAAAGAGTGTACTAGTATGTTAAGAAGGAAGTCTTTACCTCTACACTTTAACCAAAATCAGACATGGCAAGTAACTTATTGGAATCCAAGTTCCAATGCACCACTTCAAAGAAATCATTGGATGGAAAAGTTAACAACTATAAACAAAGGCTTTTAATGACCATATTCATGATGAAATGGTGCCTATACATGTGGTGATTCACTCAATTAAGAGGCCTCCTAGCCCTAAGAAACATCTAAGGGTTTTGACGGATACTAAGGGAGACATTCGTCGGTATAAGACAACAACACCATATGGTTAATGAATTTCGTCGCACCAATTTATTTATATAGTGAATTAAAATGAAATCATCGCTTGGGTCATTCCCTCTCACAAGTTGGGAGGTAGGCCCTCTAAAGGTAACACAAACTGTGAAGCTTAAAATGCTTTTCATCACTCAACATTGCCAAAAGGTGCAAGGGGAGAGGATAGGCCCTTCCAAGAAGAAAAGTATACTTGTGTGTTTCTCTTCACCCAAGATCGCATGAAGTGCAAGGGGAGAGGATACACACAACAAGTACACACAAGAAAATAAAACACACATTCATTTTAACCTTCACAAGAATAATGAGTTCATTTTAAGCACCAAATTGAAGTGTTGGGATTGTTCAATTTTAAACCAATATTGCAAAATGAGGATATGTTGGTTTAATTTTAACCAACTTTGAATGTTAATTTTGAACCCAAAGGAAATTTAGTTGGTCCTAAAATATGAAGTAAAGCATCATAAAATGGGTTATAATTTCCCCATAAGTGTAAAAACACTTGTTAGAATATATAGTCCATTGATGATATGCTCCTTCACTTCAAATTTTATTGCCCAAATCAGCAAAACTAGTTAGCCTCAAAAACAAAAACCAAAAGTTAGTGACATGTTAGAAATTAGATGAAATAAAAAATTAAAGCACGGGTCAAAATTTAGTTTCTATTTTGTTTACCAGTAAAAAGTGACACTGAAATCAATTATGTCTTTGAATTTCATCAAATGTGTCACTATATCGAAAGTGTGTTGCTATATTGAAAAATAAAATTTGTCGCTCTGCAATTACAGTGACATCAATAGTGTTGATGCATCAAATGCATCATTATAATTAAATTCATGATGCGAATATAAATCAGTTTAGCATCACTATTTTAAATATGCGGTGACGAAATTATATAATGCATTGCTGAATTAATTATGCATCGCTAAAATAAAACTAAAGTGTGTCGTTTTATAGCAATGCATCCCAGATGCATCACTAAATTTGATCAAGTGTGTTGTTGAATCTGCAAACACAAGAAAATGGGAATCTAAAGAGAAATTCGTCAAATTCGATTAGTACTGCCCTCCTTCTAGTGCCAAAATGTGACCATAATCATAGTGTTAACTAAACATGCTAGATCCAAACGAATTTAAAGCATATTTAATTACCTAAATGATGATCCCAATAAAATATTCAATATCAACAAAGTGAAGAAGCCATTAAAACTAACATGCTAAAACATGAAAGCTTGACAAACATCTATTTTAATCTACATTGAATTTTATCCTATTGGGGGAGTGGTGTCACATTGATGTGGAATGGCGACCCTTTCCCAATCTGTTGGATAATATGAGCCTTTCCAATTGATTTTATTGATTAAAATCGATGGAAACTGATGAAAAAGATGAACAAAAGCATGATAAAAGCAAGATTAACATGATAAAAGCTAAGATTTTTGATGTAAGTGTATGCAAACCTATGCTAAATGTATACAAGATTCAAAGATGCAAGCCCTAGATTCCAAAATATACTAAATGAATGTGAACTAAGTTATCATGGAAGCCATTGATGGATGCTAAGCTAACAATGCATGACAATTAATCTAAAATGCTATCAAATGTAAAACATGAATGCAAATGGGTGTGAGTTTCAACAAAATAAGGTTGCTATCAAAAGATGGATCCATTTGTCTCCAAATAGTGATCTATTTATAAGAGAGAAAATGAGAAATCAAGGGCTCAAATTGATTTGATCTATCAATGGTCAAGATGAAAAGGAAGGTGAAACATGGACCAAGGACTCTCATCAATGGATGAGAATAAATGTTCACATGGATCAAGAAAAGATCAAGGGTTGAGAATGTTTCAAATAAACATACTTTGTAACAACTTTAAAAGTTTATTACAAAGGTTGTTTGAAAGAAATCATTCTAATTTTGGAGCTAAATAGGAGAATATTCCTTTTGAATATTCCCTATGCAAGTGGATGGAGTGAAATTAGCAATTTAGTTAATTAAAACTAAATTTAAATATGCAAGATGGAGAATAATTTGATATTCATTAAATTATTGATTTATTTAATGAAAGGGGAATGCAAAATGATATTTAATTAAATAGTTTAAAGTTATTTAATTAAGAGTGACTTAGGGCTTAGATTAAATAATTTATATTATTTAACTAAACAAGATGAAATATTAGTGCAGGAGGGGGTGAATTAACCCAATTAGGTCAATTAGATTAATAGATGAACATGAGGCACTTGATTAATTAACTAGGTTAATTTAATCAATCAAGCGAAAAGAAGATGGGTTTAAGGATGCAATGATGTTAATATATCATATTCAAGTGTGTAGTATCATTCAAGACATTTTTTAGTGTCTACATAAATTAAGCATAATAAAAGAGTGTACTATAATAATAATAAAAATCAAAATCAAATTTAAACGCAATAAAAGAGGTGCCACTTATCAATATGTTATTATTTTAAGATATTTTATTAAAATGACCTAAAATTAAATAAGAAATAAAATAGGTTTCTTTATTATTACTCTAAAAATATATTTAATTTGTCAATTTTTCTTTACTAATATAAAAATAGTAAATAACCCATCTCCCCATGCCCGCTTAAGTGTTTTTTCTTCTTTAAGCAATTGTAGTGTTCCTATGTAAATTTTTTATTATGGGAAAAAAATAATTTGAAATCTTTCCCTATTTTAGTGGAGCAACTAGTGTTTAGGAGTTAAAAACAAGTTGTGAAAAAAGGAGAGGCTGAAAATAAGCGGATATTGTAGTGCCACATGGCTCCACAAATTTCTTTCCCCGACACTAGAAATAACTCCTTATGAAAATTTGGCTAGCCAAAATAAGCTAAGCAACATGGGGACTTGCCCTAAGAGTGACTTTATATAATAATGACTTTACCTCTTTAGAAATAAATTAGTAGATATTATTAATAAACAATGGTGATGTTTAATGTTTATAAAACTCTTGTAGAGAAAGTTTTCTTGGGAATGTAGTCTCAATTGTTTAAATGTTTTTCAAACTAATAATTATGATAAATATTTAAATTTAAATTTGGTTAAGTTTATTATTGAAGTTTAATTAAAACATTTATATAAATATTGTAAATTTTTTATTCTTATTTATATTAAAATTATTAACTAGCAATCACACCTTGGTGTGCAATGGGTATGCCAATAGTGTGGAAGGTTAATTAGGAAAAAAATTGGTCTATTTTTTGCATACATTTGCACAAAATGTGAGTTCAATTGGTAGGTCATCTAGAAAATGATTTTGTTTGTGCAACAAAGGTCTCAATGGAGAAGTGATAACTTCAAATCAAGTATTCATTCACTTACATGGATCCAGACATGACTGAAACAAGACCTTTGAATTAGGAAGATAATGAAGCTTCATTACCAAGAGAGTCATGTTATGTTTGCAAGAGGGAGAGAGGGAGATATAGGGATTGAAAGAGAGAGAGAGAGAGAGAGAGAGAGAGAGAGAGATGGAGAGTGTAAGAGCACATGAGCAGAGGGTGTGAGGAGAGTGATAGAGATGGACATGGATATGGATATGGAGAAGGAGAGGGGTATAGAGAAAAGGAGAGGGAGAGGCAAAGAGAGGAGAGACATATAGGTATAGATGAAAGAGATACACATGTAGAGATGGAGAGAGAGGGAGAGATAGAATGATAAAGATAGAAATAGGAAGTGATATATAGAGAGAAATAGAGAGAGGGAGAGGTATAGGGGTAGAGAGAGGGGAGATAATGATACATGTATAGAGGGAGAGATATAAGAAATATAGAGATATAAAGATAGAGAGGCAAAGAGATATAGATATAGAGGTCTAGTAAGAGGGAAAGGGGGAGATAGAGGGAGAGAGATGCATGGATAGAGTGGGAAAGAGAGGAAGAATGAGATAAATAAATAGAAAGATAGAGAGAATTAGAGAGAGATATGGAGATAGAGAGAGATAGAGAGGAAGACATAGAGAGATATAGAGGGGGAGGAAGAGAGATATAAAAGCATATAGATGGTGAGATATAGTGATAGAGAGATATAATGAGATATAGAGAGGGGGGGAGGGAGAGAGGGAGAGATAAAGAGATAGAAAAATAGAGAGAAGTAGAGGTAGACAAAGTGAGAGAGAGAGGGAGAGAGAAATAGGGGTAGATAGGGAGAGGAAGAGAAAGAGAGAGATAGAGATATATGGAAATAGAAAGGGGGGAGAGAGGTAGAGATAAAGAGATAGGTAGGGGGATATTGATAGAGTGAGGGAGGGAGCTATGGGGAGAGGAGAGAAAATTAGAGAGATATAGAAAGAGGGAGTGATAGGGAGAGAGGGAGAGATAAGGATAGAAGAGGGAGAGATGGGAAGATAGAGATAGAGGGGGCAAGACCAAGAGATAAAGGAGATTATAGAGACAAGTGATAGAGAGAGGGAGAGAGATAAAGAGAGGGGGGAGATAGAGATAGAGATAGGGAGGGGAAAACAGGGAGTGTGTGTGTGTGAATGAGAGAGATATAGAGATAAACATAGAGAGGGGGAAATAAGGAGTGTGTGTGAGAGTGAGAGAGATATGGAGATGTAGATATATAGGGAAAGAGATATATAAATAGATAGAGAGAAAGGGAGAGAGGGAGATAAACAAAGAGATGATAGAGAAGTAGAGAGATATAGAAAGAGGGAGTAATAGGGAGAGAGGAAGAGAGGAAGAGAGAGGGAGACATAGAGGTAGAAAGGGAGAGATAGAGAGATACATATATTGAGAAAGATAGGGGAATAGAGAGATGTGAGAAGAGGTAATTAGATAGAGATAAGGAGAGAGATAGAGAAGAAGATAGAGATATTGATGGAGATAGAGATGGAGACAGACATAATGATTAATATATAGACAGGGAGAGAGAGGGAGATATGGAAGGAGAGAAGAAGAGGGAGAGAAATAAACAAAGAAATATATATATATATATATATATATATAGAGAGAGAGAGAGAGAGAGAGACAGAGAGAGAGAGAGAGAGATAAATACACAAAGAAATAGGGGAGAGAGAGGAAGAGAGATTGAGTGATAATGAGAAACATAGAGATAGAGAGGGAGACAAAGATATAAAGAGCTCCCTCTCTCTTTGTTCCCATCTCTCTCTCTCTCTCTATCTCTCTCTATCCATATCACTATTTCTATATATATCTCCTCCTTTCTTTTTTTCTCCCTTTTCCTCTCTTATTTATCTCTATCTCCCTCTCCCTTCTCTCTTCCTCTCTCTTTTCTTTTTATCTATTTTCATCTTTAAGTGTGCAATGGGTACACTAAAGAGGTCTTAAAAGGTGAATTATCATATCCTTAATCAAATGACATGCTACCCTAAGCATAACTCCCTAGAGACATACTATCCTCGGATTGATCAAAAGTTAGTTTCTCTCTCTAACTTATATTTTATTTTATTTTTTTAACTGCAGGAATCGGGTAGCATGACCCCCCTATAAATTGTAGTGTGTTTGGTAAACTTTTTAAAGTAACTGGCGACACTGACGCGACATGCCCTCTGGTACCACGGGGGTGGGGGAGACTAGATCTCGTGACCAACCTCCTGCAATGGGAAAGATTTAGCCAACCGAGCTAGGGCCCCAACCCCTCTAATTTATAATTTAGATTTTAAGTTTTAAATTTATTTTATTATATAAATTTAATTAAAAATTCAAAAAATAATTATTCAACAATAATTAAAATTTTAATAAAACAATTAATTCTAATAATTTTATTTTTTTTGTAATTTCATAAAAAGACATAAACAATTAAAATATATTTAAAACTTAAATCTAAATTAAAAATTAAAATAATATAAACTAAATGCAAAGTCAAAATATATCAAAATACAAATATTAATTAAATTTTTTAACAATATTAATATTAAATATTAAATATATCAAGTTAATAAATATTTAAATAAAAAAGTAAAACTAATTTTAAATTTATAAGAACTTAAATATCAATAAATATAATTTTATTTTTCATTTTAATCTTATCAACTTCTTTTATTTTATTTGTTTTAGAAAAAAAAAACCCTACTTTTAAATTGCTAAATCATTTTTAAAAAAACATATTTTTAAATTGCTAAATCATTTAAGAAAAAAAAAAAGTTATTAGAATTAAAATATTAAAAAAACATAATCATATTTTTCATTTCAATCTTATCAACTTCTTTGTTTTTAAATTAATTATTTTAAAAATAAAATAATAGTTGAGATTAATTTCATCATTTTGCATCCTTCTTTTTCAACCGTGGATTTCAAAAATTAGATTGTGATAATTAAAATATAGATTTATAAAAAAATTTTAAAATAGATAATAAAGAATTATGTTAGAAAGTTATATCAATAAAATTCTAAAACAACATAAACACATAATCTCACAACAATTATATAAAATAATAAAATCATCAATTAAATAATATTTTTTTTTTAATATAAAAAATATCTTAATATAATAATTAATAGAACTTCAACTTGATGGCTGTATAACGGTATTCAAATATTTTTATTATAAAATACAATTAAAATTAAATCATATAAAAAGAAAGATTTTAGATAAATTATTCTCATTTTTATATTTCTTTAATATGTTTAATTTATATATATATATATTTTTTAAATATCTCTTAAGCATAAAATCTGGCACAATGGAAAATTAGAATATTTTTTGTTCTGCAGGCCACCAGAGCCGGGACAAAATGGATGATATACGATAATATTGTAATGTTTGCAGGCGATTTTTAAGGAAAGCAATGGATGTCACAGCCAGCGAAAGCTACAAGACAATCTAACAACGACAAGAAACGGTAATCCTTTTATATTATTTCCCATCGACGTTGGATTTGGTAAATGAAAACACAGCATGTCCAGTTCATGGGAGCTACATATGAAAAAATTCTTTGAATACCTCTGCAATTAAGAACAGCTTATTACACCCAAAAACACTAAAAAGGGATTGTGAAAAATTAAGGGTTTAAAGAAAATAGCCAACATATTTTTTTCTAAGTGGGAACTCTCCCTACTTAAACATACAATGTGCTTGATGTGCTTGCTGTTTAGGGTTTAGGTCGCTCTGTGTTCCCTGGTTGGGCTTACACGGTTGCTCCTTCGTGGAGATAGTCGCATGCGACGTGGGCTCTGGTTTGATGTTTGTGTTGTTCGACTGCGTGGTTTTCTGGCACCCAATTCTGCCCATTTGAGCTCTGCCTGCTTCACTGAGCTCGGCACAGACATACAGCATCCTGTATTCCCTGCTCGAGCTATATATCTGCCATTAAACATTCTAATCATTACTCCATGCAAAACATGCAAAACAATATGGGTTCTTTGAACTGTTTATGGATAATGGGTTGATTTGGAAAGATGCAGACCTTTGACTGAAACGATGCCCAACACAGGGTATGCACTTGCGACCTTCTGGCATGTCTCCCATCCCTTTAGTTGCGCATCCTTTGCAGTAAGCTCTTCCACATACCTGGAAAAAATTGAACCTTTATTATTTCAGCCTTTGTGGGACTTTGGTTAAAAACAGGGGGGCACTCAAGCTGCCCTAAAACTATCTGATAGCAAATAGTGCTGTTTGGTTAAAAACAGGTGGCACTGGGCACTCAAGCTGCCCTAAAAATATCTGATAGCAAATATTGCTGTCAATTGGCCTGCAATTTTATTTGCTTGCTATTCCATTTTGGCTGTTGTAAGCATCATTGGATGCCTTATTCGTTTGATTATCCCCCTGGATTTATTGGTACAGGTGAATCATACTAGGGAATAGTACTTTAATGTATGAACTATGAAGTGGCTATAAATAACATCTATTATGGTAATTCTCTGTCATTTCAGAGAAAAGAAGGTTAGTATTGATACAAGAAGATAGCCATGTTAAGGTTACATGGTGATAACTGAATAGATAGGTGCTAAAGAATAGATTGTCTCAACAGCTTCAAGAAACAAATTGCAGAAATTATTGAGCATTACACAGACTTGATTAAAGTGTTGGAAAACTTTAGAAGAATCTAATCTGTGAATGTTTTATAGTATGAAATTAACACAATGATGATTTGTACTATATAATAATGCTTTTCCACTTAGACAGTTAAATGAAGAGAGAAAAAAACTGCTGCAGTAGTCACAAAACCAAAACTAATGAGGAAAGAGGAAAAAAACTGCCATTGTTTATTTAACAAAAGCCATAAAATTAATTGAACTTAAAGTCCCTTGGAACCGGTTCTGATTAATCGATCTGGGGAGAAGTTGGGCAAGGCCAAATGGAGATCTCGACTTTGTCTGATGGCTTCTTTCTAATACCCCTTTCGAATCATGATGATAGTGTCAGGACCCTTTCGAGAGGTCCTTGGTTCATTGGGAAATCGGGGTGCTTCCTACAAAAGTGAAAAGCTGGGTTTGATTTAGAGAAATGTTCTAATAGGATCCCACTTTGAGTTAAGCCTGTAGGCCTACCATAAAATCCTGGGAGGAAGAGGTTCTATTGGGTCTTGCTAATTCTTTTGGGCAACTCATTACTATTGATCCCGTGATTAAATCCAGGAAGTGTGTTATTTGCTATGCTTTGTGGGGATGTAGATGCTGATAAGGAGCTACAAACTCAATCACCTTATCTTGTGAGTATGGTGTTTGAGAGCAGAGGATCGAATTTGAGGTGGCCTTGAATTTTTGTCAAATGTGCCCTGTGGCTAGCCACTCCATTGCCATTTGCTTGAGTAATAGAAGGAAGCATAATGTTTGAAGGAGATAAAAGAGCTCCGTATTAATCAGGATAATGTAGAGATGCTGTCCTTAGATAAGGTATAAGAGACCAATCATATGGAGTCTGCTAATGAAAGGTGTACAAAGGTAGTTGATGGGGGAGGGGGTTGCTTCTTGTGGTGGTATGGTGAGTCCTGCTTCTAGTTCTTTGGGGGTTGCACAGTCTTCTTCCAACACTCCTTTTAAGAAAAAATAGAAAAATAGAAGGTATGAACCTTATTGATCACCTGAAAAGTGTTTGCCTGAAATCTAGTGAGCTATGTTTTGTTGTAAATGAGGGGAGATTGAAACTCTGCTTCAGCAATTCGGTGGGTAGAACTGCATCAAGTATTCAGAGCTTTCTTGAGCTCTTTTGGGTTTAACCTGACTAGTATATTTTTTATTATGTTTGTTTCTATGGTATTTGTGTTGTGTTGGTAGTTTTTGATTTGCATCGTAAATGTTGCTTGTCTTTCACATTTGCACTGTTAAGCTTCAAATTTCTATCTGATTTTATTATCATCAAAGAATGTACGAGACCTTTTCAAAAATCCAAATTTCACCTTTCTAAAAGAAAAATTAAAAAAATACAAAAACTGAACTTCAACCATGAAATGAGAACAAGACTGAAATTTTACCAGACAACGACACTTTCCCAAACCGGCAGATTTATCACAAATACTGCAAATGTTAGTATGTGGTGTTCCCTGGCGTTTCTGCACGGTCTTGTCTTGATCTGCTCCATTTCGGTTAACATTGGCCACAGAGTAACCAGAAGTATAACTAAGATCGAAATCAGTAGAAAAATTGCCCGATTTTCTACGAGATCCAGCCATAGTAGAGCTCCCATCAGAATACATGCTAATATTATCATCAACATCAGAAGCATATTGGTCTCTTCTACCACTTCCCTTCAATATATATCTTGAACTTTTATCACTTCGATCTGAGGGGCACTTAGGATTTTGAATGTTCTGTCCCTCTGAAGAAGACGGCTTCACAGCTTGCAATCCTTTGCCAAAATCAATGCTTTGATTGTTACTATCAGTGCTTGAATTTTGTCTAGCCATGTTCTTGATCTTCAGAGGATCTGCTAATTTCTTAGATATCATTTCTAAATCTCCCCCCTCCTTCCTTTTGGGCTTAGCAGCGCTCTCCTTGACATTCAAATGTCGTGCAAAATTAGCCAGAGTAAGTTCCTCCTGAAAACCTTCAGGGATATTCCCATACAAAGCCTCTAACTTCTCCATTCCTCTGGACGGCTCGTTGGGCATATTTCTATTTGTTCTTAGGCTATTCTTTGAATTCGGGCTTGGTGAGAAAAACCAGCAGACCCTTTCTTAGCCTTTTTCAGAGTGCCCTTGGAAGCTCTAGATTCTTGAATTCTTCGCAACTAGTAGTAAGTTTCTAACTATATGTAGTCTTGTAGGCCAACACAGAATATGACTTAGATGATTTCAAGACCTATAGCTATAGATAGAACCAAAGTGAAGAAGAGATACAGGAAGATTACTCCAATTTGGACAATCTGGATGCTTATATAATCGGCAGCAGAAATCTGCCATACATATAGCAAATGTTGGAGCTATATGAAAGGAAAAGGGTAAGGATGCTGTCCAAAAACCAACTGTAGATGATAGGAGCAGTTTGTATTGATGGCACCTAGGTAGTCACATTTGGACAAAAATTATATTGAAATTTATTATGTCTGGACTTTTTGTTGACTGTTTATGTATGGAATGGCCTTTTATAAACTAATGTTTTCATTACAGAAATGATTGTATTTTAATTATACAGAGAAGGGCTAGATGGTGATGCAAATAATTCAAGGCCTATTATGGATTAACATTGACCATGCAAGGGATTATCATAATCCTATCCTGATAGGATGAAGTTTAGAAGAGCGTGCATTAATATTGAATATAGCAGATTATGATAATGCTACATTTTAGAAGCAACCCCCAAAAAAATTGGAATTTGAAGTTAAGTCCTTAGTGTGGATATTCTTGGGAGGGAGGTAGTCATTGAATTTTTTTGGGCCACTCTAAATTTTCATTAACCAATTTTATATATTAATTTGACTTCTATTTTAGAGGTGATTTAAAAAATCAAAATTATAATTTATATTAATTTGATATTTATTATAGAAGTACTTAAAAATTGATATTATATATAATGTTGAATAATGCATATTTATATAAAAATAAAAATAATATAATATATAATTCATATAAAAAGTAACTGGAATGAAATCACATCTTCAAAAGTGAGTGTCAAAAACAAAAGAAAATAATAATGGTCACATTATTAAGAAACAAAAGATAGATTGGGGGAGGAGGAACAAGGTTATTACCAGGTACTTTATTTGAACCATTTGGAGGATCTTGGGCATTAGGGATGGGTTCCTAGCTTGTAATGAAGTCCTTGTGGTCCTTTCCTTCTTTTGAATCAGTAGGAGTTGTGCAAATAGGTGAAATAACAAGTTCAACATAGAGAATTTTTCATTATCATGCCAACTAGGGAAGCTACAATCATGTGGAGAAGTTGAGGACTACCCATGTGGTAGGGACTAGCTATGGCGTTGTTGAGGGGATCCATGGGACCCATTAGAGCCACATCTTGAATGAACACTATGGCTATGGTTATAATAGTGCCCACATGGAGAGGCATCCCTATTAGGAGGAGGAGGTGGCGCATGCTCAATAATACAAGGTCCATTGGTCCAACTATAACATAATATTAGAGCATATCATGGCTTTACCATATAGGGAGAAATGAGCATCCACTATGAAATCTAAAGAGAAGTTCCACTCTAAAAATACATCAAATTTGGGTAAACCTCATAGAAATATTAGGTCAATCACCTAGAAAAATCATATGACAAGAAAAAATTTCTATTCACAAAGATTTAAAGAAATCATGTATCCAATTCCTGTTGGAAATTCAAGGTAAAACTTGGAGCAATATGAACTTAACTATGTGTTTGCAAATCTGAAATTATGTACCCAAGATTACCAAGATTATGATATGTGATTAACAATTGCAACAATGAAAGAAAAATCAGCAATACCACAAGATATACGTGGAGAAGCCCTTTCGGGAAAAAACTCCACACCCAGAGAGATCCAATGTTTGTATTAATCTTCAAGGAAGTACATCAATACAACAATCCTCTATGAAATTCAGCAGCACTTCGTTACTATAAAAACTTGCAAACAAACTCTACAAACCACCATCTCAATGCTCCTATATTTAGAAGTTTGTGGGAGAGAATACCACAAATGGTATCTCGAAACAAGTAAAACCACCTGGAAAAACCCACTCCCCCCTAAGTGAACAACCCAGAAACATGGTGAAAAATATTAAATGCTCACATGGCCTTCACATGGGCGTCTAACCCATATCTAATGAAAATTGGTCAATACTGAGTGCTCCATAACTCTCCAACGGCTCAAACCCAAAACATGCAAGCTTGGGTGCCTAACCCAGGATAACATGTAAATAACATGCAAGAACATGCACATCTGGGTGGTCCCCACCAAGAAGCTAGACACCCAAAAGGAATATGCTCTTGGGATGCTCTGTAACTGTCACCATAGTGGGTCCACCTCTTTGAATGCAATTATAATTTGTCACAAGAAAATAAATAATAAATATTTTGCCCCTCATGTCCTCTAGAACACTTTCCAAAGAACATGGAGACACACAATTATCAACTTAGGATAGCAATTATAATGTCATCTATCCTAACAATTCCAAATCACTTGGGCTTGAGGGAAAAACTAGGAAAGGTTCTTGAGAGTTTCCAAATGTCTATAGAAAGGACATAGGGAGTTGGAAACACCCAGATGGATAGGGCAAGATCTCATGGGAAGAACCTAATATAAGAGGCACAAAGAAAATGATCCAATTTGGGCTTCAAAATGTTAAACCAAACTATTTAAAACTTGTAGCCCCATTGAATTGTAGTGGACAACAAGTGGCTTCTAATTTTAAGCTTTTGAACCATGGATAGGTGAGGAGAAAGCCAAGAATACACCTAAAAGGGTTTGTAGCTTTTGAACGGATTGTCTAGATACCATTTCTAATCTTTATATTGGGGTATAATGAGTCAAGTTCCGACCTCATATACCAGTTTAGGATGCATAGACTCCATAATGGTTTGAAAGGACTCAAAATCCTAGTTGCTAAGCATATATTTGACTTCACATTTTAGATAATAGAGATAGTTCATAGTGGCTTTGGAGAAGAGGTATGCAATAAAGAAAACTTTGTGTGCTTAAATAACTTTAAAATATTTCCCTTAAAGTCAACCCATTTCCAACCAAAGGTGTCACATTAGTGAAATGGTGATTAACAAACGAGAGATTGGAGCTAGGAAGGAAGATACCTTTTACCCTCTACTAGGTAACCATGTTGGCCAAAACACATCCACAAAGATAGAGCAAGATGATAACATTCAAGGATAATGGAGTGAAAAATATAAATATACGAAGATTCTCAACCATTTATGTTGAGAAAATTTGAGTATCCACAAGAGCATCTAAACTGATTGAAGAAAATTGGGGCCAAACTTAAGAAATTGAACCATAGCTATATTAAATAACCATTCAATGTGCCTGTGAGATTTAATAAAGTCTATTTTTATTAAAATAACTTGTTTTTGAGAGAGACGTAACCATTCCATACCTCCCAAAACAACATTAATATTGTTTATGATATATCTGCTTTTGATGAAGCTAATATATTTAGGCTAGACAATAATCAAATAAAATAATGAATGAGAAGTGCAAGGGATTTTCTTTGATCTTGTATGAAGTATTCAATAGAATAATCAACTACCAATTACATACTTCATCAAGATTCTCTTAGGAATGAATTTAATATTGGCTTTATTTATAAAAGAACCTAGGGAAATTATTGCAAAATATTTCAAGTAAACCTGTACGAGATAAAAGTCTAATACTATTCCATAAAGATTTAGAAAAATTCAATGGAAAATCATCATAACTAGGGATTTTCATTAGCCATGGGGAAATTGCTTCAAAAAGATTTTCTAAAGTGATTTTTCGGTCATAGTTGGCTCAATGAGTAGTGTAGAGCCTACAAGGGACCAAACTCACACATTGGTATAGGTCTTGATCTATCTCACAAGAAGACACTTGAACTTGAAAAACTTATTGATAATAGTGAAAAAATCCTAAAGAATATCAAGAATCTTAGAGAGAATTTTTTGAAATTCTTTAATATGCTTTCTTTTTTGAGGAAGTTGGCAAGAAAGCAAAAATATTGAAAGAATTCTTTGAAAATTTTATCTTTAATTTTGTGCCAATGCAACTGGGCCTTGATTTGAGCTCCCCGAGTTCTATGTTATCAGTTATTTGTTTCTAATCACAAAGTTGAGCAACATGCAATTATAGAGTGGAGGAGAATGGAAGCACATCAAACTCAATGGTGCCATGATAGATTTTTGAGGTTGTGGCCTCATATGGGCGGTGGAAAAGAAATACTATCTAGAATTCATAGATCCACAAAAATAAGTAGTCTATTTATTGGCATCACTCGACCATTAGATCTAGCCAATCCCACATGAGAATGACATGGTTCAAGATTCTAAATACATTGAATATGGGTGAGTGTGGGAGTATGAATCAACAATGATTTTTTGATGTAAAATTATGTTTTGGGAACTTTAGCCATTGCAAGTTTCCATTGAATGCAAAATAGGATTGGGAAATCAGCTAAAATGCTAATATTTGGCAAAGGATCCATTCGTAATTAAAATAAATGGCAAAAGAAAGATAGGTTGACTTGACATCATGGCTCTAAGGGAAAATAGAATGATGACCAACAATATTTGGATAAAAAGACCTATTTTATTACACATGTAATACCAAGCCTCTCTTTCACTAGTTTTCCATCTCATAGGGAGTTGGCTATATTTACTAGATTCCAACTTGATCATATTGAAATTCCCACACATGAGTTAAAAGGTAGTGGTGATGGACACTACATCCCAATAATAGAGAATATAGATCTTTCAACATTATTAGAATCATTAATATTAATAACCCCAAGAGAGTGGTTATTAACATTAAAGAGGACCCATTATACATGGTTAGTGGGGTGACATCCATGAGCAACCATGTGTTGCTACCATATAGGTGAAATGAAAGTGGCATTTGAATCCTCCATGACTTGGATCATGATCACTAAGAAAAAGGTGACTTTTTGGTCAAATGACATTACAAGTTACAATAGAGATCATGAAATCTATAATTTTCAACTCCTATGAGAAAAATAAATCATGTTTTGGAAATATTAATTTAAAATCCTACTTTATGTATTTCATTTTGAAGTTGGTAAGGCCTCAAACATTCCTTGAAATAAAATTCATGGAAGAGGAGAGTCATGTGGCATGCCATCTTCATCAAGCTCATAAAGAGGTCCATAACTATTCTGCAAGAAGTCCTACTTTGCAAAGCACTTTTTTTGTATATAGAGACTCCATTAGTGCCCTCTTTTAGTTTGGAATGGTTACCTTTCTTTGCCACATGAGCCAGGCTATGTAAACATCAAGTGGTAGGAGGAGAGGGTGGTTGGGAGGCTAGTTATAATGAAATAATGTTAGAAAAAAAGTAACACTTTGCTAAAGCAAGGCTTGTTCTCTACCCATGATGACTGGTTGAGAGTTAACCACATCCTTCACCTTATTATTATTTGAAGCCTAAGGCTTGGTTTGGTAGTTGAGGACCAACACCTTTAACTCTAGAATTATGACTTTTTTTTATTGCCCACCATAGCTCAAGCATCATCTATAATTTGAGGCATGAAAGTGTTAGTAAGCTACTTGAGTTGAGACTTAGAGTGTTGATAAGTTGAGGAAAATATTAGATTTTGTGTCCTAAGGATTGGAAATGATATTAGGGGTTTGGAAATTTGAGATACATGAATCTTTAGGTAAGCCTCTAAGCTTCTATTTGGACTTCCATGTAATCTTTAAGGTTCTTAGACAAGTCTATCTTAATATAAAACCTTTTTTGAGGGTGAGTTGAGAAAAAAATTATTTCTCAATGAATAACATGCCCGAATGATGTAGTAATGGACTTATGAATCATTACATAAAGAGTCATGATGATGATGATGTGCTAGGTGTGTGAAGGATTGACACAAAACACACATGCTATCGATAACACAATGTTCCAATAAACATATTGTAAGCATACACTATGATATGAGAAGTTATGGTGACCAATATGGTGTGCTATATGGAGTAGTAAAACTATAAGAAACATATAGACATACACACACACACAATCAAATATACATGCAAGAAAATACAATTCAGTAAGTGATGCAATGTTGAAGCAAGGGGTTTATGGGGGATGTCATGGGACATAGTGATAATGGATAAGGGAATGGATTGAGAAGGGTCCAAGAATCAAGGGAGATAAAGAATAGTCCCCTAGCCTAACTAGAATATGAAAATTGATTTTATGATGATAGCTTTGTTGATTTGGCAATGATCTATCTCAAGAGCAATGCAAGGATTGGGAATGATATATCTCGATAGTTCGATGTAATAATTTTTTAGAACCAAAAAAGGCTTGTAGCAAGACAAGTAACAAAGGCTATGGATTCTTTTGGATGGATGTGAGATACTTGACAAGACTTGTTTGGATTTTTCTACTTTTCTATTGTGTGTGAATAACATCACTCTAGGATGGTTATTCTAGACTAGATAGTGATTTGGAGTGCTTGCGCATGGATGAATTACTTTGAGGATCATGTTATAGTTTTGGATTTCTTTTGGGTGTTCATTTTCTTGGGTTTTTGTCTCAATGGTGTAACCAATGACCAAGGGAAACCAAGTCTAGAGACAAGGATGAAGGTGGATTAGATGGAATTATTGAGGAATTGGTAGTTAGGATGGGGTGGATGGTAGATTAATTGTTGGGATTTAAGAACTGATCTCCAAGGATTACATAACATAGAAATAAAATTCACCTAATTATTATATTTTATTTGTGATCATGCATTATAATGCTTAGTAAGGGAGGACAAGATATGGTAGTATTTGCAACAAAAGATTGGATATAAGGATAATTATCTAGATCATGTCTTCAACATTTTTTGCATGTCCTTATCAAGGTTAAAAGAGATAAGGGAAGATGAATTGGGTATGATGAAATGGTTATGTGAATATGATGGATAGGTATGATGATGCGGTATGATGAAAGAGATAGATACGATGAAATGGAGCTTTCCCCTAAGTGCAAGGTTCACATAAGTAGTTGATTTATGTGTGATGCTTGTAAATGGGTTTTCATCATGGTACTTGTGCAAAATTCCATGAGAACAATTTTCACCATTGGATGAATATTTTCTCTTTGATTTTTTAAATTTTTTTGGATTACTTTTGATTTTTGCTACTTTAGGTGCCAAGTTCATGTCTATCTAATAAAGCTGACCTAGATGCTCATGTCATGATTTATTTGCTAGGATCATTCCTTTGATGTCCAATCTATAGATGTTGTGATTCTCTTTGATAAATAGGTTGGATTTATTTGAATATGGACATCTTGATAGGGTGCCATCATAGCCCTTGTGGTAAAGTGTTTCTATATGTAGATTTGGGACTTTAACATTTTAGATTTTGGATTAAGGTGTTTGGATTTGAGCATTTGGATTCAAGAATTTTGGATTGAGATTCAGAATATTTATATGTCTTGGTTGGTGTTACATCCAATTTTTATCATTTATTAAGGACATGATTATTTAATAATTAATTGATTAATTTAGGCATGTTAATCAATGTTTTAAATGATGTACACTAAATATGATGGTATTATGTTTGCATGATATTACTATAATTTAATATTTTTTTATCTTTGTGGAATGTTATTGATTTAAATTGATAGTTGGATTGTACATGATAATTGCAAATGTTTGTTGTTATGAACTAAAGAATGTTAATTATATTAAATTAATATTTAATTATTTTATGAATATGATTTTTTGATAATGACTCGAACTAACTACCATCTATTGGCATGAAGCAGATGTAATATATCAATTTATCCTTTCACACATTAAGAGAGAGTATCATTTGGAGATGAATGTATATGACAACATTAAGGTGGTTGAACCATGATAATCCAAACCCACACATTGGCATGAGTTTGAATATGAGATGAATGTATTCTAGGCATAGAGATGATTTACTTGAACATGCCATTAAAAGTTGATATTTTCTTTTAAATGCATTTGCAACAATTGGTTTAAGTTTATTTTTAGCATGCTTAGCTTGGGTAGAAAATATCATTTCTTGAATCTAGCTAATAATAATTCCAAATTATAAATGAATTATATTAAAATTTAAATATTTAAAATAAATTTAAAAGTTAAATTAGAATCATAATATTTTGAAAATGATTTTTAGGTGGTCAATTTTTTTAAAACCTTTCTAATGGTGGAGGTCATGAATGGAGTCAAATGTAAACTATTTTATTTTAAGTTGTTAAACCTAAAAATAGTAGGGGAGAGTGAATTTTTTAATTGAAACCTCCACATTAGTTATTTATATTTAGTGGAAGCCAAGGATGGAATGGGGCATTCCAATTACAAATGGATTAAAATGAGGCATGGGTGAGAAGTAGGCACCCATTCTTTCTTTTTAATTTCTCTTTTTATTGGAGACTTTCCTATAGGGGTGTGGGAGTTTGATGTGGGTTTTGCATGTATTTTCTCCTTTTCTTTTGATGAATTGTTGTTTATGTTGAATTGTTGTTACAATTGTGTGTGGGGATTGTGTGAAAGTTTAGAAATATTTAGGAGCAAAACAAATTGTAAGTGGTTTCCTCCTTTTTCCTATTCATTCAATCTCTTTACCAAAGAAAAAAATAGAGATTTAAATTTTCCTTTGGAGCTTCATTCAAACATTTCTATAGAAAATCTATTTGGATATTAGAAATTATCATGAAAACCTAATATCACACACATGCACACACATATATTTATATTTAACTAGATTATCTAGTTTTTTTTACCACCATTTGTTATCTCTAAAATGGAGATTTTTGTGAGAATATTATCACATGAATAGTTGCACCTATGTTATGTCTTGTGCAAGATCTAAACCTTCATTTAATCGATATATATATATATATATATATATATATATATATATATATATATATATATATATATATATATATATATATATATATATATATATTGTGGGAAAATCACCAAATATCCATTTTATGTATATTTTATATCTTGATAGGAGGGCTTTGGCATTAGTTTTATGAACTGAGAAATTATATGCACATTATTAATCTTCAAATACCTTTAAACCTCTATTATTGGGAAAGCAATGTCACTCTATTGTCCTCACATGGAATTGGGCTAGATGCATGTATACTTTTCATGCATATATTTATCTAAATAAGCCAATGATATTATTATTTTTATTTTATAAGGAATGCAACACCTAACTTAGAGTCTACAATAATTTAACATTTTGCATCCTACAATTTTTAGTTGTATATTTGTGACATTTTGTTGAATGGATCATGTAATTCATGCATGCATTAAGGATGTGTATTTGAGACATGATAATAAGTTTTTTCTTTTGATTTTTTTGAGGTATTATGCACTACATGCATATATTAGAACATATATATAACATACACATGTACACATATATACATACATACATACATACATATGTTTTTACATGCATAGATACATACATATATTTTAAAACATGTTATTTTCAGCTGTATGCATAATGTACCATTATCATAATAAATGGATATGATCTTATGATAGAAAATAAGGAATATAAAAATGAATAAATATGAATAGCATTTATTTTTTGTATTAGTTATTATTTTCTTGTAGATACAAAAATATATAAATATAGATGAGAAAAAATAAATATCATGCATATGTGGATATTAAATTAATTCACACATGGAAAATAATGTTATTATAACTATCCATTTTTTAACATCATAGAAAGATAATGTATATACAATAGAAAATTATTAAACAAATTCAAGAGTAGGGTACATGGAAAGAATGTGAGTTAATTTATTAAATTATAAAACTAGTATGTTGGTATATACATTGTGCTCCTTTTTATGGCCATTTTGCATGAGCCAAGCAAGAGATAGTAATGTCATGAACAAATGACCCATATTTAAATGTGAGTTATAGTTTAAAATATTTGGTCAAAGTGATGCTATGGTTGTATAGATCATTATTTCATTGTAATTTGATGATTACATGTTAGTTAGAAGTCATAAATAGCTAGAGGGTATTTAGGGTTTGCATGGATGATTGCATGTGATAGTCATTGTACATCTATACACTTGGTTATTGGATTTAGTTTTATTACATATGTCATTATCTAATACCCTCATTAAAGGGCCAAGCCACTTCTAGTAGCAAGTTGACCGGGGGACCACCTAGTCTATGATGGAGGTAAAGTGCTTGGATGATGCTCTCCCTCCATATAGCTTGCACTTGAATAAAAGGACTTGACCATGAAATATTTATATATAATGAAAATAATAAATAATTTTGAAACTAATATGCATTTGTAGAATTCTAGGATAGTAGTCCTTATTATGATTTATAATCTTTATTTTGATTTGAATAAACTTATATTATTGAGAAATATATCATGATGTACTATGAAATTGGTTGAAGTTGGTTAATGTATTTCATTTAATTCATGAGTATATTTTTTTTTTGTTTTTAGTTAAAATAAAAAACCAAGTAATTATATAATCATTTAATTTATTTATTTAATAGTACATTATTTATTTTATTATTTTTTGAGGTGGTTTGTCACAATTGGGAGTGGGATTTTTGGATTTGAAGGTAGTATTGGAGTTTAGAGATATGGATTTAGATCCAGGATTGGGATTAGGAAAAAATATATTATTGGATCATGAAGCTTTGCATGCTGACATCAATAATGATTGTGAAGGTGGTGCACATCTATTGTATGCAAATTGTGGCTTTCAACTGATTTATTTATTTTGATAATTTTTATTTGATCAGATTTATTGCTTTAATTCACTTTGGGATCCATATCAAATTTTGGTTTCTATTTTTATTTTGGAGTCATGCCACCTTTTATATTCAATTTTATTTTTTCCAAGTTGACATTGATTTAATACTTTATTTTTATTTGGTGCTTGCTTTTGATTCTTTGCTTCGTATATGCTCAATGTATTCCATTTTGACTTGATTTTCCTCATGAATGATGTGATCAAGATATTGATTTGCACTATGCTCATTATGATTATGTTTATTGTCTATTCATTCAATGGGGATAACATTATCCTCATGGGAAGGCAAAGTGTGGTGAGTAATATAATTGGTTTGGTTATCTTGGTCTTGTGAGTTGTGGGCAAGAAGGATGAAATTAATTGTAGCACAAATTTTGATATTGATTTGGGGATAGACAAGGTCAATCATGGTTTGGGATGAGGTTTGGACATAGCTTCAATTTCTTTGACAAGATGGATGTAATTTGTTTCACTTCAAGGTCCCCTTTGTGGATTAGATCTTTGATATATTATTTTAGTCATATTCATTGATTAATGAGATTCCTTTGAACATTATGAAACTTAATTATTTTATATTTTAAGGATTTTATGTATGCTTTGAAATTTCTTTGTTTAGCTTCCCACATATGTTGACTTCTAGGGTTGGTAGACCAAGGAGGATCTTGCATCTGCTTAATAGGTATTGGATTAATGATATCTTTGCATGATAGTACTTTAAATTGCGGGAGGTGTACTAGGAGGTTCTTGGAAAACCTAACCATGATTTGAATTGATAACTCCATTACTAGAAAAAATATTGGACTTGATAAAGCATGACGATATTGATTTGGGGGTATCACATAGTTCCTTAAATTTATATTTTTGATTAAGGTTCTTCACTTCTAGTCCTTGGAGAACATCCTTTGTGGGTAAGTTAGGTAGGATAGGATTAGTTTTGTGATTAGATGATTGATAGTTTCTTTGTGTAGATTGATAGGATTGTGAAGGTTTTAATGGTGAAGGATTTGCATAGGAGGCGAAGATTACTAGGTGCTGATGTGAGGTTGAGAGTTTAGACATGGATTAGTTATGCAAACCTTGTCCTAGAATGGTGTTTCTATTGCCAAGGTTACCATAGGGATGACTGGTAAAAATGAAATTTGGGCTTGGGTATATATAGTGGTAGGGTGTTCATGGTTTAAGGGATCTTGGTTTTTCATGGATTGATGTTTATGACCTATAGAAAGCTTTCTCATAATGATTTTATCAAGAGTTCTATAATCAATATTATCATCATCATCACCATGATGTTAAAAGGGATCAAAGGTATCTTTGAAATATGCATCATGATCTACAAGGTTCTCATCATCATCATCATTTGTAGAGGGACTATGGAATTGGTTGTGTCTAGGAGATTTATCGATGAATTGGATGTGTTGTGGCCATAATGTTATCGATGATATATTGATCTTAATCTACAAGACTATCATAATATTCAACATTTACAAATGGGTTTCTAGTCTGGTTAATGAATTGTTCAAACTGGGGGTCTATGATTATTATTTTGGTTAAATTTGTTGAGTTTGATTCTAGATTTTGGATTTTTTTCATTTTTTAAGTCTTTCATTTTTGGGTTTAGTTTTGTATTTTAGATTGAATTTGGATAAGTCTTATTTTTAGGGTTGGTTGGATTAATCAAATATTATTTTGGATAAGATGGGATTTAAGGTTTTGGACCCAAAAAAACACTTTTTGGATTTAATTTAGGATAACCCTTAGATTTAGGGTTGGTTAGATTAATGAAGTATTACTTTGGATAAGATGGGTCACTTGAGGGATTTGGATCCCACAAGATCAATTTTTGGATTGGATTTAGGATATAACCCTTGGATTTAGAGTTGGTTGGATTAACCTAGGTTTGTCTTGGATAAGATGGAATTGAGGGATTTGGATCGTGTAATAACACTTTTTGGATTGGATTTAGGATAACCCTTGTATTGAGTGATGATTAGATTAATCAAGTATTACATTAGATAAGATGCACTTGAGAGATTTTGATCTCACAAGAACACCTTTTGGATTAGATTTAGGGATGATCAAGGATTATTTTGGATAAGATTGACTTGAGTGATTTGGATCCCACAAGACTACATTTTGGATTTTTTTAGGATAACCCTTGGATCGAGAGTTGATTTGATGATTATATTTGATTTTTAGATGGGGGGTGATTTGGATAGTTGGCTAGGGTGGATGATGTGAAAATGGTATTGGACTATTAGATTATCAAGCCTTGATTATTATGATGAACTTGGGATGGTTGTTCCTATGAATGTTTTAAAGTCCCAAGGATGAATTTATGATTGATTAGGTTTTTTAATTTAAGAATCTAAGAGTGATTTTTGAAAGGTCCAAGGATAGTTTGGGATGATGGTATTTTAGTTTTTTAAGGTCCTTTAAGGGTATGGAAAATTTGGATTAGGAGGACGATTTTGGGATGATTGGATTAAGAGTCTTGTGATATTCTAAAGATGAAGGAAGTTAGGTTTGGATTAAAGCTGGAAAGGTTTTAGGGATGCAATGGTTTGATGTTAATTTTTGGTCAAGCTTTCAAAATGGTGTTGCTAGGAAAATGGTTTGATAATATTGGTCACAAGGGTTTGATTGATTTAGAAATGGATTAAAAAATGTTGGCTTCAAACTATTTCTTTTTGATCTTTGATGATTTGTGACATGATTTCAAAATAACAAAGTGATTGTTGTAAATTTTTTTTGGTCTTGGTTTAAAATATTAGCATGTGTCTAACATAATTAAAAATAATAAAACATTCCAACAACCTAAATTATTCAAATTATGGGTTTGTACATATGTATTTCTACTATTAGATCTTTATCTAGATGTAGAAAAGTAGGGCCCATGAGGAGGCAATAACTACTTTTGATCCTCAAGATCACATGAAGGTGCAAGAGGATAGCATACAAAACCTACAATGTCACTTCTAGGGGTATGTGGTGAATTTAAAATTTGAACACTAACCACTAACCAATGCATCACAAGAGTGTATAGTCAAAAGGTCCTATATAGGCTTTACATGGATTTCTAGGGGTGTTCTCAATATACCCTAAGATACAAGAGGCCTGAGTTAGTGAATGGGAGTTTTATCTACAAGAATGTGGGTTGGGTCAAATCTCTTCCCACTTTACCTTATCTCCTCAAGTGGACAATAAGGTTGTGCTAGATATGAGAGTCCTCCTTTGAGGAAAGTCTTTTGATTCTCCCCTTAATTTATATTTCTTGTCAACATGCATGGGTTTAGGTCATCCCATTGGTGATGAAATCCAAGGTAGGTTTTCTAAAAAGAAATTAAAAAGTAAAACTTATTTTTGTTTTTAATCTCAAAGATCACTCTGATGTGAGAGAGCATACACAAGTGTACTTTGGAATGAATAAAAATAATCCAAAATATGTTTTTGGTTCCCAAAATCACCTCTTGGTGCAAGGGAAGAGCATACACACACACTTTTCTCACAAAAACATTAAAATATGTTCATTAACCTTAAGAGTTTAAATTGAGATGTAAAAATTAAAGTGTATAAGGGTTATTTTTTATCCCCAAGATCATCTTTCAATGTGAGGGGAGAGCATACACATTCCCTTAAACACACCAAATCCACACAAAAAAGTTAGTTTTAACCCTTAAGGAAATGATTAAACAAACAAACAAGAGGGGGTTTTAACATTGAGTCTTCTCTCAAACAAACTAGTAACCCACTTTTTAGTGGTTTTAAAGGTTTAGGTCTTCATAAATTGGACCTACAAATTGTTAGAAATAAACCCTTAAGATAATCAAGTTCATAAATATACAAGGGTTAGCTAAAATGATTGTAAATGATACTAGAAAATCTATGGAACTACAAAAATGCTAACGCATAGGGCACACATGTTACATAGAAAGTAAAAAACCAAAATCTAGGAAGCAAAAATATAATATTAAGTTGAATTAGGCATAGATACTATGGTAATGAAATAAATTTCATGGGTATCTATTGATAATGTGTTGTTGGCATAAATTCCATGGACCATGCACAAGAACCACTAATTTTTATTGATAGAGTGTTGTCTATGCTAAAAGGATGGACACAAAATTGGAAACATAAAGATTAGTCTAAAAACCACACAAAATCTTGCAAAATAGAGGTTGACCAAGACCTTAAGGATGACACACAAGTCTACCCTACAATCTAAGGCTAGTACAAAAACTAAATGGATCCAAATGAAACTAAAACAATGCAAAAGAATGACCAACAAAACTCTGACTAAAAGACCAACAAATAACCAATAAAATGATCAATAAACTATGAGAAAAGCTTAAATAGTAGAGAGGATGGTATTAGGAAATCCTAGGAACTTGAAAACCTATAAGGAAATAATATTAGAGTTGTGAAAGAGATAAAATAGTGGAGGCATTAGAGCTAGGGCACATGAGCAACACTTACATATAACTCTATGTCATTTGTGCAAATGCCATGGACCAGACACATATGCCACTAGTTTTTGCTATTGTGTAGAAAATATTCAAGTAGGCACTAGAAAAGAAAAAAATATCATGGGGAGTTTATTAGATGCTTTGACATAGGGAACGAATTCTATAGACCTAGAAACACATCCAAGAATGCTAAAAAAATACAGAAGTCACAAAAACACTCCAAGGATGAAGGTTAGTACTAGGACAAGTGTTCCATTGGGCTTGCCAAAATTGTAGACATTGGACGAAAAGTAATAGAATTAGATGCAAAGAACACAAACAAACTTAGAATCCAAATGAGACATGCACCTTCAATTTGAGAAAGAATGAAAGCTTAGAAAATAACACAAATACAAATAAAAAATATTATTCCTCTAAATTGATATTTTATATCTGCTTTAGGATTGACTAGATGTATTATGATGTAATTTGGATGCTCTTTGCTTGAGATTACCCAATTTGGTAGCATGTAATTACTATGAATGTGGATCCATAATGTCCTTTGGGTAAACCTCCTTAAATAGACTTTCCAAGTTAGACATAGAAGGTTGAGATTAAAAGATGAAATTAAGGGCTAGAATTGCTTTGCACTGGTATATATCCTAGTCTCTAAACAAGTGGCAAGAGGAGATGAGATATATTTGATGAAGGGATGAGATTTTCTTAAAATGCAAGAGGAAATGAGATACAAATAAATTGGAAGCGATGAAGGATTTAAGTGAAGAGAGGAGATTGAATTTGAAATGGAGGGTCACGATTTCTCAATGTTACATGGTCACACATGTGTGAGTAAGGAGTGGAGCCAAGTGGCTTGACAAGGCATGTGTGAAGATGGAGGGCCTAGATCGCTCACTGAATTTAAAATAGATGGTAGAAATCAGATGACAATATCTTTTAGCTTTTAATAACATGGATTTAAATTTTAAATTAGATGAAAATGTGAAAGATTGATTAATCAACCTAATCAATTAAATAAATATGTCTTGATTAGTTAGAGGAATATTACCCACCTAATAAATTCCAAAAACAATATGTTATCTTTCTCCATTTGAATATATTTGGGAATTGTAAACCTTCTTCCTTCAGGTGGCATCCAGCATTACCTTTCATTGACTAGATGTTATATTAATAGCAGAGCAGGAGTAGTTGTTAACAGTATGATTCAGTTGTCTATGTGAAAGCTAAGTTACCATTATAGATATATTTGGAGAAGTTAATTTATCATTAAAGTCTTATCATCTGGGCAACCATGAACATAAAAATAAAGATATGCAACCATTTTTCAATTAAGATGCTGAAAGAGTAGTTCAGGCTTTTCATGGCTGTTTGTGGTTTGGGTTTTTATGGCAGATTCAAGAAGAATTTTCCTGTGAAAGAGATAAAGACGTACAACTATTTTTGATTTAATATGTCTGATCAGTTCAGAGGATAATGGATAAAGACATGCAACCATTTTTCTGATTAAGATGGCCAGTTCAGGCTTCTCATGGCTGTTTGCTGTTTGGATTTTTGTGACAGTTAAGGATAATTTTCCACGTCCAGAAAATAGTAGTTTGGTTCAGTGGCATTGGGCTTAACAGAAAATAGCAGTATATTTTATTGGTTCCTCCAAACTTCTGAACTTAAAAAAGCATTACCTAAATATTTAACTCGTTTCTAGAACGCGTATGCCGAGTGGTCCTGATGTAGAAATTAGGGTTGCCCGGAGTTCCCAACGATATATAGTATTGAATGCGACAAATTTAGGTATGGCAAGAGTAAACGACGACCATTTAAAACATTATAGGCTAATAAAATTTGATAATTATTTTTTATTCTAGGGTACATAAATGTGGTATAAAATTGTTATTAATAAATTACTATATAAAATATGTCCAAACATATCAAATTTAAAATAAAAAATCATTGAACAATTCATCCATGCAAAAATAAAAAATCATTGCTGCAATTAAACAATGAAAATAAAATGTTGTGATGTTGTCGGTTTTAAACAATCAAAAAATCAATACAAAATCACTAATGTATATTTTTGTTGTCATTGTAGAGTTACGCCTATTGATGTAATAACTAGCAAGGACTCAAATTGTGACCTCCTAATACATATTGACATACTCAAACAACAACCCTCTTTATAATTCAAACTTTTTGATAAACTCCTTATTATAATTTGGATATGATTTATTTATCCAACATTACCACAAAAAATATATGATGTTATAAAATAATAAACTACTTATAATACATATTAACATACTCTACTACTAAACAACAACCCTCTTTATAATTCAGACTTTTTGATAAACTCCTTATTATGATTTGGATATGATTTATTTATCCAACATTACCACGAAAAATATATGATATTATAAAATAATAAACCACTTATATTATTTAAGTGGTTTATTATTTTATAACATCGTATATTTTTAGTGGTAATGTTGGATAAATAAATCATATACAAATCATAATAAGGAGTTTATCAAAAATTCTGAATTATAAAGATGGTTGTTGTTTAGTTGTAGAGTATGTCAATATGTATTAGGAGGTTACAAATTTGAGTCCTTGCTAATTCATAGAAAATAAATTGATATCAAATTTAAAGCGTGATTAAAGACAAAGTGGCTTACAAAGAAAGCCAAAAGTTTAATAATAGAATGCACAATATATACATATGATAGATTTAAAATTTATATCCTAAATAATTCATAAAAAGGAAATATTTTAAATTAGTATTGCTTCAAACATACAAAACATATACAAAATATTATAATGATTACTTTGATTATATTTAATGTAGAATTATTATTAAAATATTTAATTTTTTTTTTTCAATATGTAAATATTTTATATTTTTCATAGTCAAAACATTAATTATATAAATATTTAGGTTAAAAATAAATAAATAATCAATTTAAATAAATGAATTGGGGTTTATATGAGATCTAGTTGAAATAATATTTTTTTATTAGATAAATGTTTTTAATTCGAGCTATGAATCAAATAACAAAGGGTTTTGAAAGGATTTCGACAATTATTTGTAAAGATAAGAAAAATAATAATATTGAAGCTTGTCTAAAACAATAACACAACACAACATGAAACAAGAAGACAAATGAAAAACAATGGTAGACCACACCCAAAGGATTGCCAATAGGGTCCAAAAGGGAACAAGCACAAGGTTACATCAAAAAGATATTAGATCTGGGTGGCCTAAATCCAAAGTGCTCTAGAGAGATAGTTAAAATAAATGTTAAATTAGTTATGAAAATAAAATAAAATAAAATAAGTATAAGGTCATTTAGTTTACATTTTATGAAGATTGCATAATACAGATGTTAAGAATCTACTCACCACAGTGCTAGAAAGGACTTGTTAGACGATGCCATTGGTCTTGAAACTTCATTATTCACTATCTTGTTCAATTCCACATGTGTGGAAGTTATATCTATGGGCATGGAATTGAACTTATGCATGGAAAAAAACCTATAACTTGTAGACTTGATTTTTGTATGTTCTCTAAATATGATAAGGAACATGTAGTGTTTAGAAACATCCTAGGTGTATTTTTTGAATTATATTAAAGACACGTTATCCCCAATTAGACCCTTGGACATGGATCAATTCAAAAACACTAAACCAAGGTCGAGAACAAAAGACAAGCACATATAGTATGATCCTAGGTTAATGATAGAATGCTAATGTAATCTATTTCATCCACATGAAAATGTCATTCTAGATACATAATAGATTCCTAGATAATTCATTTGAATTATGGTTAGTCTTTAAATACACCACCCTCATGTACAATTTGAAATAATTCACACTTTAGTTGGCTCACAATAGTAAGTGAAAATAGAGGGAATGGGGTTTAATTTGAAATTTTGAATTCAAAAGTCCAAGATTCAAATTTGTAGGCATAAAGATAATTGAGATCAAATATACTTTAATAGAATTAAACTAGGAAAATGAATGATAAATTTAGGTATTGAGATCATTTTTTTGTGAAATAATGATGGTATCAAGGTAGGATAATGTTAGTTATTAGATTCCTTGTGAAATACACCATATTATGCACTAATTAATGCATAAAGGATAACCTAGTCACTTAAGGCCCAAAACATAAGGGGAAAGTGCTTGGGCATGCAATTTTTACCATCATATTTCCTCCCACTTGAACTTGAATGTGAGCTACCATGGGAATGTATGTCAAAGTAAAATAAAACAACCATTTGAAATGAAAATTAATTATGTTTTTATACTCAAAGGATACTTACGTGCATAAAGTATACAGATCATAAATACCAATCACATGCTTTCTCATGTGACCATGTGTACTCTCATCAACTTGACTTAGGCTCTATTTAGATATAAAACATGAGTAGACTTTTGATGACATGATAAGCTTTCTAACTATACAAAAATTTACTTTTTATGTATATGGTAATAAATCTATATTTTGTGCTAGAAAATTATCATACTTGTACCATTAAAAGAAAAATCATGAAGGTTTTTTAATGATAATATGTTCACTCTAATTGGTTGCATTCAAAGGATATAATAAATTTGAGATAAAGAAAAATAACATCAAGTATACATAGATAAAATTTTATAGGAAAATGTAGTATTAATTTTTTTTATTAAGGGGGAAAAATAGGTTTTGAATGGGATCGAAACCATTAACAATAGGTTTTGAATGGACCCGAAACCATTAACAAGTAGGTTTTAATGGGGACCTGAAACCCACACAAAGAGACCAAGCTGCAATAGAATATAACAAATTCAACCAACAACAAACCAAAAGAAAATTATAAAAGATTAGTGTGAAAGCTCAAATCTACACCAAAAAGAAAGGTTTTAATGGGAACCTTAAGCCCAATATAACCAAGAATTACAAAGGAACTTGAACCCAAGAACAACCTGAGACGTCCAGACAACCATCAGCCTGAATCAGCCAAACTACAACACAACACTTAACAACACCAACCAATAGTGAACAACCAGAGATGGCCAGGTAACCATCAACCTAAACCATCCAGATAGTAGCACAAAACTTGTCAACACCATCCAATGAACCAAACTCTCCACCTCAATATGAGAGTTAGGAATTAGAGTAAAACATTGAAGAGTCTCAGCAAACACACAACACCAGTTGACCCACAGCACCAACCTAGCCTCCACCTCAATAGGAAGGGGCTCCCCTCTATAGGAGAGGATGAAATGAGTCCCAAAACCAAACAAAAAAAATAACTTCCCACCTGATTCACAACACACCTCTCCACCTCAATATAAGAGGGCTCCACCTTTGAAGGAGCAGTCTCCACCTCCAAAGAAGACCATAGCTAAAAAACTGAAGGGAAGCATCTACACCCATAGTAAAGAACACCATAGCATCCTTTGGAAAAATAATAAACTAGAGCAAAGAGAAAAAAGCAGAGAACTTCTCAACCAACAACACACCCCCAACCTAGAAAATAAACTTAAGGACCCAAAAGGGGGAGAGCACAGAGCTTAGTAAAACTAAATGGCAGTCTAATAGAAAACCACCCAACTAAACCACAACCACAAATCAAGAAACTCAGCACTCAGAGTAAACACACCCCCATACTATAAAATAAATGATATGACCCAAAATGGAGAAGCACATAAAACATCATACACGACTAGCAACCCAAAAGAACCTTGGTATCCACCGTGTAACCAACAACCACTTCATCCTTCCAAGAAACATATCTAGCAAAAATATGGGGGGAAAGAGCCACTCCACGGAGGCCAACCAAAAAACCCAACACCAAGAGAAACACACCCCATCAGGAGCAAAATGAAAACCATCACTGCAATAAAGCAGGAACTAGAGAGGAGCAGCCTCCCTGCCCAGAAAAATAACCAACACCAAAGAAGAGACAATGGGACCCAAAAGAAAAAGGAAAAGGAAAGGAAAGCCTCCAAGAAAAGAGAGTAGAGAGTCGGCAAGACAATGAAAAACAACCTCCAACCCTACATGCTAGTTAGGTTCTGAAACATGCCAAAAATTATCCACAAACAACTCCACTAGAGGCATACCAACAACCTCAACCCCAAGCAACAAAATCACCAACACAAAAACGGGACTCGAAAGAAGGACAAGGCAAGGAAATCCTCTAAGTAGAGAGAGTAGAGAGCCAACAAGACAATGAATAACAACCTCCAACCCTACATGCCAGTCAGGGTTTGAAACATGTCAAAGACTATCCACAAATAACTCCAGTAGAGACAGACCAACAACCTCAAATCCAAGCAACGAATGCACCCACACAAAGGAAAAGAATCCCCAAAAAGTCTAGAGAGAGTTAAGAAAACCAATAGATGGATAAAGAGGAGAGAAGGCACAACAAGAAAAAACCACTTCCAACCCTACATGCTAGCCAGGGTTTGAGATAAGGCCACCATTCTCCTCAAACAACCACACAAAAAGATCTCCTTGCACCACCACCAGTGCCACACATGTGGACACAAAAATCCACAACCCAAAGATCAACCCCCATCCAGCATAGAGCTAGAATAGCAAGGGAGATCGTGAGCTAAGCCAACATAGAACACACAAGGGAGAGGACCCACAAAGGAAGTTGCACCTCGAACAACATAAAGGAGCGAACCGAAGATAGAGAGACCAAAAAATAGAAGAAGCACGGGAAACAAGCCATAGGAGCCAAGCAACCCCCCACACACCATCTCCCTCCTCATTTGCGTCCTTACCATCTCCTTCGTTGCCCTTGTCCTCCTCAGAATTCAAAAACTGACCTTCGCTCCCACTCCCGCCTAGTGCCATTAAATGTATTCACCATTAATGTTTTCATTCTTAACATGCATCTTTTGACTAACTCTAACCATTATCACTAATCCTTGCATCCATCACTAAACATATCCAAATATAAATGTAATAAATATTAATGGATAACTACACACAATATTATGTAGGCATAACAAGCATTCAATAAATGTCTATAATTTTTTGTGTAGGCATAAAAAGAATGTAATGAAGGGCATTAGGTAATACACCATTTCTAGGTAAAATAAGTAAATGTAAGTAAATAGATATGAGATAAGAATGTAAGCATATAAAGTCGAGGCATTACAATGCCCTTGATTTACCCCAAGTGACAAGACAATGAAAAAAATAATAAGGATAAATCATGTGAGAAGATAAATATATAAGTGTGAAGATTCATGAAATAGTAAAGTGATAGGACCACCTAGATTGAAAAATATAGAAGTGAATAGGTAAAGGATGTACACACTCATGAAATTTCCCCTTTGAAAGTAACGTATGAATGTAATGTTCCCCGTAGTCATATCTCATAAATGTCACTCTTGGATAAAGTGAGTGTGTAATAAATTAACCCTCATATAATGTGCCAATAAACATGTCCTTATCTCATTTTATAATCAATAATACCAATGAGGAATATCATTTCATGGAAATTATAGGTGATTAGGGTGAAAACTTGATATATAGGCACATATATACTCAAACTATATATAGGAGGGTAAAAATGTGAAAGGGAAATTTTATTTACACATTCATCCCTAGAGAAAGACCTTTGAGTATATCACCATGGTGCACCACAAAGAAAAAATCAAACATGCCTTGAGAGAGAATGCACTTAGAGTCATGTAGGTGATCACTAGAGACCTAGTAAGAATCTACATTTTTCTTTTCCTTTTTAATGTTTTTCTATTTCAAAAATTGGTTATAACATCATAAAAATAGTGTAAGATTTATTTCATATATATTAGCAACAAATATTACCCTATATATGAAACTAATCATATTTCCATGAAGATGGAACAATATATGTAAATTTGATATGTGAAATCTATCAGATAGTCATGTATATGATTTGGAGTGTTTATTTTTTTATGTTTTTAGTAAATTAAGAATTTTAGCATTAGATTTAAATTATTTTTCTTAGATATAAATAATTATTTGTTTTTAAATTTACCATGCAAGGTGAGATCAAGATTAGACAATGACCAAATAAATTCTAGTAATGAATCCTTTGTGACATAGACCTCACACTAGTTGATATATAGTGTTGGCTTTGGTTATATGAGTGAGATGCCATAACTTTTATATTATTTTGGATGATCATGACACTCATATAGAAGTGGGATGTAGATACTAACTATTAAAAATATAAAACAAATACATAACCAGAAAAAATAATAGAGAAATAAGTTATAAAACTATGAAAATAACATAAATATATAGACAAAATATTATGAGAGATATGTAAATATCAAGATAAGATTTCATTAAGATATCACAAATATAAGCTACAAAAAAAATTGAAAATACAAGCTAGGTAGTGAATTTATATAGACTAAAGGAGAGGGTGGAAGTGGCAAGTCCAAGCAATAGGGAGTGACCAACAAGTGGTCTAAAAATAGAAAATGTAACTTCCTTATAGGATGACAAAACCTAAACAATGCTCACTTAATTAAAATCACTTTATTAATCCAATAAATCTTAATAAAATCGTATTTAAAACCTAGAAATTTTTTTTAAAAAAATTACACTATTAGTCCCCCTTAAGTGTAGCTTAGGAGGGTGAAAAAATGGGTCTTAAAAAATAAAGCCAGATGAAGTGCCTATGTATAAATAAATCCACCCCATAAAAGGACGTATGCCTCCTAGAATAGAGATGGAGAGAGAAATGGAAGGACTAAGAAGCCCCCTAAAAAAGGACCCCTATTGGACTCCCAACAAAGCGAAAAGATGAAGGAACTTGCTTTTAGTGAAGGATTTGTTGAAGATGTCTATGATATGCTATGATGTTAGACAATATTGAAGATCAATTATGTGATTGTGAATAAGCTCACATATGTATCTCAATGTGTTTGGTTCTCTAGTGATGGATTGGATTCCTTGAGATCTATATATTTAACTTTGGCTAATCTAACAAATAATTTAGGGGCTTTTAGAATGGAATGTCAAACTCAATGATAATATTTTGAAGCCAAATGAACTTAGTGGTAGTATTAACTACTCCTCAATACTTAACCAAATTTTATATGAAAGAGAAATTACATATTGATTCTTGCTTGATTAGTAAATTGGACCAAAATTGAGTGACAAGAAATAACCTAAAGAAGATTTATGATTGGGCTAAGAGTCACCCACCAAATTTAAATCTATGTCCCACTAAGTTAAACTCCACAACCATTGCATATTGAATCCCATAACTATGAGTACCCTAAATTTAGTGGATAATCCACTTCTAAAGATTCTTTCTAATGCAACTCATGTGGCTCCTACATGAATAGAGATACCATACCCATAATATATGAAATATTGGGTCTTTTGTAACTTAGGTATATGAGACTCCCAAAAAATTGTTAGTACAAAGTGACATCCACCAAGGGTGAAGAAAATAGAGCCTCAAGTTTAACCCTAGACAAAAGAGGAGTCATTGTAGGCTTATAGTGATGCATACAAAATTTGGAGTGTATATCAAGTGCATAATTGATTTGTGCAATGAAGATACTAGAAGAAGAATGAGTGACATTAATCCAAAATATTTAGTGTTGAAGGCCCAATTATGACATCAAAGTATGATCATGAAGAGCAATTCTAATTGCCTGAATGGTGGATAATTTATCCTTGTGATAAAAAAATTCACCAACATAGAGAGCCATAACTATGAAAGTACCATCTTACTATAGAATATAAAAATTCATATGAGAATGGAATAAAGTGAATGAGCCCATTTGAAGAAGGAAGGAGTCCATCTTGGCATACTAGACTAGAGAGGCATGTTTGATGTCATAAAGAGATTTTTTAAGATGGAAAACATGTGCAAAATATTATACAAACCTCTATGGCTACTCTATGTATTTCTCCTCCTAAATTTCACCATATTATAGAAATGCAATATTCATATGCATCTGATGAACTTTCCATTAGTGGGCTACAACTATAGTGAGGACAAGTTGCATGGAATATGTTTTGGTAATTGGTACAAAAGTCTCAAAGTAGTCAATCCAAAGATCTTGGGAGAATCCTTTCGAAGTTAAGTTCCTTGTTCTTGGAAATCAACCCATATAAGGCTATAAATTTTATTTTATAGATCCACTTGTGCTAACTATGTTTCCTTCCCTTAGCAAGGGGGACTAAATCCTCATAATTTTTCTCCCCATTTGAAGTGGAGGAACAAGATTCCTCGTCAAGAACATGAGTATTAAGATCCTCTGAATAAATATCATCATTTTGAAGTATCTTCAAAGTGACAAAAGATGGAGAAGTGTTAAAATAAGAGTTGGAATGACTTTGCTTAAAATGAACTCCTCATAATGAAAAAATCATGAGTGGTTGGATGAAGAAGCATGTATCCCTTGACCCCATCTCCATACCCAATAAATATACAAGGCTTAATTTTTAGATACATAGCCTTACATTCTTTTGGTGGAACATGGGTCCATGCATGGGATCCAAATACATAAAGGTGTTTCACTAAGGGTTAAAAACTAGTCCAAGCTTGGAAAGGAGTTGCCTCCTTCATAGCTCAAATAGGAACCTAGTTTTAAATGTAACATGCATAATTGATGGTCTCTTCCCAAATGGTGGAGCTAAAGGTATGGAGTGTATCCTATAGTTATATATCTCTTTCAAGGACCAAGTTTTCTATTTTTTAACTTCATTTTAGTTAGGACCAAAAATATTGATGGATTTTCTTGATTATTTTTTATGTAAATTCTTTGAATTATAAAAATAGCTCAAAGAATTCATAATTTTGTTTGATAAAGTACACACAGGTACCTACAAATATCATAAATAAAGGTAAAAAAATATCAAATCTATTAAAATATGGATGTAGAAATGGACTAGCCAAATAACCATATACTAACTCCAGAGGTTGTGAGGCTCTTTAGGATTTAACTTTGTCAAACTTCTCCTATAGATGCTTACCAATAACACATCCCTAGCAAATATTATTGGAAAAATTAATTATAGGAAAGCATAAAACTATTTCATGTTGACCAACTTGATGCAAGTAGTGGTAGTTCAAGTGGCTTAACCATTGATGCCACGGTTTTACCACTTCATCTAAATAAGTAATAAAATATATCAAAGGAGAGTCAAGAATAAAATGAGAAAAGTGATAGAGCCTAGAATAATTATCCACTTTCCCATGGAAACTATAGATCCATTGTGTAGTTCACAAATGACCACTATTTTTTTGGTGAATTTGACTCACTTTCCAAGACCTATATTGGTTCACTCTAGTAGACATATAGGATATTAGTTGATAAAGCAGGTACACATAGAATATTATAAATTATTCAATTGCTAACATCAATAGATCTTCTCCCAAGAATCTCTTCAAGTGACTCCTTTCCCATAAGTATGTTAGTCACAAAACATGAATCCAAGGAGGATAAAATTCCCTATGTATTTTTCTTGTGGTGAGAAGTAACATAGTCAATAATCTAAGTGTTATGTCATGAAGCTAACACAATAAGGGATTTTACATTTCTTTTTATCTACGTGGAATATGCAACCTTTCAAGATTCTCTTGATCAATCCTTCTTTGATAAATTTGCTATCTTAATATTATTATTTTCAAGAAGAAGGGTAAGAAGAGCATTCTAATTTTTAAGAATTTATGATCATCATGACTAAATTTATTACAAAAGGCACACTCAATATTTTCCTTCTTAGAATTTTCATATTTTTTGGAAGAGGTTAAATTATAAGCTAAATTGAAGGTTACTAGTTTATGATCTTGTTTCTTCTCTCCTTGGTTATTTTTTATTTTATTTTATTTTCTTGAACCCTTATGATCTATAGTTCCTTGGTTTGTAGCCAAGGTATGAGACTTGTAAGGTTTTATAGTTCCCATGTGAACAAACTTATCTTTCTACTTTATGTGTTTCTTTAGAAAAATCATCAATAGAAGGCATTGTGTAGGAGGATCCCAAGGCACTTTCAATAGAATGAAATGCAGAAATAAAAATTGAATATTTTGGACCAAGTTTAGAAAGAATAATTAAAATCAAATATGTATATATTTATTATTAATCCAACACTCTTTTAAAAATAGAAGGATTTAACCCCATTAGATCATTCTCTAATTGATGACATTTTATTTCATCCTACATACTAAAGAGTATTCCAATGTGATAAACACTTCATTTGGTATGAGGAAAATTTAATATGGAAGAATAAATATGGAGATATAGACATAAACAAGGTTCTAAATGCTTCATTAGACTTATTATGATATTTAGGATTTTCTGCAATTAAAGATGGTTTAGTTTAAAGACCCATTGTTACCCTATGCAATGCTTTCTTTTTCAAGTAGATTGTCATTTTAGATTTTCAATCAAAATAGTTGTAGGTGTTAGAATAAAAACTATTACTTGATCCATTTTAGAGAAAAAAAATAGATTATTGCTTGTGTTGTAGTGCAGGAAAAGAGAATGTAGAAATGTAAGAAATAGACTCACAAGGAACCCCCCTTTACACTATTCTTAGAAATCACCCCCATATATTACAATTTTGGCACTTTATACTTGGTGCGATTACAAGTTTTTAACCAAAAATATTCTCAAAGCCCAAAAATGGATAAAAATTGACTTTTTATATAAAATAAACCTAATACAAGAGTTAAAAAAGGTATCTATATGCTTGTGTAGTGGGTGTGTATAGAAAGAGGGAGGACCGAAAATGGCCACAACCACTTTTTGGTCCATCAAAGTTATAATCTGAGTGCATTATGGCTCGGTAGTGATTGAGCCTAGGCTAGTTATTACAAAACCTTAGTTTATGAGTGCATTATAATGTGCTCACATTATTTCTATCATAAAACCAAAAAAGTAGATTCCATGCTCATTTGAGTCTGGCCCCTTATCTTTACAATAGTCAAATGTGAGTGAGGAATAGTGTTTTAATGTATTTTTGATTCAATCAAGCCACCAACACAATGTTGCCATGATGCATGTGTGGTCAAGAAAGTAAGTTTTTAAGGTTTTTAACTATATAAATTTAATAGAATATCAATTTTATAGTTGTTTTGATTCAGTGCTTTATAATATTTTTAGGAATTGAAAAATCCTTCAAACCCTAGTGAAGAGCATGGATAACCAAACCCTCAAAAAATTTCTCCATCTATTTGTCGATATCATTCTCAAACATAAGAAAACCCAATAGGTGAAATATAAAAAAAAACAAAAGGGGACTCCAAGAACTAGATAATAGGTTGGAAAACCCAAAATGCAACTAGTTCCCATTTGAAAAGGCTTGCCACTTCCTTGGAATTTATCATCTCTCATATTGATTACATGAGTGGCCAAATTAAAATGTGGTTCAATAAAAGGAAGGAAGCACATCATTTTTATTCCACTAAATTTTTGTACCAATAAATGAAAGAGAAGAAAATGGTGAAATATGATTTATGTACATTATTTATTGATCCATGAACCAATGCACCTCTGCACACAAGTTGCAAGAGGCTTCCTATTCATTGGTGTCAACACCAAGGAATAATAATTTTTTGGAGAAGGTGGTGGAATTTTTTGGATCATCCTACGTGTTACAACAATGAGGTCCCATATTATGTTTTGAGGAAACTCTATTGTGAGTTTATCCTCAATGAGATTCTAAATCACTTTGACATACATGTGACTTCCAAGGAAAAGGAAAAGGCTCTATACTAGATAGAGAGGGGGCACATTGTGCCTAGAACCAAGCATGAATACCCCTTGCTAGTCTCAAAATTCAACACATCATGATCCCTTCCATTGTGAAGGAGAGTGTTGAGGTGGAGACTCTATAGTACAAAAATCCTTCATGTAGACCTTGTTACAACACAATAGGCCTTTTGCATAGGGTGATGAGGGTGAACTCCTAGGTATCAATGATCACCTCACCTTTACCAAGTTTTTGGGTCTATCTATGATTATGGGTCAGGGGATGCTTAGGATGCATGGGGTCAGGAGTAGGACACATCCATATTGGATGATATGGTGTTCACAAATGAGCTACTAGATAGAACATTTGATATTGATGGATAAGTAATTTTGAATAAGGTTAAGTGAAATTTATTATATTTCCTTTTGAAATATAAGATTAACTATATTTATCTATGATGATTAAAAATTAATTTATATCGTATGTAATAAATTTTTAGGATCAGAACATTCATCCTACGTCTGTCGACCCTTTAACTCCTAATTATGTGGCCATGTTGAGACCACATATATGTAATTAGTAAACCAATAGTCAATATAATATATGCAATCATTTTTCTTTATATTAATGATAATATATTAAAATTCCTATTTAATGATGAACATGTGGATGTTGGACCTTTAACATCAAGATCTATTGGTGGGAGTTTTTTGTATAATTTTCATTGAGGTAATTTTTACTATTTTTAGTCATTATGTTTATAAATAATGTTAGGTAGATTTTGGTAAAATAACATTATTCTATTTTCAATTGATGATATCAGTTCAAACTCCTCTCGATATTCATGGAACAATGGAGATGGGAATTGATGTAGCAATTTTTCCTTCAATGCATTTGACAAAGGTGTGAGCCAAATTAGTAAATTTCATATTTTATTTATTGTTTTATCCCACGTTTATTAATATAAATTTGAATGTGTAGAAGGGGATTGACTTCTCAAGGACTCTAGGTCAAAGGAAGAGTCTAGAACAATAGATTACCCTAATCTACCTCAAGATAGATGAATGGATTGAAAGGGTTTAGGGTTTCAAGGGTCGAAAAGGAAAGACAATTGGTCTGCCACTTTCCTTCTGCTAACCCAAATGTTTCAAGGAATCAGGAGAGCCATTTTTCAAGATTCAAAGTGTAACTCAGACAACCCGCTATTAGAGGACTACAACATAGATCATAGACTCCAACATGACACATTGGGGTCTCAAGACATGCTGGAGTTCGTACGAACATAGAGTGTATAGTGAAAAATGGTAAAAAACCTACTAACTACCTGATTAACAAAGTTTTATGCTACGATAGAGAAAGAAAATGCAGAAATAACAAAAATAACAAGAATGCTTTAATAATACAAAGCTGGAATTTGACAAGGGAAAGGTGGTATAAGTAGACCTTCAAACCCATGAGTTGAGGCCTTCCAAAAGCTTCACTTGACAAACAACCTACACACAAAAGAACAAGAAAATGTTGGGGCTATGTTTAGAGGACTACCTCAGTCAGTCCCCTGTTTTAGTGTTTCCACCTCCATGGACAATCAAATAGCAACAATTGTAGAAAGATGATAAAGAAGTACATAGAAATGGAAAGACCAAGCAATACATGAACAAAAATATGCTACTATGCAAGTAGATGATGCAAGGATGAATGGAAATGGATTGATATCACCTTCTCAACCATGTGTACTCAAGGAAAATGGAGGAAAATGTGAGCTTGCAAGTTCTCCAAAGCCAATTTTTCCGCAACAACGAAGAGGAGGAGCCAACAAAGTAGCAACTTGCAGCTACAATGGTGCTAGTGAATCGTGAAGGAGCTGAAAGTGAGTGTGTTTGATCAAGAAACTGTCAAGAAGTGTGTCCAATATTGAAGAAATGTGAAGAATATGGATTGAATGGAAGAATAGCCAATTGAATGAATGAAGAAGGCTAAAACCCATTTGAAGTTGGTCCAAAGAGCAGTGGACGTTACACTTCATGTCCAATGGAGGAGTGTAACACCTCTACAGATTCCAGAGGTAGGAATCATGTTAGGACGAAAGCGTGCCAAGTGGACATTCGGGTGCCATGGCAATGTGAAATTCCCCCACCAACACATAAATGAGCTACAAAGTGGATGAAACATGAAAGTGAATGTGGAAAATAAATCATTGAGATATGTTTTTTAAGGTAAGTGGTCTTTAAATAGGGAATTTGTAAGGTTGAAAATTCATGCCATTACATTTTCCCCCACTTTAGCCAGCATAAGTGTCAACGAATGCATAGTAAAGTAGATTGAAAGAAGTTGAAAAATGTATACCTGAACTGTCGAGGAAGCAAACTACAATCTGGAAAACTCAAGAACAAGAAAGAGAGAAAGAGTTGGCTCAACAAGTACTCGTTCCTATGGATATTTTAACAAAAGCATCACAAGTGCTCAATCTTATAGAAGGTGAACAAAAGGCTTTATAGGTGCTCGGTCCTATAGAATTGATTCCATGGGTGCTTGGTCCCATAGAAGATAAATAAATAGTTCTATAAGTGCTCAGTCCTATAGAATAGAAATGCTTTAAAAGTGCTTGGTCCTGTAAAGGAGGCACCACAGGTGCTCGGTCCTGAGGGAGGCCAAAAATGAAAGGCTCCATAGATTTTGATTAACCCTTACAATTGCTCGGTCTTGCAAGGCAAGCTTGATTGTAAAATTAGCTTCATAGGTGCTTGGTCCTACAAAGCAACACGTTAATCTGTAGATAAAACATGTTAGGCAAGTAAAAGTCACACAAATAGACAAACAATTATATCACAAAACAAGCAATTGAAGGAGAAGCTTTCAAAGGGGTTCCCTAGGAACCCTTCAAAAGAAAAAAGAGCCAACTCAACAGACGCTCTATTCAAAAAGAAAAACATTTTTTTGCAAATGATCCTATCATCAAGGAATCCTTTTGAAAGATTCTCTTTCATCTAGGAATCCGAAAAAAGAAGAATGGCCTCCTTGAAGGCGAAATCTCAATTCTTTTTGTTATGAATTTGATTTCAAAAGAAAATCTTGCTAAGGGTATCCTTTTCGAAGGATGCGATTTTGAAAAATGAAAATATTTTCAGCAAGTGATTCGTTGGCCACCAAATACAACTTATTGAGAATCAGAGGTAGGATCCCCCCTTAGGATGGTGCGTGCAAATTGAAGGAGCACATGGCATCCTTAGGAAAGGAAGAACATAGAAAGATGTCACGACCCACGATACATGAGAAGATGTAGACATGGAAATTTTTCCACACACGCGAGGGGCGACATATAGGAACCACAATATCAAGAAGAAAATAAAGAAGAGAGAAAGATAAATAAGGAAAAATAAGGAAAGACAAAGAAATCAAGAGACAAGGGAATTTGATAATTCGAGTTCAGAACTACTCATAGATATAGATAGATAAATATAATATAATATACATATGAATTGTCATCAATCCCCAAATGTATCAGAATGTGAAGAAGAGAACATGAAGACAAAATAGAAATAAAAAATTGGCTCAACATGGAAGGGAGGCCTAAATTCCCCTAACACTCTGCATCATCCCCAATTGTTGAAAATCAAGATACAACATATAGAAGAATGATGCAACAAATAGAGGAATTTTACGACACAATTTCACTCATGTATCCAAGCACCTACAAGGGTGACAAGGGTCCTCCAAGAACACACAAAAACAAGTACAAGGGAAACACAACACACACACAAATCTAGTCTACAAATAAAGAAGAGGTAATCTCCTAGTCCTCAACCAGGAGGTCATCATTCTCCCACTCTAGATCATTATAATGGGAGGGTGGAAAAGCCTACAAGGGTAGGATAGCAAGGGGAGTACCCTGTGACTCTCTTGAGACAATATTTAAGGAAGAGGGCCCCTCAAGGTCTTCTTCACTCAACTCCTATGACGTAAATATCATTGATCTTTCAAAGATCACCAATAGAGTCGGGACATCATCAACTGAGTTAAAAATAAACTTAGCAGGAATTTCATGTGTTAACTGAGTGGGAGATGAAGGAGGCGCCTGAGATCCACCATCAATATCATCAAGAGGGACGGTGAAATACTGGGGAGACACCAGAGCTGCCTTCGTCACAAGAATGGTGCAAGAAAAAGCAGACCCTCTCCCGAAGAAGGTGATCCCTTCTTCCGACCTCTATTAGAAGTGAGTTCATCCTCCAACTTACGATTCATCAAAGGATGCAGAATCCCTATAGAGGAAGCAAAAGGTGAGGAGGAAGAGGACAAGGCTGCAACAGACACCCCCTATGGTGTTTGACATGTCCATGGGCCAAAAATGGAGGGATGTCCAAAAGGGACATCAGAAGAGGAGGCTCCATCAAGGGCGCAATGAACACTTGCACCCTTTTGGGGTGAGGTTCATTAACATTCGCGAGGGGAGTCGTAAGCAAGATCAAGGTGATTAGAACCAAAGAAAAGAAGTAAAAGAGGGAGGCACAATAGGAGACATCAAAATAGGATCTACTGGATCCTCTTTTGCCTTTCGTGAGGCAGCTTTCTTAGCATCCAAAGCCTTCCTTTGAAGCTTACGCCAATGCAGAAGTTATTTTTTTTGACTTTGGGAACTAGAACTCGTTACTTGAGAATGAGCAAGAGACTCTTATTCCACCATAGGTGTGTCCTCCACAACCATGGTTGATGGAAGGGAAACCTCATGGACGAGAGCAAGAGCAGGAAGTGTAGGGGCAGAGATTGAAACAAGTGGAGAAGTAGACTTAGGCACCTCGATAGCAGGTATCTTCCCATTTGCCGCCCTAGGGATAGGAGCAGTAGGAGGCCATGGAGGTTGAGACTTAGGGGAAACTCCATGAGATCCCTTCCCCTTACCATAGACAATGAGCCTCAACACTATGGGTAAGATAGGAAGTTCAAATACTTGACACTTGGACTTCTACCAAATGGGCACCATCAAACCCCCCATGCAAGGCATAGGAGTAGAGGTCAAAGGCACCAAAAAATAGTAGGAGGAAAAATTGGATGAAGCAACAGAAGAAGAGGAAGGATCCTAGGCACAAGAAAACTTCCCCTTCCCCTTTTGAGAGGAGGAGGAGGTATCCTACTACTACATGATCATAGAGCGTTTAACCAAAATAGCATAAGGAGAGACAAGGTAGGTAACCTTTGATTCTATGCCCCCATTCTCGTATTTAACATAGGTGTGATACAATAGGTCTTCCCTTGGAGGAAGTAGACCAACAAGGGCAGGCCAAAAGTGGTCTAATGAGTAGCCCCCACATGCCACCGGAGGTTTATATCCAATGTCATGCACAATGATGAGTCCAATTAATGGATCAATTTTGATAGGGTTTATTATCTATTTGTTGTTATGTTACCATAGACTTTGACACTCGGTTGTTGGTATTTTCCATGTTATTTCCTCAAAACCATAGACATTGGGCATAAGTTTATCCATGTGACTTTTAATGATATTAACATGTTATGTGAACTATTTATGTTGATTTTTCATGTGGATTAATGAATGTTACTTTAAGGTAGTTATAGATATGCAATTGTTTGTGCATTCTACTATTGTTATGCAAATATAATTAAAAGCCTACAAAGTTGAGGAAGTTTTTGCCAGTTGGTCGGTTTCCATGAAGTCAAGAAGGTGGTCATTAAGAGGTCAATGGAGGAAAACTCTCGATGGAGGGAAGATCTTAGTTCAAATTAAAGAATGTAACTTCCTTGTAAATGATCATAGTTGTTAGTTGAGTGAATATAGGAGGTGTTGTTATGCTAAATCTACGTTCAGGAAAAACTGGCTTGACCAATCCCTGTGCATGCATAACCTCCTTTCCTCTTTCTATGCTTTCAATAAAGTGGTTTCCTCCTAACTTGTTGGAGTTGACCACCTAGTTTGTTACTTAGTATTTTTTCCTTCTATAAATATGACTTAGATACTCCTCAAAAGTTTGACTGATCTGATGTTGTACTCGCATTTCTAGTTTTCAAGTAATATAGATATGTTACTATTTTATTGTAATCACACTTTTAATGAATAAAATGAAGTTATAAGTTTGTTGCATCCAAGTTAGTTTTAAGGGAAACTCACCTAAGGGGGCCCACTTGGTGAGAATTCCATCTTTTAGCTCAATCGTTACTTTTCTATTCAGTAATAGTTATAATTCTAGCAACTATTTGTTCCTACAGCCACTAGAATTCCATTATGTGAATGTTCCTACAGCCAAAGCCAATAGACTAGTTTCATGACCATTTTCTAATATTTATGTTTTTGTCATACATCTCAATTTAGTATAGTTTTTGGTTGATGTTCAGTGCTTATGTTACTTCCTTTCAAGCAATTTACTTTCAGAATAATGTCTTTTCTAGCTGTGGAATGAATATGGCTACTATGGATTCCTAGTTCACATACCATGCCGACCCATTTCAAGCCTACATCCCTGGGTTGACAATTAAATGAACCTTCATGATGAGAAAGATAGCTATTTAGTACAGATGTCCAATCTCTGGGTTACAACTTTAAGGGCTTAGTTGTTGAATCATTAGAGAAGGCCAACTTTTTTGGTGTCATTGTTGGGGATGGTGTCAAAATAGGAAGTTCTTTGGAGTCATTTTCAGTTACTTTCATGATTTTAGTATTTCAAAAGTTTTTTTTCAGCATACCCTTCATTAGAATAAGTAATGACCCACCATTCTTTCACTAAATTCTTTGTGTGAGTTAGCTGATACTGAGTAAAACTGCAAGCATGAAGGTAGAAGAATAGATGCTTTAGGGACATTCCTTCCTAATCGCCCTAACCCTGATAACCAGCTAGTTGAGTTTCAAAATTTTCCAAAAGAAGAAGTAAACCCTTTTGCTGATGAATTTCTAGATTTGGCTAGTTCTAAAACTTCTTCTCAGGAGCAAGTTGTCTAAAATCTAATAAAGAACCCATTTGCTTTGATTGTCCATCAGGAAAATATGGCAACCTTTCCTTTTCCTATCCCTCCACAAAATGATGTTGACAACCTCAAGAACATTCTTGCTTCATTTCTTCCTGAATTCTATGGTATTTTAATAGAGGACCCAGACACTTTCCTGTTTGAATTTGATATCCTCTACAGAAGCTATGATTACACTACTGATGCTCATAGGCTTAAGTTGCTTCCTACTACTTTGAAAGAAGTTGCATTAAGATGGTCTATGAGCTTAGGAAGGAATACTATAAAGAGTTGGGATGAGATGAAGGATAAGTTTCTTGAGAAGTATAAAGAGTATTGTAGAGGTAGTGATATGAGAGGAGGTGATATATTCAAGATGTAGTAGAAGGAGGATGAAAGTTTGGAGGACTATCTGTCAAGGTTCTAGTTTAGCCTGAAGAAGTCTTCACACCATGCACTCAATGAAGAGTCTCAAAAATTTCTTTTCCTTAGAGGAATTAGTGAGGCATGTGCTAATGCTCTAGATTTGATAGGAGAAGGAGATACCACCCATGTGCCTTGGAAGATATTAAGAAATTATGTCAAAATTACTCCAGAGCAGCTATGAAGAAAGGGAGAGGTTACCAATCTTCTATGGGTAAATCTTTCGTTAAAGGAGTTTCAAGGATGGAAATCACTCACTTACTTTCAGACTTCAAGAAGGACATCATAAATAATATGGAAACTCAGCTAGATACACTTCAAGCAAAGAAGAAACATGAGGAAGCAAAAGCAATGTTGGCAGAATATTGCCCTCATTACAAGCAAAAGAAGAAGGACTGCAGATGTAAAATGGTGGCCAATATTGACAACAAGCACATTCCACCTGAATTCAATCCAATTGAGGGAGATGAAGACCAAGTTTTCTATGTTGGACAAAGAAGGCCATGGGCTCTAAGACAAGGTATGCCACTAGACCCATTATCTTTTAATAGACCTTACATGAATTCTCATGCATCTAGTAATCAATGGCAGCCCCAATATCCATCAAACTTTGGAGGTTATCTACCTCAACCTTGGAACAACCCTCAAAATACCTGGCCTAATTACCAAATCACTCCACCCCAGTGGCAACAAAACTAGGGGAATTGGCAACAACCTCTAGGAACCTGACAACAAACATCCCAATGGAGGGGAGGGAAGTAATGGACAAACTAGGCAACTGGTTACATGAAGCCACCTTCACAACCTCAACAGCTTGCCTTAATGCCTCCTCCTAAATCAAATACTAGAACACCTAGACCTACTCAGTTACCAGCTCAACCCACACACAACCCAAATAACAAACCACAACAGCAACCAGTCTATTCTACAGATCCAAACCAATATCCTACCTATGTTGTGAGTTTGAGTAATATACACCTACGTTCAGGAACCAATTTTCCATCACCTTCCACCCCAATTATTATAGAGATTCTTGTGGAAGATGAGCAACATCAAAATTTACCTCATGCACCTGCTTAACCAAGTGTGCCTACCAATCCTGAACTAGTTCAGTAGTCTGATCCTGAACCACCATTTCCTCAAAGGTTAGAAGTTATTAAGCAAAAGGAGGAAGCAACCTTTGATATTTTGGATCAGCTGAAGCACATATGTGTCAAGATACCTTTGTTCTAGGCCATAAAATATGTTCCCATATATGGTAAGGCAATAGAGGAAGCATGCCTTAAACAACTTGGGAGGAAAAAAGAAAAAGAACCCCACCACTGTCTATGTAGTAGGGTAGTTGGTTGATATCATGCTTGGGAAATTCATTATTCCTAAATACATTGACCCAGGCATTCCTATAGTTGAAGTCATCATGAATGGGATCCAAGTAAAGAATGCTCTAATATATTTGGGGGTAGCTATTAATGTGATGACTCGGGATATCCTACAACAATTGAATGTTACAAATATGTGGCCTACTCCTATTGTCCTATAGCTTGTTGATAGTTCCATTGTCAAACCTGATGGTGTAGTAGAAGACATTGTTTTTGTTCTAGACTCTTGGGAATATCTAGCTGATTTCATGGTTTTGTCCCCTAAAGGTACATTAGGAGGGTATCCCATTATTTTGGGAAGGCAATGGTTGGCTACTATTGATGCCTACATTGGATGTTAGGCAGGGGACATGACTATTTCTGATGGCATAAGTACTAAAAATCTTTCCCTTTATCCTCCTGCTCAGCCAACTCATGATATGGATAACCCTATCTAGCCTCATGTTGGTCAAGAATTCGATGAGATCAATTCAGTAGTGCAACTCATGGTGAGAGTCAGTCCTTTCATGCAGCTACAAGAAAAAGATGAAATATTGTCAAATATAATTGTAGACATGGAAAATGTACATTTTCATTTTGGCACACCTAATCTCGATTTACTGACAACATTTCCTCTTAAAGCATATTCTCAGCATTTCATCACATTCTATCTCTTAATTTAATAAATCATTATTTATTGGATTAAGTCTTCGTCTTTCAGTGATTAAATTAATTATTTTAATTTAATCAACCTTGCATCTCTGTTTAATTAAATAAATCTTTTTATTTGATTAAATTCTCTAAAGTCCTCTTATTACATTAAATAAATTAAACCTTATTTGATTTAATCTACATATTCCTCTTTGGTTAAATAAATCAAATCATCTATTTAATAAATCATTTCCTCTCAATTATTGACATAAATTAATTCATATATTTTAAGTCTAAATTGTCACATCACCTAATTCTTTATTAAATTAATCAAAACAATGATTAAGTTAATCCTTCTCACTAAAATCCTCTAGAGAATGCAAGTTGCACAATAAATCAAATATTTTGATTTATTAATTCATCTATTTTCCCTCACAAGGCATCAAAAGAGAATATTCCATCATTTGAATTCAAAAAGGCCAAGTGGACTTGGTCCTTTCAACAAGGCATTCAATACCTCTTACATGTCCTTGTGCATTGAGCCAAGTGACATTAACTCCATTTCTCTTTCCCTCTCACATGTCACATTCAAAATTCAAATTTGAATCCAATGGCATTCATCATGCACATTGACCAAAATGTGCTCATTCCTCAACCATTCACATCTTGACAAGTGGCACTTGGCCATTGGATGTTGAATGATCCCACATTGCTTATTTTCACTCATTCTTCCAAGATTGAAATCTATAAATGAGAGACTCTTCCTCTCATTCAAACATCCACAATTTGAGTAAACTTATTATACTCAAATCCACAACTCATATGCAAAGTTACTCTCTTCAAGTGAGAACTGATTTTGCAAATCTTCATTCACCATTCCTATCAATTTCACACTTGTACCAAAGTTATGCTCAAATCTCTTTGGAGATTTGACCATTTCTCCAATCAATCGAACATTTGCAATTAGGAATTGGGAAAAGGCCAATTGCAACATATCATTGGCACCAATTCCCCCATAAGATCTTTAACTTATTTGCTTAATTAGGATTTAGTTTAAGTTTCTTACTTCATGTTCTTCATTTTTCCTAATTTTAGCTTAATAGGTGGATTTCATGGGGAATCCTTTAATCTTTACATGCATTCTTGAACTAACACTAACAATGTTTGAATTCTTTGTGCATTTGCAGGTTTAGGGGTTCACAATAATTTAGAACAGTTATGAAATGCATGAAGAATCACCTAATCCTAAGTCTAGTTTTTTTGGTCCACTACAAACACTTATGCCCGCTCTTCCTGCACTTGAACTTCCTACAACAACAGGTATGTCTCATATATTTCTGCCACGTGAACTAAAAATCCCAAGCATCAGTGAAACATCTATGATAGAGATGATAACACAAGTGCAAGTTTCAGAAGGAAATTTTTTTAACATCAATAACAAGCTTACTTAGGAACAACAGTTGTCCCTAACAAACTTGTTAGAAAATAATCAGCCTACATTTGCATGGGATTACCATGACATGAAGGAATTAGATCCTAAATTCTATACTCATAGGATCTACATCAGAGATGGCTGCACACCTCTATGACAACCACAAAGGAGAATCAGTCCTACATTAAGGGAGATTGTGAAAGGAGAATTGCAAAAAAATTTGGATGCAGGATTCATCTACCCTATCTCAGACAAATAGTGGGTGTCTCCTTTAGTGATTGTGCCTAAAAAGGGAGGTAAATGGAGAGTTTGTATTGACTATAGAGAATTAAATTTTTCCACTAAAAAGGATCACTTTCCTCTTCCTTTCATAGACCAAGTATTGGATTCACTTGTAGGCAAGAAATATTTTTCTTTCCTAGATGGGTTCAACGGCTATAATCAAATACAAATTGCACCTAAGGACCAAGAGAAAACAACCTTTACCTATCCTTGGGGCACTTATTCCTATTCAGTACTTCCATTTGGTCTCTGCAATCCACCTACAACTTTCCAGAGAGTAGTCATTAGTATATTCCCAAATATTTCACATGAGTGCATGGAAATCTACATGGATGATTTCACAACTTATGGTGTTGATTTTGATGAAGCATTGGAAAACCTAAGGAATGTTCTACAAAGATGTGAAGAACACAATCTTTCCTTAGACAATAAAAAATGCTTCATGATGATGCAAGAGGGAGTAGTCCTTGGCCATTAAATCTCTCAAAAGGGAATTCAAGTGGATCCAACCAAGATTGAGGTAATCACAAATCTCTCTATTCCTGAAAAGAAAAAATATGTTAGGAGTTTTTTGGGTCATGTGGGCTATTATAGGAATTTCATAAAAGATTTTAGTAAAATGGTAGTGCCACTCTATGGTCTTTTGACTAAAGATGTTGAGTTCAAGTAGACAGAAGATTGTGACAAAGCATTCTCTACTTTGAAAGAAGACTTAACCCATCCTCATGTGCTCAAAGGACCTAATTGGGAACTCCCTTTCCATAGGAATTTTTTTGGGACAAAAAGAAGTAACCATTGAGAATGCAATCTACTTTGTCAGTGAAAACCTACAAGGAGCAAAGTTTAACTACACTGTGACAGAAAAGGAGATGTTGGCATTCATTTCTGCCCTCAATAAGTTCAGACATTATATCACTGGGTATCAGATCTTTGTCCATACAAACCATGTAGCAATAAAATATCTAATGAATAAGCCCTTAATTACTGGAATATTAGCAAGATGGTTGCTAGTCATGCAAGAGTTTGATATCACTATCATAGATAATCCAGGGAAAGCAAATGTTGTAGCAGAATTTCTCTCAAGGTTGACTACATCTGAGGAGAATCAAGTCATTTATGACTCCTTCCCTAATGAACACTTATTTTCCATCAGTATATTCCACACACCTTAGTATGCAGTCATAGAAAATTATCTAGTCACAGGCGAAGTTCCCCCTCATTTCTCTCTAAAAGAGAGAAGGGTTCTCATTGAGAAAACGTTTCCTTTCTCATGGATTTCTAGATTTATATTCTATACTAGACCAGATCATGTGATGAGGAGATGTGTAAGAGAAGACAAGACATATGATATACTACATGCATGTCACAATGAACCCTATAGAGGAAACTTTACAACTAAGAGGACAACAATGAAGATTCTTAATATAGGATATTACTGGCCCACACTTCATAAATATGCAGGCAAGTATACTAGGAAGTGTGATAGATGTCAGAGAATGGGTCGACCAGCTAAATTTGATCAAATGCCTTTGTACCCCCAGGTTGTCATCACACCATTTGATAAATGGGGACTTGATTTTGTAGGTCCCATTGACCCACCATCAAATGGTAAATCCTACATCCTGGTTTGCACTAACTATGTGACCAAGTGGGTTGAGGTTAAAGCTATGAAGCATGCCAAGGATAATAAGGTTGCAAAATTATTTTATGAGGAAATTTTTACATGTTATGGGGTTCCAAGGAGATAGTGATGGATCAAGGAGCTCAATTTACATCAACCCTTGTTACAACATTGGTCAATGAATATAACATCAGGTATAGGAAGTCTACTCCCTATCACCCTCAAGCCAATGGGTAGGATGACATGACCAACAAGGAAATAGAGGCTATTTTGACCAAAAGAGTGGCTATTCATAGGAAAGATTGCACAAATAGGCTGTCAAAAACTGTTTAGGCCTATAGAACCAATTGGAAGACAAACACTAGTTTCACTCCTTTTGAATTACTGTATCGAAAGACAACTATGATGCCCATTGAAATTGAGAATAAAACTCTTAGGACTGCATTAGAATCTTGGGATAGACATATCTAAAGCACAAAAGGACAAAATCATGCAGCTGAATTCCTTGGATGAAATGAGAAAGTCATCCCTTCATCACATAGAGATAGTAGAAAATCAATTAATCAAATGGCATGAAAAATTCATAAAGGACAAGAAGTTCCAGTTAGGTGACTGGGCCCTCCTTTATCATTCCAAGTATCAAGATAATGCAGGTAAGTTGCAAATAAGGTGGCTAGGACCACATGAAGTTGTTGAAGTTTTCTCCAATGGTGTTGTTCAACTCACAACCATTGAACCTATTAGATTTAAGCTTCTTGTCAACATTCATCACCTCAGGTTGTATCATAAGCTGGCTTCCAAGAAAGAATTCCTGCAACAGTTTGTTCAACAACAAGATCTCGAACTCCCTGCAACCGAAGGAAGTAGACCTAGTGTCCCAACTTCTACCTAATCAAGGTACATACTCTATCATAATAAAGACTTCCACTTTTGTGGGAGTCAGCTTCTTCATCAATTCATCCACCCATCCATCTCCACCTTTCTCTCTCTTCCATAACTCCACCATCACTTCACTTCACTTCACCACCACTTCATTCCATCACCACTTCAATTAATTGATCAATTGTACTTTTAAAAAGGTAACCGATACTTCCTCCACATTATTTGCAACAGATACTCCAATTTTTTAGGTATGTTCTCACCAAATTTTTATATCTTGATTATCTTTTATACATTTATTTAATTACTGTAAATTAATGTTGATATTCTGCATAGCATATAATTATACCCTACCTTGTCGAATCATCATTACCACCCAACCTGTGCAGACACATGCTCAAATTTAGGTTGGGGGGGAGTGTGAATAACATGTCCACATGTCAATCTATGTCAGCAAAATTTTAATTGAGCTAATTTGAATTATGGAATGAAATGATGGCTTGCATGTGTGAGATTACACCAAACCACCACCATTTTTCTTGGTAGTACCCTTCATTTATGATTCCTTATTTCCTTTATCACCTTAAGTCATAATCTTAAGTCCTAAAACGGTAAAATTCATATGACATTGGCATTAGGACTTCAAAAGTGTTGCAAGAAGAAGAAATTGGGACTCCAAAGAAAGATTGCAAGAAAGAAAACCTCGCATAAGTGCTTGTTTGATTGTAGGCAACAAAAAAAATGGGTGGCCAACTGATAAGAAATGAACCTTCAGTCCATGACACATTATTGTAGGATGCACCTTCTCTGGCAGAGTTTAGAAATTGTGATTGGCTAGATTATTTCCTAAAGATTGGTAGCTACAATGAGCACATTGCGCTAGAATTTCCACAGACATTATCCGAAGGGAAGGCAATGGTAAAAGGGTTGGAGGTGATAGCTACTGAAGAGAGAATTGCAGAGGTAATGGGGTTTCCTGATGATGGAGAGTTATACCCTACTACTAGAGATGCAAGGACAACCAAGGATGAATTTACTGAACACGATGACCCTCCATTGGAAGTGAATAAGAAAGGTACGAAGAGAACCTCTTTACCGGATTCATGGAAACAAGTAGTTGTCCACATTGTGAAGTACATTACTTGTGAGGGTCGCCAGTCAAACCTCCATTTTGTACACTTCAAGCTCTTGAATCATATGTGGCATGGGAGAACAATAAATGTACCTAATGTGTTGTATCAACTCCTTGCAATCATGGTGGCTAAAACTCAAAAAGGTAGGGATAACTCAGTCTCTCACCATATTTTGATCAAATTATTGGTTAAAAAATATTTGCAAGAGGTGTCTGATATGACATTGGAGGAATTTGTAAATATTGACCAATTTAGACTAGAAAATGAGCGACCTAGAGCCCTACCTCAGCCTTGTAGGGTTAGTAGGAGGAGTGTTGTTGAAACCACTCCTAGTGCCTCAACTTCCAGTGAAAACCCTACTATAAACTCTCTTGCAGCCAAACAGGCTATAGAAATTAGTTCTTCTAAGTTAGAACATTCGGACAAAGATAGTTCATCTTTAGACTCTGATGATGATGTTCTTCCTAAAACCCCAATTTGAACTAGGGTCATAATTAGGAAGGAGGAGGCACAAAAGAGAGAGGTAGAAATGAGGAAAGGGAAAGCCAAAGAGAAAGTGACAGAAAAAGTAACACCAAACCCTAAGAAATGGAAGGTTGACACTATCCTTCCTGTAGCCAAAGAAAAATATGAAATCCCTCCTCAAAAATCAAAGCCAACTAGGTCATCTAGTGGTATGACTCCAAAGAGAATCCCTATTCTTCGAAGAACATCTAGGGAGGACACATAAGCCCCTATGGGGTAGGTGAGTGTTGAAGAAAAAGACATTTTTGAAGAACAAGAAAATATAAGGTTAGAAAAACTTGTTTCTATTATAGAACAGGTTGAGATTCAAGATAATGATGTGAATCAAGAATTCCTACATCAATATAAAGAGTTTTTGGAACAAGAGAAAGAACCCCTACAACTAGAACAGGATGAACAATCAGAGTCACTACAGCTGATTCTATATGAATAGCAAGAACCAGTGCCAGGGAAGATTTTGGTAGGAACACATAGACCCACTAATTTTTCATGGAATCATGTAGCCATGAACCTATGGAGTCAAATGCAAAGCAGAGAAGAGAAATGGAAAGAGGAAAAATGCATGTTGAAGGAAGAAATTAAAAAGAAAGATGCAAAAATTGAAGAAAAGAACACAAAGATTGTTGCCTTGAAGGAAAAGATGGATAATGTGGCAGCTTTAGTGCCTCAAATGCTTGCATGCAGAACTCCTCCTAGAGTCTATGCCCTACATTTGAAGGAACAAAATATTTCTTTTAAACTGTCAAGGATCATTTCAGGTTTGAATCCTTCTACTGAGGCTCCTCATGAATTTTTCCAGGCTTATCAATTTTCCCCTCCTAGAGTTAAAAATTTGTTGTGTGAACTATACCTTCATAATTATGTTGTGTCCTATGATCATGATTGGAACCCATTATTGTATATTGGGGATATCCATTTAAGGGAATTTATGTCTTGGATTTAGAATGAAATTAGTTGGGGACAATAGTTCAGGACTTACAGGGAAAGAGAATTCAATACTCCCTTGCCCATCAGAGCAGAATCTAGTAAATATAAAGACATTTTCCAAGAATGGCACAAATTTCTTTATCAGTCAAGCTACAATAGGAGGATCATGCTCGCTAGAGAAGCAACCTACAAGGAATATGAGAAGGTAGCAGAAACTATAGGGAAATCGGTAATGGAGTATTTATCACAAAGGTGGAACAGTTTCACTGATGGGTTAAAGCAAGCCAAACCTCACTCTATGCAAAACTATGTTGTAGTATGCAAAAGAGTTGGCAGATACATACAGCTTGGAAGGTTGAAACAGTAGTTTTGGCTTCCATTAACCTTCCAGCCTGTTGGTTCTCAAAAACGTTGGTTGAATGTACCACGAGAGGTTGCCACACTCTCACTACGTTTTTGGTTAACTGACAAGGCCAACCAATATGGTTGAACTCTCTACTCTAAAGGCTCTGTCAAACCTAGGCGGGTGCACCTATATGAGTAACACAGATTTTGAATTATGTTTCCTACTTGACCTAACTATCCACAAGTGGCAATTTTAATAGTGGAAAGATATGATCCTACTTTGGTATAAATTATATATGCAATATCAAGGTATATGAATTAGTATGTTTAATTAAGAGATGTCAAATGAAATGAATAAAACCAATGTAATGAAAATAAGGGAGACCAGTGCCTTATTGGGTAACGGAGTCAAATGAAAGTCTTTAATGAATGGCTTCTATCTAGCAGGTCCTCTAATTATTTGGCATATAACTATGAGTTTATAACTGGTATAAACATGCAAGAATGTAATTGATAAACCCTACTGGAGGCAGAATATCAAATCTTACTATCTGATTCTTCATACTGATCCAAATGACTTTCCCATATTACTGCAATTGATTGAAAGGAATTTTAATTATCTTTTGAAGAATCCAATAAACAAAATCACATAGAAACAACAAATGTGTACTGATAAATCAAATATATACTTGATACTTCAATTTAAACAATCAAGAAACATCAGATTGGAGACAATCAAATAATCGCAAGAAACCAACAAATAATTGATGCCAGGATGAAATCACCGAATTAACTGTCTTTCATTATCTTCTTTGAAATTTATACATGCAACATAGTCTCCTTGAATATCATTCTGAAAATACAATGCTTACAGTGATCAGTCCTATTTTAATTCTATTTGTTCTACCCCTTTTAAATTATCCAATAACAGATATTTATACATCAGCTTGCAAAAGGACGTGCCTTTTCAAAAAGTTCAAAGCATAAAAGTTTTAACAAATTCTCCATTTAACTAATTTTTGTTAAGCCACAAATGGACTATAGACATATGCTCTGTATAATCCTGGCGCTCATGAGTGTCAACATCTCCCAACGCATCGCGGATCACAATCTCCATCATTATCATTTGCTCATTCTGCTCACATGCTTCATGCAATGTGACATCCTCCATAGTGGTTGCTTTCAACATCTCTTGGAGTATTGTTTCACACTCACTTTTCCACATAGTTGCTTCTTTCATTTTCCCTTCATCATCACATAACTTGGTCAATCTATCTTCGGCAGCCTCTATCAATCCCTGCATGTCTCCTTACAACTCCTCAAAGAAATCCTTATGTTTATCCATGATACAGTTGGAATTTTCAACCTCTTCATTACTAGGAGTGTCCTTCTGCTCCAATTCCTCAATCTTTTCTTGAATTATGTTGTCCACTCTCCTGTGTTCCTTTATTGCATCCACAAATTGTGAATGTTTTCCCCAAAGCCTATTTAACCAAGTGGTTAGAATGACCTGCCTTCTTTTGATTATTGTAGCAAGTGCATCTGTTTTCCCTTGAGAATATGCAGTTGATCCTTCCCAATGGTCCCTTTTTTGTGAACTCTCACCTTGGGTGAGCATCCTTGTTGGTTCTGTTACAGCACCTACCAAGTCTTTCAAGCGTTCATTTTCTCTCAACATACTCTCATTACCAGTTTTATACATCTCCCTTTCCCTTATCAATGCTTGGATTTGAGCCTTATTTAGCTTGGCTATATTTATCCCAATATTAGCAATAGCTACAAGGTCGACCTCCCCAACCTTCAGGGTCATGACATGTCCAAATGCCTTTTCAGTATCAATAACAATTGATTTTTGTGAGGAGGATATAAGGCCTAAATCATCAATGTCTCATCATCAAGGTTGTATCTTGATCCTGTGTATACCTCCATCACCTTTTCTATACTTAGCTTGTGGGTAACATTGCTACCTTTTAGGAAACTATCAAAAACTAATGCAAAGTTCATATCCAAACCTAGAAAAATCATAACACCTGCCTTTTCTAGCAGCTCCCTTCCCTTTTCAGCGGTCATGTTAATCATCTCTTTGTCTACTTCATCTTTTAAGCTTTTCAACAGTTGATCCTCATTTCCTGGAGTAACATTGTCAACTTGTCCCCTATAAATTTGCATTTTTCATCCACTTTGTCAACTTCCTCTTTGAGTTGTGCAGAACGCCTGGCTCTAGGTCTGGAACTAGGTAACTGGTCTATGAGATCCTAATTTAGCTTTCTTTCAGTACTTTCTGGTTGCGATTCAGTCTTCTGCTTTTTTACTTTTGATTGGCTACCCTCCCTTGGTTTTCTTCCCTTTAGTTTTCCTAAACTAGTGCCTTCCATAATTCAAATTTTTACGAATTTTGAAAGGAAGAGAAACCTACTGTAACTTTCTTGCAGACTCAAGCCAAGGGAATGCCTTAATTGCTTTGCTAGTTCCTTTGCTTTCTTTCGCTTTGAATTCTATGAGGCAATGATTTCAATCAATCATACCCTGATATGCAAAATCTCCTATGCTTCATGGTGCCATTAATGTCTTTACTGAGACATGAATGCTGCAATTTTTTTGAAATTCTCGCTATCACATCAAGGCTCATATCGGCAAGACATTTCAAATCTCTGGCCGATCTGCCTGTTCAACTTTCACCCATCCGCTAAGACGTCCTGCAGTTTCCCTGACTTCATAAGTCTCCTTGATAGTTTCTTTCCTTTTGCTCTTTATATCGCCATGACTTTCACCGAAACAACTATCGCTTAGACTTAATGAATCGGGCCAATGGTTCTCTACCTTACTCTAAGAGTACTTTGTCTCACCAAGATGTTTGCTTTATTTATTTATGTCGCCGAGACCAAGCAATTTGTTTTGTCGACAAAATAACATTCGTTGTGATGTCTCTTAGATCTCCCCATGATGACATGTCTCTCTGATATGCCTCCCTTTCGACAAGACAACACGCATCATCTTCTCGACATCTTTCATCTTTGTACGCTTAGTTTTTGTCGGTGTAACCCGAGGGGTCAATAAGACTTTCTGTACCCTCCCCGACATCATTTGTCTCACCGAGTGAGTTCTCCCTTCGCTTTATCAGCAAGACCAATAGCGCTTCGAGCAGTGTTTTGAAATTTCTCTCTGATGACCAGAGTCTCCCCGATAGGCTTCACTTTTCTCCAATCGGCCAAAGGTAACTCAGCTCGATATGACCTTACACCATCACATCGATACCTTTTGTCTTTCTGATAAGTAATACAAACCCGCATTCTCCTAGTGTATAACTTTATCAGTATGACCAATCCACTATCTTGCCAATATATTGAAGATATGTATATTATCATCGATGAGACCTACATCAACTTATGCCAATATTTTCATATGTCAATGTTTAAATGCCAGATGAAATTTATGGGGTTTTATGACAAATTTTAAACTGGATTTTTTAAAAAGATGTTGTGAGGAATTTTGTGTCCATATTATGAACTTTTTGGGAGGCTAATGATCATGAAGGGTGAATAAAATGGCCAAAAATTTCACAGTTCCAACACAACCACCTACTCTATTATGGCTTGTGGCAGATTTCAGGTATTACCGATATGATATAGCTACAGAGGGGCAAAGATGGAGCAGGTTGGAGAGCAAGCAAGGGTTCTACTGGGACCCCAATTCAGGAACTATAAAAATTGATGTGGGGCAGCTGGCAGTTGTAGATTTCAGAGTATTGACTAGGCAAAGGAGTAGTACTTCCCCTAATGGAGGACCAACAAAACCTTAGGTTGGGGGAGTGATGATTCTAGTTAATGGCTCCATTTTGATAGGGCTTATTGTCTATTTGTCATTGTGTTACCATAGACTTTGACACTCGGTTGTTGGCATTTTCCATTTTATATCCTCAAAACCATAGACATTGGGCATAAATTTATCCATGTGACTTTTAATGATATTAACATGGTATGTGAATTATCTATATTGATTCTACATGTGGATTAATGAATGTTACTTTAAGGTAGTTATAAATATGCAATTTTTTGTGCGTGCAAATATTGTTATGCAGATATAATTAAGAGCCTACAAAGTTGAGGAAGTTTCTGCCAACTGGTCGATTTCCATGAAGTCAAGAAGGTGGTCATTAAGAGGTCAATGGAGGAAAACTATTGATGGAGGGAAGATCCTAGTTCGAATTAAAGTATGTTACTGCCTTGTAAATGATCATAGTTGTTAGTTGGGTGAATATAGGAGGTGTTGTTATGCTAAATCTGCATTCAGGAAAAATTGGCTTGACCAATTCCTATGAATTCATAACCGCCTTTCCTCTTTCTATGCTTTCAATAAGTGGTGTCCTCCTAACTTGTTGGAGTTGACTGCCTAGTTTGTTACTTAGTTAGTAATTTTTCCTTCTATAAATAAGACTCAAATACTCCTTCTCAAAAGGTTGATTGATCCAATGTTGTACTCACATTTCTAGTTTTCAAGTAATAAATATATGTTACTGTTCCATTGTAATTGCACTTTCAATGAATAAAATGAAGTTATAAGTTTGTTGCATCGAGTTAGTTTCAAGGGAAATTTTCCCAAGGGGGCCAACTTGGTGAGAATTCCATCTTTAGTTTTTGTTTAGTAATAGTTACAATTCTGGCAATTGTATGTTCCTGCAACCACTAGAATTACATTTTGTGACTATTCCTACAGCCAAAGCTGACAGAGTAGTTTCCTATCTGTTTTCTAAGATTTCTATTTTTTTCATGCATCTTAATTCAATATAGTTGTTGGTTGATGTCCAGTGCTTATCTTACTTCATTTCAAGCAATTTACTTTCAGCATCATGTCTTTTCTAGTTGTAGAATGAATATGGCTACTATGGATTCCTAGTGCACATACGATGCCGACCTATTTTAAGCCTGCGTCCTTGGGTTGACAATTAAATTAACCTTCATGATGAGAAAGATAGCTATTCAGTACAAATGTCCAATCTTTGAGTTACAACTTTAAGGGCTTAGTTATTGAATCATTAGAGAAGGCCAACACACAACATGCACAGAGCCCTCATGATAAAAACTTTAAACACTTATGAACCACCAAAGCAACTATGTTCATGGAAACTAACCATGGGATGCCCAATTTCACTTTGAAATATTCTGACTCCGAAATGATATCGAAAGGAGCACTTATAGTCCCAAGTCCTACCAGGAATGAGAGGGTGATGGAACCAATTGGAGGGACAGAGAGTTCATCGTGTTTATGTATTGTGGTTTTCGACTTTTCATATTTCTCTCTATGCAAAAAAATTAACAGAAGAGTCTCCTCCGTTATTACATTCACATGACTCATGAGGTCAACTAGAACACTAGTCATGATGTTCCTATTGATGCGAGCAAGAATGTATAGAGGAGAAGGATTCTTGCTCATGTTCACTGTAAATTCCTACGAGGTGAAAGTTATAGTTGGTGATTTAGTCATAAGCTATGCGAGAGGAATAGGCGTAAAAAAAACCATGTTTACATACTTCAAGAACTTAGGAGAAGTAGAACTAGGATGTTCAACAATTAGGTTAGTAGAGTGGGATGGAAAAGAATCAATGTAGATCTACAACTCATTATTAGCCTTTTCCATAGACTTGTTTGCATTCTTCCTTTTTTCATCAAGGTGGATAGTACCTTCATCGATGTGATCATGTATCTCATGACGTAGGCGCATGAATCTTTTGGTATTGTATCTGGGAATTCAATGGTACTGGCAGAATGTGTTCTCTTCGTACCAATCGGGGTAAGGTTCAATAAGGGGTTAAGGTTTTGGAAAGGTTATCACTTTTTCTTTCAATAAAAAAATTAGGATAGAAGTGTATGATTCTGATAACTTTGTGAACTTTTTGTTGCATTTGAGGCCTTTGTCACTAGATGTAGCAACTACATTCACAATAGATTTACCTTTACCAAATATTGACACAATACACCTAACTGTGGGATGGGAGCACAAGGAAGATCCCCAAACTAGCGAATCATCTACTAGTACTCTTGTAATGCAACACAAAGATGTGCAAAAGAAGGATATTTCATGAAGGAAAACTTTTCCTACAAAGACCTCTGCAGGTTGCCGATGAAAACCTTCTACACATTTGAGTTGGGAAAAGGATAAGATATTTATGAAAATAACACTCGATATTAAGCAATAAAATAAGATATCTTCTCATGATCTCCTTGCATACACCATATGAGGTTCGAAAAGGCAATCTTCGGCCCAATGTTCACCTGGAATTGCCAAAGAAACTGATTCACAAGCTGATCAAATGAGAATATGGAATTATTAGACAAGGAACAATACCATTCTAGGGTTGTAACCTTGAGAGTTCTTGGGAGCAATTTAGCCATTAAGGAATAATGGTGGAATAAATCTATACACATGGCATTAAATGCAGACACGTGTTTGCAGATCTCCCTTACCACCATACTTCTCAAACTTTGGAATTTCCATACCTTGGGGATAGGGGTGTTCAAAATTACTATGGATAAAGGACTATGATGAAAGAAAGGCTAGAAAATTAGCTGGGAAGTGGCCTAGGACAAGTGCGCCAGGTGATTTTGCATCTAGCCCATATTCTATAGCAAAGCATTTAGAATAGGGTCAGGTGATGAAACAAGTCCAATAAAACCACCACCAAACATCGCCCCCATCCCATCAAGGGTTCCATCGTTAGAGCCAGCATGGCCCCTAGGGTTACTACCACCATAATTAGAAGGAATAATGTTGAAACCAAAAGGGATTTTGTTTAATTTGACGATTGGAGGTGCCTCAGGCACAAGGATTGTGTTGATGGAAGGGCCTGACTCGGCCATGTACACTGACATCATGGGCATAAAAACTCCTATCTATATTCCAGAGGTTTTGGGCCTAGAACCTCATGTAACACCTGATCCAGAGTTGTATGAAGGGACATATGCTTCCAACATATCAGTGATACCTTGAAGAAGCTCCAGGCCCACCCGATCTTTGTCCATCATATATCTCATTTCATTGACAACCTTAGTAGCCCTAGCCATATTTTTTTCTTTTCCCAAATTATTTATGAGATCCAACAACCTCCTATCCACAGTAATGAGATGCTCCACAAGAATAGCAAGAGAAACATACTTATTCAGAGGTAGGGCTTTAGGAGAGATGGGAGGGGTAGGTGCACAAGTGGCCTCCCTAAGTAAACTCCCCTCCATCTCAAAACCAATTCCTAAGAAGAAAAACCAGTAGTGAGACCAGTAGTGACCTTCGAGAAATCCATTTCTAGATGTTGCACGCTCCTTCTGACGACGTACTCATAGGTTATAGATTGGGTCGTAAAGCTTCATGAAACATAATTCTGCAACCCTCATGAGGCATGAGAGGAAGAGTCTTGATACAAATAAATAGACTCTATGATGTTCATGTTGGGTTCACCAAAATGTATAGGAGGGGGATCGACTGCTTAGGGATTCCAAGTCATGGGAGAGTCTAGAACAATAGGATTCCCAAATCCACCTCAAGCTAGATGAAAGGATTGAAAGGGTTTAGGGTTTCAAGGGTCAAAAAGGAAGGGCAACTGGTCTGTCACTTTCCTTCTTGTTGTTCCTATAGCACACATGCCCCATTTAGAACAGGGACCCCCTCTTTCTTTCACCTTTGCTAGGTCATTTTTCCTTTGCTTCATTTTAAATGCCCCTAATTTTGAGATTAAATTGGTCAGAAACACTCAAGTCATCCTCCCCTAGTTGACCAAATTCATTCCCTCAAAATTCCCTAAGTTTTTGGCTCTTACAGGCCATTCCATGCAGACTTCCCTTAGTCTATTGCCCTAGCATCCTCCCGGCCTCGCAAGTCTGCAATTGCAGGTCTCCCTTTGCTCAACGTCGCTATCTCTTCGTCGTTCCACTAAGAGTCGGTCTAGGATGTCTACCCACTTGGCGGGTCCCACACCCTTCTTTATCGTTGTAGACATCTAAATTTGGTCACTTCCATATGATAAAAAATCGTCTACTTTATTCATCTATTTCATTAATAGTGATTAAATAATTTATTTAATCATTATTTCATTTTCTGCCTAAAGTTCCTAAAGTATGTAATTAAATAAATTAAATACTTTACCTTACACCTTTTCTTCTCTAAATTAAATAAATGGGACAATTTATTTAATTTAGTCATTTGACTTATTTGGATTAAAACTAATTTTTAATTCCTCTTTTTCTCTCTCCTTGTCACATTCTCCATAACCCTCATTTAATCTGAATTAAATTAATTAATCTATGATTAGGATGTGCGCCACTTAATCAAGATTAGTGTCACATCCTCCATAATCTCCCACTTGCCTCTAATCTCTCATTAATTATCATAATCATGTGTTTGCACAACCTTAATCAAAATCATTAGCCACATTTGGCATACCTTTTTTTGGTCAACCTTTCCACTTGCCTTTCTTGGCCTTGACTCTCTTTCCCATGTGAATTTTTAATTCACTTTTATCTTTCCAAGGTCTACCATATCCCCATGCAAAGTTCTAGAAGGCTTGACTTGTCACTTTACATGTGCCAAGGACTTCTAGAACCTTTGACTTGTCACATCACCCACATGTGACAAATCTCTAACTTTTTGGAGACCCTCTTTTATCCAATAAACTCTCCTAAACATGTGAATTTTTAATTCACATTTATTTCTCCAACCACTTCCCCTTTTCCCATGGAGATTTTTGAGGAATTCTAAAATTCCTCAAATGTCTCTTTCATTCTTATTTGGGGACAAGAAATTTCTTTTTGAGGAAATCTTCCCATCACCCAATGTACCTACAAGGTACTTGTTCTTCATCCACCTCATGTACTTCTTTTCCACCTCATTTTCACATCATCCCACCCCAAGACATCTCGCATTTCACATGTCAAGATGTGAGGGCTTGGGAGTCCTCAACTCACCATATTCCTTCATCTTGATCTTGTTGGATCAATCTCAACCATTGAATTCTGTAGAGAATTCAAATTATCCTATAAATACCCCCTCATTTCTCTCATTTTGGGAATCAATCTTTTGCTATCAAAACTCTTGCAAAATTACCATTTGAGCTCTCATCCATCATAGCATTTAGCATTTCACCATCTTGCATATCACTTTGCACATTCAATTTAGTTTGTCATCCAAAGAGCACACAAGTCTTCAAAGATCAAAGGGCCAACCAAGGAAGGAGCAGCATGAAGATATAACCAATTTCAATCAATTATCATCTTGCTTTTATGCTTATCTTCTCCTTAGGCTAATCATTGAGGTGTCCTATTTTATGTTAATTCTTTTCATTGCATCATTAGTTATTTAGCATCTCACATTAAGAACTTAGTATTTTAGGAGATCACATTTTTGGCACGCCCGGTAGGACCCACAAACGAGTCTCTTTGTTCTATGTTTGTTGTCGTTTAATTTATTTGCAGGTTCAGGTCACAGAGGGGTGGATTTACCCCACAGAGCGGCAGACTTGCCCTCCCGAGCGCTGCAGAGGGGTGGATACGCCCTCTTGTTCTGATATTTTCTAACAGTTTTTACTATAGAAGTGCGGATACGCCCGCCTGTTTTGACATTTTTTCTAACTATTTTCTGTAGAAGTGTGGATACGCCCACCTGTTCCAACATTTTCTACCTATTTACTATAGAAGTGTGGATATGCCCGCTTGTTCTGACATTTTTTTTCTATTGTTTTCTGCAAAAGTGCGGATACACCCACCTATTCCGACATTTTTTCTAACTGTTTTCTGCAGAAGTGCGGATACGCCCGCCTGTTCCGATGTTTTCTAATTATTTTCTGCAGAGAGGCAGATACGCCCTCTTGTTCCAACATTTTTCACTATAGAGGGGCGGATTTTTCCTAAATAACACGTTTGGGAAGGTAAAAAAGTTGCATTTTTGTTTCGTTTTTGCCTCTATTTTTTGTTGTTTGAAGTTCTAACACTCTAACCCTATTTTTTGGTGGGTGAAGTCAGATTTCTTACTGATACTTTGTAGTATTTTTGCTAAAATTCACAAGGGGAAAAAAGATAAAACAACTAACATTTGCTTGCAGGGTCTTTATTTCATTCAAATTTTAAAGTTTTCCTTACTGTTTTATCTATTCACTTAGCATAATTAGAGGGAAGTAATATTTGCTGCTTATTGTGTTTGTTTTTCTTTATGTTACCCTAAAGGGGCATTAGTTTGTTTTCATCTTCCCCTTGCACTTTGTGCGGACCTAGGGGGTAGTTGGAAATGATTAGTGTCTTCTTCTTAGAGGGACCTACTTGGGGATTTCATCACCCCAAGGGACGATCCCAACCACGTGTACCGACGGGGTATACAAAGGCGGGAGAGCCAAAGTTGTACCCCAATCCAATTGCATCATAATTGGCAGAACGTCAAAGCTAGGGTGATACCTAGATAGACGTGAAGAGTTGGTCTGAGCCTTTCAGTATCTCGCTGGGGTTCTCAACTCATGCTTGTGACGAACTAGTGTTCATAGTTGTGTGTCACGTACCAAGCGTATATCGAGGACTCCCTAGAAACCTTGTTCATCCTAGAGTAAGACCTTTGCAGGCCATACCCCTTAACACTAATTATAGGATTGTGCTTGTCCAAAGTGTCTTTCTATGAAAAACCAATAAATTTTGATAAGTCGGCCTCATTGGGTTATTTCAAGTCCTTGCCATAATCTCATCATCCAAAACCAAGTCACTGTTTTCTTGCAGAGGGGCAAACTTTCCCCCCTATTCTGATATTTTCCACTGCAAAAGTGCAGATACGCCCCTCTATTTCAGCATTTTTCACTGCAGAAGTGCAGATACGCCCCCCTATTTCAGCATTTTTTATTGTAGAAGTGCAGATACGCCCCCCTATTTCAACATTTTTTACTACAGAAGTGCGAATACGCACTCCTGATCCACTTTTTGACTACATAAGGGTAGATATGCCCTCCTAAACAGACAGTTTCATCCATTTGACCATTCCAAACCTCTATTTAACCACTCTGAGTCTCTATTTGACCATTTAACCAATCCAAATAGTCATTTAATCAGTCCAAACATCCATTTGATCCTTCCAAGCCTCCATTTAACCTTTCTAGGCGTCCATTTATCACATTCACATTGATCGTTTCACAATTTGGGAAACCTATTCTACCATCTTACCGTGTGATCTAAACATTTGCACTCTCGAAAAAGATCATTCCATCAAAACATCTTCCATTTGTGTTCATCATCATCTCTCAACACAAAATCCCTTAAACCTTGTTTTAGGAGTTATCTCCCGAATTGACTAAGGCGTTAAGTTCGATCGTTATCCTACATATCAATCATTGTCTTCAACCTAATCAATCCACTTCTATCTTGAGGCTGATTTGTGTTGTAAGTCAACATTATTGGCCCAAATCAATCCCCTTCTATTTCAAGGCAGATTCGGTGCCGTGATCATTGATTAACCAGTTTAATCCTATCAACCGACGTATTAAGTCACCTAGGGTAGTTTTTGAATTGGGTTTAAGACCCTCTCCATCAAATCCAATCCTTATCCAATCATCAAATCAATTGATACATCATCAATTAATACATCCAATCCAATCTGAATCATCAGCAATCCAATTGATCCATCAATCCAAACCTCATCCAAAATCATCAAATTGATACATCATCAATTGATCCAATCAAATCCAATCCTTATCCAATCATAAAATTAATTGATAAATCATCAATTAATACATCCAATCCAATCCAAATCATCATCAATCCAATTGATCAAATCCAATCCTTATCCAATCTCAAACATCAATTAATACATCCAATCCAATCCAAATCATCATCAATCCAATTGATCAAATCCAATCCTTATCCAATCATCAAATTAATTGATACATCATCAATTAATACATCATCCAATCCAAATCATCATCAATCCAATTGATCCAAACAAATCTAATCCTTATCCAAATCATCAAAATTGATACATCATCAATTGATCCAAACAATCCAATCCTTATCCAATCATCAAATTAATTGACACATCATCAACTAATACATCATCCAATCCAAATCATCATCAATCCAATTGATCCAAACAAATCCAATCCTTATCCAAATCATCAAAATTGATACATCATCAATTGATTCAATCAAATCCAATCCTTATCCAAACATCAAATTAATTGATACATCATCAATTGATTTATCATCCAATCAATCAATCCAAATCATCACCTAGATCATCCTTGGAAGTTGCATCTTAAAATCACTTAGTTTTTTTACACGTTCATGCCTGTTCGGACCCGTTCACAAACAATAAAGCAAATGGCAGACCAAAAAACTCAAGGTTCCCAACCAAATGTCCCTCAAGATCCTAATAACATTCCACACAATCCCCATAACAGTGTCTCATCTCAATCGAACACCGACTTCTAGAATATCACACCACCCAATGACAAAAACATGGTCCATCAACCTGAAGTCACCATTGACGAATATCTCAGTAATCCCTCTAATGTCCAAATGATAGATCGTCTCCTAAACGAACGTGGAGATAAGATCCTTGCCACCTTACTCATGAAGGGACTCAAACCACCATTTGGTTTTGATACATCACAATATTCCCTTCCCGCATTTGTTGATCCACAAACTTGACAAAATGTTCCAGAGGGTTCCTATGTTCCTGAAGGTGCACCCGCTGAAAGCTGGTACCACCCCGAATTTGGAAATGCAGTCATCCATCAAGTCCAAGAATATCCTCATCTCCCGACCACAACATCTACTATTCCACCACCCGATCCTAATGATCCCCATACCTATGGCATGCCACCATACGTCTCATCTGCTCCACGGCTTCCTCCACCATATTCTAATATTGGGGGCACACCTACACTTACCAATGCATTACCTCCTGCATTTCAACAACCTCCAAATAATCCACACCAACCCACCACACTACCCAAACCATCACAACATACTGCTATTGCTCTAGCTTCATCTCAACCCTTGCATCCACAACATCTGCAACACACTACTATTCTTGCGCAACCATCACATCAAGTGGTGCAACCTATCTCACAACCACAGACACCATCACATAACCCTTTCATGGTTTCCCCCCAACAACAACATATCCCATCTCACCCATCTCATCAACAACAACCACAATGACGACCCCCACAACAACATGTGCATATCCCTACACAAACACACCATAACCGGCTTACTAAGTACCTCTATCATCCCTCTAGCACATACATAGTTCCATCTCATCTCAATATGAATCCTCATCAGAATACTCAAAACCAAACACATACTCAATCACCACCTTACACCAATCCTTCGCAACCTCAACATCATCCTCACTAACAAACATTGAATCCATACCCATATGCCACACAACAACCCACCATTGCACAACAATACCAATCCTATCCAGCTCACTTCTAACAACAACCAACTTATCAGCAGGGGGCACCTTACACTTCCTACTACCAACAACCATTATCACATCAACAAAGAGGCCCTACCTCCACATATTACCAAAATGCTACACAACAATAGGATTCGTCCCTCGCTTCCTACTATCAAAAACAAGTAGCTCCCACTCATCATAATCAATCATCCAACTATCAATCCACTTATAATCAGAAAACATGCTCCTATCCAACTCAAACCGCCTATGATCCAACAACGGTAGGCCCATCATCATCATATCCACAATACTACCCATACAATCAATCCACTTTGACTCCCATGACTCCCGTTAATAAGGACTTGGAAGAAGTTAAAGCAGCATTAAAGGACCTACAAGCTGGAGTGGGTAAACAAACATTCAAGTTTGAGGACATATGTCCTTATCCTTTTGATCCCTCCATCTCCTTGATTCCTTTTCCCAAACATTTTGAGATACCAAAATTTGATAAATACAAAGGAACCAAGGACCCTAGAGCCCACCTTCAATAATTTTACGCCCATTGCCAAGAGTTTATGCATAATGACAATTATCTTATCTGACTTTTCCCTAAAAGTCTACAAGGAGTTTCCCTTAATTGGTTTATGGGTCTTGAAAAAGGATCTATTAAAACATTTGCACAATTATCTGAATAGTTTTTCTCCCACTTCTCTTTTAATCTAGAGAAGGATATTGACACACTTGATCTCCTGAAGGAAAAACAACATGAGGGAGAGACCTTTGCAAGCTACTTGCAAAGATGGCATGCCTTAGCTAGCAGGATGAAATCCCCACCATCAGAAAAAGACATGGTCACACTATTTATCAAAAATTCCCATCCAGATATGGCTCATAATTTCCAACTCCATTGTATCACCACCTTTGCGACACTTGTGGAAAAGGGCCCCATCTTGGAATGAGCCCTTGTTGCAAAAGGGCAAGTCAAACATTTCAATTCTAATAGAGAGAAGTCCTTTGGGGATAAACCTCGTTATTGGAATAGAAATAAAAATGTTGTCAATGATGGTGTCCCTGACACTAAACATGTTCAAGTGGCCACCACCACCTAAATATACCCTCCTTAGCAACAACCGTCAATCCAGAATGCCATATCTGTCCCCCAAGGGGCACCACGACAACAATCCAACCAAAATAACCAAGGGGGAAACAAACGACATTTCACTCAGTTGGGAGAACCCCTTAGTGTGGTGTTTAACAAGCTTCTTCAAGCTAATTATCCCATCACATATCATGTCACCAAACCTCTTGATACATCTAAACCCAAACCAGCTTGGTTTAAAGACAACGAATATTGTGAATTTCACAAGAGTAAGGGACATACCTTAGATAAATGTCAAGGCCTAAAAACCTACATTCAAGGTCTCATCGATCAAGGTGAAATCCATGTAGATGCTAACACAGCATCTTCATCCAATGCTCAACTCCAGATATATCAAAATTCTTTTCCTAACCACAATTAGGGTCCTAGCACTTCCAACACTAATCCCGGATCTAGCAACAACAACAAGCAAGGTAACAACACCAATAACATCAGCTATAAAAATGTGCCATACAATTACCAAGGTGTGGTCTCACATATAGAACAAGTAGATCCATGTGTATCCATGATACATGTCAAAGGAAAGGATCCACAATGTGTTGTTACCACTCGGCGAACTCGCATCACAGTCCTTATAGCTCCTCCATCTACCCAACGATCATCTGTCCATTCACAATATAACATCCTAGACAATCTAGGCAAGATTTCTGCCCAAATATCCATCTTGGATCTGCTTAAGTCATCTCCCGTGCATCAAGATATCTTGACTAAGGCTTTACAAAGCACACAAGTGCCTGATGACATGGACCCTACCCAATTTCAAGCATTGGTAGGCAATCTCTCGTCAACCTATCACTTATCCTTTAGCCAAAAAGACATGCCGCATCTTGACTCAAGCCACAACCGCCCCCTCCATCTCAAGGTTGGTGTAAATTGTTAAAAAGTAAAAAGGGTATTGGTAGATAATGGTTTGGCCCTAAATATTTGCACACTAAAATTCATACAATAGGGTGGATACACCCAGGCTGATTTAAGAAGTCAAGTGATCACCATCAAGGCATATGATAACGTAGAGCGGGATTCTGAAGGAATTGTTTGCCTCCCTATTCAAGTGGGCCCTATTGTGCAGTACACTATGTGGCATGTTCTGGACCTTGAAATTCCATACAACATCCTTCTTGGCCATCCATGGATTCATTCTATGCAAGCCGTCCCATCCACCTATCACCAATGCTTAAAATTCCCATTTCAAGGAATGGAGGTTACTATACAGGCTGATCCCCAACCTTTTGAATATTGTCATGCCCTTGAAGCTTCCTTCCCACATTCACATTACTACCTAGGAGTCAAAATGGGGGCACCCCCAACATCTGATTCTGACCCATCCACCAATACACTAAACACCTCATCTCCACCATCATCCACACATGCTTCCACCATCACCAAGGTCTAGATCATAGACAAGGGATGTGGCGAACATAAAATGCATACCATGCTAAATGTGGCAACCATGCCACCCTCGCCCCATAGATATGGACAACCAACTCTACCAGTACCAAAAGTGGAAGAAAAGACACTTACACTCACCTCCAAGAACATGGGTTCGACAACATTCAATGATCTGGGATCCCTTTAGGATCAAATGGAAGAGGACATCAATCAATGGTTTTATCGAGAGGAACCTGAGCCACCACGTCCCCTTATAGAATACTTTCAATAATTTTATCCACGTGCATCCAAGTTCATTGAAAAGTGTCATTACCAAGGCAGAGGCCTTGGCGCAAAAGAACAAGGAAAATGCCAGCCCATTGAAGCAACTACCATCTAACCAAAAAATCTGGGCTTGGGTTATGATACTAAACAGAAAGGTCCTACAACATCATCTAGCACTTCTAACAATGTTAGTGTTGATGACGGTTCCCTCGAAGACATACCAGAGGAAGAGTCCATCATACATGCGTACGATGATTTGAATCACATTGACCTCCCCACCATGTTCAAATGCTTATCTGTTTGCACCATAACCTTATCCCTCAAACATCCTGAACTTATAGATCATGACCTACAAGGTAGCACACCTGTCAACACATTTCCCTCAAAGGATACCTACGTACATCTCATGGGATTGGGGGAAGATGAACGCCCTAACCACAAAAGTAAAAAGAAACAAAAGGAAAATAGGTCATCAAGTGAAAACCTCATTGAGGCACTTTTTGATTGGGAAAAAGTAAAAACAAAGGGTGTATCTGACAGTGAAAACCTCAATACGGCACTGGAAGATGGGGAGGTTCATCTTCCCTTTGTAGGAACATAAATATCTGAGCAATCTTCTATTCTTATTGAAGGAACGCAAGAGGTAAATTTGGGGACAACAGAAACTCCAAGGATCACCTATGTAGTCAAATCTTTATCAGAAGAAGAATATCTCACCATTGTCCAAATTCTCTGAGAAGGGGTTATCAATTTTGCATGGGCTTACTCTGATATGCCCAGCCTGGATCCTAATCTTGTTGTACACCATTTGGATGTTCGTCCAGATGCTAAACCTGTCAAGCAGAAGCTCTAAAAGATGCACCCACAGATAGCACTATTAGTTAAAAAAGAATTGGAAAAATTACTAGATGTTGGTTTTATTAGAACCATTGATTATTCTAATTGGATTTCCAATATAGTACATGTTGCTAAACCTAACGGAGACATCAAAATTTACATAGATTTTCGGGATCTTAACAAAGCCTGTCCAAAAGATGACTTCCCCTTGCCTAACATTGACATGTTAGTCGACAATACTGTAGGACATGAGATTTTATCCCTTATGGATGGCTTCTCCGGCTACAATCATATCTTAATCGCCCCTGAGGATCAACATAAAATGGCTTTTACAACACCTTGGGGTACCTTTTGTTATAATGTCATGCCCTTTGGCCTTAAAAATGTGGGGGCAACACATCAATGGGAAATGAATGTTATATTCCATGACCTCATCCACATTATCTTAGAAGATTATATTGATGACCTACTGGGAAAATCCAGAACCAGAGAAGAGCACCCTGCCATCCTAAAAAAGATCTTCGAGCGCTTGGAGCAGTACAAGCTGAGACTAAATCTGAAAAAGTGTATGTTTGGTGTCACGTCAAGGAAATTGTTGGGCTTCATATTTTTCCAGAGAGGCATCAAGGTTGACCCACCTAAAGTGAAAGCTATCATGGATATGCCTGCACCGAGAAACTTGAAACAGTTAAGGAGCCTTCAAGGAAAGCCACAATCCATTCATCAGTTTATAGCCCAGCTTGCGGATAAATGTCAGACATTCACTCACCTTCTGAAGAAAGATACCACCTTCAAATGGAATCAATAGTGTCAGGTGGGTTTTGATATGATCAAAGAATACTTGGCCCATCCACCAATTTCGATGCCACCTATCCCTGGAAAACCCCTCTTGCTCTACATCTCTTCCACTTCAATTGCATTGGGGGCATTGTTGGCACAACATGATGAATCCTCAAAAGAGCGAGCAATCTATTACATTAGCCGAACACTGGTTGGTTATGAACTTAATTATTCACCAATGGAGAAAGAATGTCTCATTGTGGTCTTCAGTACACAAAAATTGTGCCATTATATGCTTAGCCATCCGATAAAATTGATATCAAAAGTCAACTCCCTCAAGTACCTGTTAACTAAGAAAGCCCTAACTGGATGAATGGCTAAATGGATCATGTTTCTCAATGAATTTGATATAGAATATGTGGACAGAAAATCCATCAAAGGACAGGTAATAGTAGATCAGTTGGCAGATGCCTATCCCATAGAAACCGAATTTCCAGATGAAGGAGTCTTTGCAGTATCAGAAGCTACCACATGGACACTGTACTTTGATGGATCACACACTAATAATGGATTGGGGGTAGGAGTCTTGATTATCATTCCCCAAGGTGATTACATACCAAAATCATTCAGACTGGCTTTTCCCTACACCAATAACATATCTGAATATGAAGCCCTTCTCACAGGCCTTAGAATCGCAGTCTAATGGCACATCACTCATCTACAAGTTTTTGGTGACTCCTAGTTGGTTATAAAACAGGTCAATGACGAGTTTCTAACAAAAGATTAAAATTTTTTGCCTTACAAACGTATGGTGGATGACTTCAAAAAATATTTCACCTCCATCCAATTTGAGCAGATCCCGAGACTCCAGAATAAGGCAGCAGACGCTATGGTTACCATTGGTTCTCTCCTTGACATGCCAAAAGATTGCACAAATTGTTAGTTCCTAGTCGAACAACTCCTAATCCCAGTGTACGATATCCCTGAGAGTGACATGGTGTGTGCTATTGTAGGTCTTGAATCTCCTTGGTACCACGACATTTACACCTATATCCATGACAACACTCTCCCACCTGATCTCACGAGAAACCAATGCAAATCATTTATCCAACACACTGCCCACTACACCATCATCGATGATACACTTTATCAATGTGGGTAATATGGAACTCTCCTCCATTCTTTAGATGAAACTAAAGCCCGCACGACATTAACAGAAGTGCATAGCAGTATTTTTGGGGCCCATTCTAATGGTATGGCCTTAGCCAAATGGATTCTCAAAGCAGGATATTACTAGCCTACAATGGAACATGATGCTTGTGAATATGTCAAAAAGTGTCTTCCATGTCAACAACATGTAGATCTGATTCATGCTCCAGCACAAGAGCTACAACCTATCACGACACCCTGTCCATTTTCACAATGGGGTTTCGACTTGATTGGAAAGATTTACCCTCCATCCTCTGATGGTCACACTTTTATCATCACAGCTACTGAATACTTCACCAAGTGGGTAGAAGCCATACCACTCACTCAAATCACTGGTGTTCAAATCTCTAAGTTCATCCTCTACCATATCCTCTGCAGGTATGGTATCCCCTCTGCCATCATCACTGACAACGGAAAGCCATCCAAGAATAAGTGTATGAAGCTTCTTTGTGACACGTATCATATCCAACATCATTGATCCACCCCCTATTACCCCCAGGGTAATGAACAAGCAGAAGTGACAAACAAGACATTGATCAAAATCATTAAGAAGATGGTCAATAGCACTGGCCACGATTGGCACCTCCATATCCATCCTACTCTTTGGGCCTACCGTACATCCATCCGCACCCCAACCAGCGCTACTCCATACTCTCTTGTCTATGGCACTGAAGCCATCTTTCCAGTCGAAGTTGAAATCCCTTCACCCTGAATCTCCCTACAGAATCTCATTACTAATGAAGACACCCGAGTTGCACGCCTGGCACAATAGGAATTGCTAAACGAAAAATGGGTCAAGGCTTATAACCATCTGCAAGCCTATCAGCACTGACTCAAAAGGAGCTACAATAAGAAAGTATTCCCTCACCAATTCAATGTTGGTGACTTGGTCCTCAAAGAGAATCAGCAGAACCAACAAGATCGAGAGAAAAAGGGTAAGTTTGAAGCAAATTGGTTAGGCCCTTATGTCATCACCACAAAGTATGGTTCTAGCGCCTGCAGGCTCTCTACCCCTGAAGGGGAGCCCCTGGAAGAACCCATCAACATCATGCATCTAAAGAAGTTCTATACTTAGATCAGCTGGGGTATCCTTCCTGGTAAATCTCAAAAAATACAAAAAAATAAAAAAAATTCAAAAATACAAAAAAAATCAAAAAAGTCAAAAAAAAAATAGCAAAAAGAAATAATTCATCCTATGGTGAAAACCACCCCTTTGTGGCACCTTGGATACGTATGATTGGTGAAAACCTAGCAATAGGCACCTCTCGTATAGGGCTTAATCATTATCTACCTCGCATCCTAATTACTTTATGGCTTATCCGCCGATTCCTCAATCCCCCTATCCTCCCATCCACTTACATCACCTCGTTGCTTGGTATATTTTGGTTCAGCATTGGATGACCGTCATCTACTATCTAACATCTTGAGCTTGTTATCCTAATCTAAGCTTGTGTCCTCTCATTTTTTGTGTGTGTCTCCATCTAGGCCCACTCCTTGTGTCGGTCCCCATCTAGGTCTCATCGTTGTCTTCTCTTGAACTATGACGCCTCTGCGCTTACACGTAGGCAAGGCTAATCTTTGGATCAACCCCCAAGGCATTTCGTCTTTCATCAGCTATCCTCATGGTCCACTTTTCGATCTTGTCCATCCTCGATCTTTTGTCTTGTCTGAACTACGTCACCCCTTCACTTTCACGTAGGCACGGTTGATCTTTTGATCCACCCCCAAGGCTTGTGTTTGTCTTGGTCATCCAACAATGTCCATCATTCCACTTTCTACTCTTTTACTATGGTCTTCTCCTGAACTACGAGGGCTATGCACTTTCACGTAGGCAAGGCTGATCTTTGATCAACCCCCGAGCCCCTAGGTCTTTAGGTTGTGTCTTGTCCTCTTGTTGTCAAGTATGTCCCTATCATCATTGATTCTTCACAAACAAGATCTTCTCGTATCAAGAAATCTACCCAATGGCAATTATCCTGCATCATCTAGGTCCCTTTAGCTTAGTATCCATCATCGGTCTTAACAAGATGTATCCTTCCTAACAGACCACATTAACCCCATCCAATCTTGGGATCTTATGGAAAGGACGCTTGTACTTGATCATGATCTTTTGGTACTTTTGGCTTTTTGATTATTATTTGAGCTTCCCCTTTTTAACTGGTCAAGATCGCCATCCATCATATTATGGTGTGTTTTTCCTAGTCAACACAGGGGCATCTCTTGACTGTTTTATCATTGTTGTTTGCTGGGATGCTCCACGTAGTACCCACTAGGACTCCTCACGGATGTTGTGTTATGTGGGGGCATCCCTTTGTGCTTGTGGTTATTCCAATACCTGTTCTGACCAAAGTCATCGCGACTTTGGGGTATTGGGATAGCCTTCTTGTTTGTTGTGTTTTTTTTATGCATTATACACTAATTCGTCTTGGTCTACATACCCTGACGACTGATGTCCTATGCTATAGAAAAAATTAGTGGTCTAAAGGATGGAAAATTGCATTCATGTTGCATTTCATTTCATTGCATATTCCCCTTTCATCCAATCTTCCTCCTACCTCTATGACTCCTGATTTTGGTTGTGCAAATGCTCATTCATCCTTACTAACTTTCTTTCTCAGGATCCCTACGGTTCTTGATAGGTACTGTGCCCCACACACCCTACGCCTATCAACTACCCATTGATACTTATGTCGACATTCCATTTAGTGTGTCAGTTCATCATTTATCCATTTGCATCAATTCATTAAGTTCATTCATACATACATTTATCCATTTATCCATTTACATCCATTCATTTACCCATTTTCATCAATCCATTCGTTTAGGTTCATTAGGTTCATTTGCATCAATTCATTTAGGTTGATTTATCCATTTGCATTAATTCATTAGGTTCATTTATCCATTTGCATTAATTTATTTAGGTTCATCATTTCTCCATTTGCATCAATTCATTTAAGTTCATCATTTATTCATTAACATCAATTCATTAGGTTCATTCATCCATTTGCATCAATTTATTAGATTCAGTCATCCATACATTTCCATATATTTTCATACCCATCTATGCATCATTATTAGGCCCATATTAATTACATCATACATACAATTACATTACCATTCATAAATCATTAACATCATCCAAACATGCATAAATAAATCATTAACATCATACATCGATACAATGTCCATATCAACACAACTCATCATATACATGTGCGTAACATACATCATCTGTCATAAAAACATAAATATACAACCATCTGTAGAACATAAATCATCTGTCACAAAAAATGTCCAGCGTAATATCAATGGGAACCATCACATACCATCATCAAAATAAGACAATGACCATCTCATATCCAAAATACAATCATATCATAATCACATACATCCAATCCTCAAATTAAGGTGCATCATCTAAGAATATGTGCTACACCTCCATCCGGTACCTATCACAGCACCTATGCCCTATCACCTGTCCTCTACCTACCCTAAGTTGCCCACACATGACCTCTCAGGAGAGTCAGGCACTGGGCCCCTATATGTCAGAGTCCCCTGAGACTTACGAGCTGGAATCCCAAACTGAGAAGGAGTCGGCTGAAAATCACTATACCCTCTGGTTCGTGTTCCTAATGATTGGGATGATCCCGGCACCTACGGTACCTGCCTAACATATCGTGTTGTCCATTGTGCCAGATCTGGCACCACTTGCTCATATGCACACCTCTAATAGCCTACCTCATGCATGTACTCATCCTGTTGTCTAGCCTGGAACCTGGCGGCATTCCGCTCATACTTGTATCTATCCCGCTCTCTGGTGATGGCTCGCTGCTCCTACTCCCATGCCTCCTGTGCCACTGTCAGCAACTGTACTTGCTCTGCGGTCCTCCTCCTCTCTGCATGTACACTTTGTAGCTCTACTTGCAATCCTTGTACAGCTAACATTGTCCCATCACCCTGCCCTCGCTGTGCCTGCCTCTGTGCTATATCCCTCTTGGCATTCTCTTCCTGTCCCACTGCTGCATCTCTCTGAAACTGCAAAATCTAGACCTGTCTCCGCGCATCATCCCTCTCTCCCTATAGCACCTGCACTTGTCCCTATGCACTCTCTCTCTCTCTACACTACCTCTAACCCAGCCTCTATAGCCTTACCCCTCGCTCTCATCCCCTCCAAGGATGTCTTTGTAGTAGCTATCCTCTCCAAAAGGTTTGCCCACTCTCCCTGCAACCTTGCCACCTATCCTCTCAGTCTCTCCATCTCCCCTCCCGCTACTAGCTCCGATTGACCCCGCATCTGAGCCACTATCATCACTGCCTCTAATATGTCTTGATCCCAAGTCACTCGAGCCAGCTCACCATGTACTCTCTGCATCTTTGCTCGTATCTCCTCTCTCTCCCTCTCCGTAGCTAGTATATATGTCATTAGCCGACCCACAACACGTCCAAAATCTATCAGCTCTAACTCCTCTACCCTCTACACCTCGGCCTCCACCCTCCTCAACTCTTCTAACACCCATATCCTCACCTGGGCCCCTCTCAGTAACACCACTGGATCATCCACTGGAGCCACCGGCACTACTACTAATGGCTCCACCACCTGCACATCCATATCCATCACCTCCACCTCTACCTCCTCTCGAGCAGGCTCCACCCAGCTCGTCACTCGAATCCTCCGTGGCTATCCTCTCCTCCCCACCCTCATCAATCTCCTCAACTATCCTCCATCGTTCCCCTTCCCCTCTACCTCCTCCTACTCAGTTCTCACCTGCACTCGCCTCCATCATACTCTCCCACCAATCCTTGTCTGAGTAGCCCTCCCCTCCACTACCCCTAACATCTCTACCTCTGGTTCACTCTCTCGTCTCGCTATCTCTACCTCTGGCTCACCTCATTGTCTCACCATCTCCACCTCTAGCCCTCCCCCATCACCTAGCCCTCCTACCTCCATCTCCTCCCCCACAGCTCTCTTGGCCCTCCTCTGAGGACGCCTCCTCCTAACCCTCCTCCTCTCTGGTTGATCTCCAACACCACCCTCATCCACGCCGCCACTCTGATTTCCCATATCCTCTTGTCCCCCCTCCTCCTACTCATTCTCTTGTCCCCCCTCCTCCTGCTCATCCTCTGGCCCCCACTCCATGGCTCCCATGCTCCGCTCCACTGGTGTGACCCTCTCCCACCGGTGGTTGCAAAACCACCGAGTATACCGATCTGTAACTCCTGCATCCTCTAGACCCTCCCCCCTCCCTGGAAAAGGCACCCCACCTTCCATCACCCACGCCTCCCTCATTTCCCTCGCTAACAACCTCACTCCCCATGGTACCTCTCTGGTAAGCCGACGGAACATAGTCGGCACTGCTGGAATATCCTGGATGAGTCCAAACTGCCTCATCACCCTATCTGGACGATGCACCTCCATTGTATGTCCCTGACTCCCAATCAGGAAACATCTACATCTAAAGAAACCTTGATGTCTCTTCTCCTTGGCCCTCCATCCCCTAAACCGTTGATACATGTAAGGTCGTCATATGATGTCCTCCTCCCGTAAATCATCAAACGCTCTCCTCCACTAATCCATCTCTCCCTGTGTCTCATACCATAAGATGCAGCCCCTGGCTGTCCCGAACTCCCAAGCCACCGACTCTCTATTATCCAACTCTCCTCTCCTGACCACTATGGGTCTCATCATCGTGATATGCTCCCACCCCCACACCTATAATAGCATCCTATGCATCACACTCTGCATCCCCTGATAACAAATAACATGCATATCTCGATATAACTGGGCCAATACACATGACCCCCAGGAAAATTGTCCCTCCCGCCACTCGACAATATGTCAAATCACCTCCATGTATCATAAGCTACAGAATCGTCTGCTCTGATCTGGCAATAGTATCTTACTAATCAGACAGCAAAAAAATAGTGGTAATGCTCACAACCCTAAGGCCAGGCATCTGTCTACGTCTATCTGCCCCCTCTGTATCAGTAGGTCATCTCGCCCAAATAGCACTAGGATAGTCTCATCTAACTGCGCTCCTCTTGACACCACCTCGCTCACTAACTGACCTGCTATCGGTAACCTCAAAATCTGCCACATATCCTCTAAAGTCACTATCATCTCCCCTGTCGGCAGATGAAAGGTCGACGTCGCTGAGTTCCATCTCTCTATCAGGACTATGAGCATCGCCCGATGCGCTCTCATCTCTGGAAACTGCACTAAGTGCAATAACCCCGCCTACTCTAGTGCTACGTGGTCCGCCCCACTCATCGCCTTTATCATCGCCGCTAGTGCCTCTGACCTCCACTCGTGGGTCCGTAATCGACCAAAATCCTGCAAACATACCATCCACTTTGTCGAATTCTTCATCACTTTCTTTTCCTGATCACGTGACTTTCTTTTTCCTTTTTTTCTCTTTTCTTATCTCTCTTTCTCTCTCTTTCCCATCCCCTCTCCCTCCTCCCTCCCAACTGCGGGGCGGATCTGCCCCCGGCCACAGGACGGCCTCACTCCTGCAGCGGGGCGGACCCGCCCCCAGCTAGGGCGGCGTCACCGACGCTGCCCGCTGGGCGGCGCCTGTTCGCCCTACCACAGGGCGAACTCTCCCCCAGTCGGGGCAGACCAGCCCCTACAGCGGGGCAAACCCAACCCTGGCCAGGGCGGACCCGCCCCGAGCCATGATGGACTTGCCCTTGCAACGGGTCCGAGCCATGGCGAATCCATCCGTCGGAGGGCGTATTTGCCCTCCTCTCGGTGAATCTTTTTCAACAAATTTTTTTTATTTTTTCTAACTACCCATTTTTCTATTCCAACCCCTCCACCAAACCCATTTCTTAGATTTTTGAGAAACCATTTAAAATGTGTTAAAATCATGAAAATAATGAATACGGGTTTTTCACGCTAACCTAGTGGGGCCCACCTGGCTAACGGTACGTTCGTCGGACCTCGTCCACTCGGTGGATGATCTCGATGTTGTTATCCTGCGGCATCTTCGCTCCTCATCTGCTTGCTCTCTTCTCCTCTTCTCTCAACTGCTATAGTGCAAATGAGGTGAGGTAATTTTTAAAATTACCTCATATTCATTTTCCCCCTCTTTTAAGAGGTACTTTTTACCTCTTATTTACCCTTTTTTCCTCCGATTAATCCCTTCCCTTCCCGGGGCCGCCATTTGCACCCCGTTTGTCCAATTGACTTCATTCAAAAAGAAAACTTACCTAATTTTTTGCCCTCTTTCCAACCAGACCATCCATTTCTTCCTATCAAGAAGTCGCTCGGGACCCCTCTTTTTCCCCCGTCATCCTCTCAAGGGGGCATACCCTTCACATTTATTTATTTTCCCTGTCATGGTCATTCGCTTGCAAGATTGGGGCATCTTCATCCATTCCCCTGCTAATTGGATAGCTCAAAGCCTCCTCCCCATCTTGGGGCATCATTTTCTAGTTACTTCTTCTATAGAGTCATCTGCATTTTATTTTTCTTCGAAGTACAAGTATTCTAATGGTACTTCGAAGAGGGGCAAAATGTAGACATCTAAATTTGATCACTTCCATATGATAAAAAATCGTCTACTCTATTCATCTATTTCATTAATAGTGATTAAATAATTTATTTAATCATTATTTCATTTTCTGCCTAAGGTTCCTAAAGTATGTAATTAAATAAATTAAATACTTTACCTTACACCTTTTCTTCTCTAAATTAAATAAATGGGACAATTTATTTAATTTAGTCATTTGACTTATTTGGATTAAAACTAATTTTTAATTCCTCTTTTTCTCTCTCCTTGTCACATTCTCCATAACCCTTTTTTAATCTAGATTAAATTAATTACTATGTGATTAGGATGTGCACCACTTAATCAAGATTAGTGTCACATCTTCCATAATCTCCCACTTGCCTCTAATCTCTCATTAATTATCATAATCTTGTGTTTGAACAACCTTAATCAAAATCATTAGCCACATTTTGCATACCTTTTTTGGTCAACCTTTCCACTTGCCTTTCTTGGCCTTGACTCTCTTTCCCATGTGAATTTTTAATTCACATTTATTCACCCAAGGCTCCTCTCTTCTCCATGTGAATTTTTAATTCACTTTTATCTTTCCAAGGTCTACCCTATCCCCATGCAAAGTTCTAAAAGGCTTGACTTGTCACTTTATATGTCCCAAGGACTTCTAGAACCTTTGACTTGTCACATCACCCACATGTGACAAATATCCAACTTTTTGGAGACCCTCTTTTATCCAATAAACTCTCCTAAATATGTGAATTTTTAATTCACATTTATTTCTCCAACAACTTCCCCTTTTCCCATGGAGATTTTTGAGGAGTTCTAAAATTCCTCAAATGTCTCTTTCATTCTCATTAGGGGACAAAAAAAATTTTTTTGAGAAAATCTTCTCATCCCCCAAGGTACCTACAAGGTACTTGTCCTTCATCCACCTCATGTACTTCTCTTCACCTCATTTCCACATCATCCCACCCCAAGACATCTCACATTCCACATGTCAAGATGTGAGGGCTTGTGAGTCCTCAACTCACCATAGCCCTTCATCTTGATTTTGTTGGATCAATCTCAACCGTTGAATTATCTAAAGAATTCAAATTATCCGATAAATACCCCCTCATTTCTCTCATTTTGGGAGTCAATATTTTTCTATCAAAACTCTTGCAAAATTACCATTTGACCTCTCATCCACCATAACATTTAGCATTTCACCCATCTTGCATATCACTTTGCACATTCAATTTAGCTTGTCATCCAAAGAGCACACAAGTCTTCAAGGATCAAAGGGCCAACCAAGGAAGGAGCGGCATGAAGGTATAACCAATTTCAATCAATTATCATCTTGCTTTTATGCTTATCTTCTCCTTAGGCTAATCATTGAGGTGTCCTCTTTTATGTTAGTTCTTTTCATTGCATCATTAGTTGTTTAGCATCTCACGTTAGGAACTTAGCATTTAAGGAGATCACATTCATCACCTCTTTGCCATTTGTTAGCAATGAGACCTAGGGGTCCTCTCGTATTACATGTCCTACCTCTCTCTCTATTGAACAGTTGATTTCTCGCATCTCACATACCTCATCGATTATCGTACTTCACATTTGATGCAGGTCATAAATGGCCCTTTGGCTATAAATAAAAGTCTCCACCTGTCATTTTCACACCAACCAATATGAATTTTCAAGGAGAGGAAATGGTGATCAAAGCCCTCGCACCCGCATTAGCTCCTAAAGGATCAAGGGCAAGATTTTTATCAAATTCCCACATCATTTCTAGGTGATTCCACCCTCAAAATCTTAAAATTATTCTTTTTCCATAGCTAGGGCTTGTAAATGATGTTTGAAACTTCAAGGAAATGACTAAACACCCAACGGCTATCCTGAAGGTCAGCCCCGCATAAAGAATTCACCCAAAAATCTCTAAAATTGTTTAAACGGTGCCCCCCACATCAATGCGGGACCCAGTATTTTTGGCTCCATTCTTCATATGGCATAGACTCCTTTGCGGCCTGCAATGATGCCATCATCACCCTGGTTGAAATGAAAAATGATGAAGCATTAAATGAAAACCCAAGTTTTCAAACCCTTGCAGGTCCATTCATGCGGACTGTCGCTTGCGAGCGGTCGCCCCCACGCCATCGTTGGTGAATGGCCTATCTTTGTCCCCCTCCTGTGTTGCGGACCCCACCAAGGTCATGTCTATTGGGTGTTAAAAGGGCTAATTTCTTGAGCCCTTGCCTTTTAGGTCATGCCTTGCGGACTGTCATTTATAGCCCACCGTTACTTGAATGTTGTTTGTTAGCGGCGACATCGTTCCTTCTGCCCACACTATGGGGACTACCATCTCTGTCACCATTTGGCATTAAAATGACTAAGTCCAATTCCATTTGTGGGTCGATCTCTACGGGAGTTAGTTTGTGGGCTGCCCCTCTTCGTTCACCACTCCTTAGCATTTGAGCAACCTTGTTCGTCTGAACTACGGACTCCACCTAAACCGCTTCCTTCTAAAACCTTCAACGAAAAATCTATCATCAATGCCATGTGGGCCCTTCAATGTGAACCGTTGCATGCAGACCTCCAATCACTCTTGGTTGTTTGATAATGGAAAATATTTAATGGCCAGCCGACAACTACTATATGCATCTCCCATGAAGATCAAACTTTGCAATGTCAAGTTCGGCGTCTGCAAAGCCTGCAGGTTCTGTAGTGCATTCTTCCTTCTGCGGAATGTCAGGCTATGATTGTCATTACTTAACAGCAAGGTCTCAAACATCCTTTAAGCCTCTGGAATCGACATGCCCAGCGCCCCTAAAAGCATAATCACCAATCAGATGACTCCAGGAGCCTCATAACCGATTTTCGCACAAGCCTAGTTGTTTCATGCCGGCTTTGACTATCAAATCCTTATTGCAGAACCTATGATGCGGGCGGTCATCTATGGGTCTCTGCAGCTCCGACGTCGTCTTACTCCCATTACCTCGTGATGGCTTCTAGCCCAAGGAAACCCACACCCCTGGGCCTGCATTATCTTTTATGATCCAAATGAGCTTGAAATGATGAATGATTATGAATTTTATGATCTTTTAATGATGATATATTGGATCTAACCCCATTTTGCAAGGTCTAACTAATGCTTGCCTTGGTTTCTATATACTTACTACATCTTTGCATGGAGAATTTATGGAACCTATTTCAGGTCCATCAAGGAAATCTACAGAGAAATTTAATAAAGGGAAGAATCTTGCACGTGTACCAAGAGGAAAGGAGGAGAAAGACCAGATGAAATACTAGTTTCATGGGGTGGAGTGCACCTCCAAGCTCAGCTCCACCTGAGATTCTGTTTCAAATACAAACCTTGGACATGTGGACATCAATGAGCTCAAGAAAAGGGTAATAATACACCCCACAATGTAGAATGCATGAAATATCAAAGTGAGTGGTCTCGCTAAGGCAGTCAGCTTCCCTCCCACACTCATTGCCTCAGAGCTATTTATGGCCTATAGGGAATACTATCACAATAATAAGAAGATCATTGACCAAGATGGTAGGGTGTTAGCATATCTATCTACTAAATCTATCAGCAAAATGTTTCACATCCCCACATTTGATGTCATGGAGGAAAAAAATAAGGAATATGTCAAAAACATGTGGAAAGGAGACCCCCTCAGATGCAAAAGGTCAATCAACCATCATTGGTTGAAGAAAAAGAGAGGCAGTGCTGCCAATGTGCCTCAAGAACTATTCAGAAGTGATTTTTATGATGAATATCATGACTTGGTCACCCTACTAAGTGTCGATGGTTAAAATGACACAAACAACATTAAAATAGAATATTTCTACTCTATTTCTCCTGAAAAAGAAAGACTACATGTAGTGGCCTAACTCCCAAGGTCCTAGTAGTTGGTTCTCAACTGTCTGATGTCACTCAATTGGTTCATGCAACTATAATATTCAAGGGGCCTATGCTGGTAACAAAGGATTCAGGCTATGACTCTCTTTGTCAAAATAGTTCCTGTAAATCAATGGGTTTTAAATAAAAGAAAAAGATAATCCAAGGGGTAAATCAGTAAGTATGAATTAAATTTATCTAATATCCAGACATATACTTTTAACAATGAATGTTTTCTTAATCAATCACAAAAACCATAGCATGACACAACCCACAGTATAACTGTGCCATCGTATACATCTTAGGTGCTTAATTCAATTCCTCTATTCGCCTATCACAAGTATTTCCAAGATTTCAAAACCACACACATTCATTCATCATTAAAACTATAGATCAACAGACTTTAATAACCTTAATTCAATGACAATTTAACAAGATAATCTTTAAACCTGGTTTCTTCTAATGACTTTCATCACATAAGAAACTATCATGCTTCAGCACAATCACTGGCATTCAAGTGGATTATAACTCATTAACCTTATCAAACAACACAATTCAATGCCAACTCCATATTTCGTAAACCTGCAATTCTATTAACTGTAAACAAGATCCGGTACAATGTATCTCTGCAAAATGCTCTATAAAAATTCTATCTCCTAGCACTAGGTAAGCCAATCCAATTCTCAATTAGCCGACCCTTACAATGTAATACCCATCTGGTATTTATAGAATACAAAAAGAAGTTTGAACTTTCCCACCTTTTTAGGAACAATCAACTGTCTTGGAAACTCAGATCAATTTTGATCTTGAGTTCTTACATTATACATTCAGTTTGATCTAACAATAGAAAATAGAACTAGAAGAAAAGAAGATCATGCGTCCTTAAGACTGTCAGTGTTGCATGCATGCAACATGCAAGGAAGAAGATCATCATGCATCATGCATGCAATATTTTATGCATGTGAAGCTGGATCCGCTATGAACTCATCATAACTGGTGAAGACTTGTTGTAGCGTATCCATATCTGGCCCATCAATCTAGTCATCTTCAAATTTGATGCGATCCAACTCAACTGCAGCAAATTCTTTCATGCTTTTTACCTTGACCAACTCTCTCCCTACAGCTTTTATTTCTTCCTTGACTTCTACAAGCTGATCTATCACTAAGTCTTCTCCATCATCTTTCTCCTACATGAGTCCTTGGAATCTTTCATTCCATTTCTCTCTAACTTGACTTAATGGCATGCCATCTTTAGTCATTACATTCACATCTACTATTATAGCCATAACCGCTTCCAACTCCTCCAACTGCTCAGTTAAATTATTAACTGCTTCCTGAATTTCATCCTTATGCTTGCTCAAAAAGCCAGTCCTAAACTTAAGGATACGAGAAGTCTTTTCTACAAAATCTTTATTATCATCTTCGAGTATAGATTCTTCTAGAAGAGTAGTTAGAGGCAATGTATTTATCTTCTCTAACTTTTCACTATACTCTTTGTACTCTTCTTCTAACTTCTCGGATGCCTCAATATATTGATGCATCTCTTTTATTACTCCTTCCGCCTCCTTATAGGTTTCAAATCCTTTTTCCAAAACCTCACCTACCTCCCGGTTCACTTTGTCTATCCATTTGTCAACCATCTCCGCCTTACCTCTAACCTGCACCAAATCATCAACCTCCTTTTTGCTTAGCAAAACAGGAGTCTCAATTGCTGCAACCTGTTGTGACCTTGGAGAGGAGACACTCTTCAAAAATGAATGTAACTGATCTAACTGAGCCTTAAGCTCATCTTTCTTTTGTTTGTCCTTGATCATCCTTGATTTTGTCATTGAAGCCACCACATCAATCAGATTCATTTGTTGATTTCTAGTGGGTCTTCCCAAGTTAACCGTACTCAATTGATAGTCTATGAGCTGCATATCCCCTACCTCATTTTCAATCATAGGCATGGCACATTCAGCAACTATCTCCCCTTTATCTGTGAGTCTGGTAGAATGCAAAACTTTAGCCCTCTTCTTAGGCCTTTCCTGTTCAATCTCCTTCATCATGTCCTCCCAATTAAGAGATTGAGGAGGTGTTCTAGATCTCTTCTGTAGGTCTAATTTCAACCATGTAGGAGCACTAGGAGTCATCATCATGGAAGAGGAAGCAGCAACTGTAGAGGATGGCTGAATATCTACCTCAGGTTTAGAATCAACCTTTGCCTTTTCTTGTTGCTCCTGCAGCATATACATCTGCACCAACTTCTCAGCCTCTTCTCTATCTCTTTGTTCCTGCATTTTCCTGTCTTCTTCTTCTTTTCTCAATCTTTCCTCTTCCATCTGATCCTTCTCTTTTTCTTTCTCTAAGGCCTCTCTTTCTAACCATTTTGCCTCTAAAGCTTTAAGTTTTGCAGCTTCGACCTCTCCTTCTTTTTGCTTCCTTTCAGTTTCTTCCCTTTCTATCCTTTCTATTTCCAAGGCTATGAGTTTCTCTACCTTTTCCCTTTCTTTCTCAACTTGTTGTTTCTTTACTAGTTCTTCAGCCTCCTTTTCTTTCCTTAGAGCTTCAGCCTCTTGTTCTTTCTGTCGAGTCTCCTCTGCAAGCTTCAATCTAGCAACTAGAGCTTCCTTTTCCCTTCGGTTTCTTGCTTTCTCCTCCTCGAGATCATGGATCTTCTGTATCAATTCCAGCTTTTCATTTTCTACCTTGACCTTGATCTCATGCTCTCGTTGCCTCATTTGCTCCTCCATTGTATCAGCTGTTGTCCTTGTTTCAACTTCTTTTACCTTTGATTGTTGCTATTGAAGTAGAGCATCAGCTTGCAACTTTACCTCCATTTCCTTTTGTTTCTCTGCAGCAACCCTTGCATCAGATTCTCTGGTAGCGTCTTCAAACTGTTTCCATTGCTCTTCCTATGTAAGAATCTGCTCAGCAGTATAATCTAGAGATACATTTTCTTGCAAGTTTTTCTCTGACAAAGTTTCATCTGAGTCTGTCTCAATTTCTACCAACTCTCCCTCCACTTCTTTTCCTTTAGTAGCTTCAGCCATGGCATAAAGCACTCCTTGAACTTCTTTACTTTTCTTCCTTGTGAGTGGAGCTTGTGCAGATGATTCACCCAATGCGGGCATAGGAACAGAAGATTCAATTGAAACATCTCCCTCGGGTGTCTCTTCTTCTTCATCAACTACGTCCAACTCTGTTTCTTCAGCATCCGGAGGAAAGAATTCCAATGGTTCCTTGGAAGGTGCCTTTCTTTTAATCCTCTTATACCCTTTACCTTTCTTGAGGATTGGTCCCTGAGGAGCTTGAGTCCTCATCATCAACCATTGCACACTTCTATCCAAGACTATTCTTCCCAGTTTCTTAATGTCAATAGTTTCTTCTTCATTCTAGTCTATTGGATCTAAGTTTTTGGTGCCAATCTTCAAAGCTTCATATGAGGGATCTAATACCATTCCATCATCCACCAAAGTGCCAGGAATATTATCTTTAATACCCAGCTCTACCATAAGTGAGACTGGTAATCTCTCATAATTCTTCTTCCTTAAGTCAAATTCATCCTGCCTATCACACCAAAAATCCTCTAACAAATTAAAATGTCTAGTAAATACTGAAGGTAATAAAGCATACATCTCCTTCTTGGGATCAAAATACTTACGAGCTATATACAATCCCAATTTTAATTGTATCAACTCATTACAAACCACCGTAGCTGCCTTCAAGTGTTGACAGCGATATTCCCCCAGTGTCAAAGGAAACTTATGGCATCCTGTCTTATGCTTCATCCCAAATCTAGCATTAACTCCAATGGCTTGATATACAAATTCCATAAGCACTATTCTATTGCTGCAGCATCTTCGAAGTAAATGGGGATGACCTTCAAACCCAAACAATTTGAAGTATGTAAATTTAGGGTATTGCATATACCAACTTCCCCATTCAGAAATGAATGCCATAGCTTCTTGGATTAACCTGTATCCTGCATCTCCACTCAACTAGTTGATAACCACATATAAAAAGGCATCATTGACTCTTTTGAAGTGAGTCTCAGCCACCTGAAGAGATAATTGATCATAGTGTTCCCATACCTTCTTTTGTCCATCCAAGACTCCCATTATACCTACTCTGTTTAATCCTGGGAAAATCCCCAATCTTACTGCAGCATAGACCACATATGAAGTCATGAAGAAAGGTTTGGTCTGTCTGACTCTTGTGAGCTGATCATGTATGGCATCAGAAACAATCATTGACCAATCAAATTGATAATCACCCTGAAAGATCACTTGAATAAAATGAAACATCCATTCCTTGAAATGGAAGGCATCCCTCTTCCCAAACACTCTGGACAGCATCAATATTAAATCATATATCTCCTTCTTGAAGTCTGCCCTCTTTGGTTGGTCTGCCAGTTTGCTCAAAGACTTCTTCTCGGTACTTAACCATCTTTTGTTTAAATGAGACTTATTGGAATCTTTATGCTTACTGTATTTCTCCAATGCCTCAGCCTCAGTCAATTGCACTAAATTCTTGGGATCAGGAACATTGAATATGCTTTGGAACATCTGCGGAGTAAGATCTATAATCACATTATTCTATGAATCCATGCATAATCTTGTAGCTGGATTATAAGTACTGGCCACTGTACATATCAACTCTGGACACTGAACTGACAAAGGAAACACAGTGATATGTGCAAGACCAGATTCAACAATCCTTTGAGTTCTCCCTGTCAAGTTTTCCCTTTCTGCAAAGGTCTCTTCATGTAATTCTTCAAAACTATACTGGCCCAGATTGGTATCTGTGATATCTGACCAGTTTGATTCCACCTTGCTCGCCTTCACCACTGGATTCCTATGATCATACCTTAATGTATAAGGTAGTTGTTTTGGTTTCACCTTCTTGATTTTCGGTGCAGGCTTTGACGTTCCAGCCGGTTGATTCCTTCGAGTAGCCTCTCTTGATGTTCCTGACATCTCTCAAATCTCCTGCAAGCAAACCTCTAATTAGACCTTCTAATAAATCATTATAAAACATGTTTTAAAAACATACCTATTGCATATACATCGGAGTCGGAGTCGGACAGAAACACAAAATAATCACTTTTACAAGACTGGCGGACTCAGAGCAAAAACCAATATAGGAACTTCAGCTACTAACAAACGGGCTCGGAGTCGGAGTCGGGGAAGTTATCGGAACCGGGATCGGAATGAAAAAAGGATTTGGTTTTTCTTCAAATTCTCTTCATTTCATATTCTATTTCCATTCCGCCTCCCCCTCCGACATAGTTATTGTTACTTCAACAAAATACTTCCCACCATATGCAGAGTCAGACATGGGATGAAAACAGAACTAATAACCTTTACAAATAAAATCCTTAAGTTCAAGATCAGTTCCGATCCCACCTCCGCTAGTCATCACATACTTCAAGAAAACTTTTTAGAACTCGAAATTGAAAACGAGATAGAAATGGAATTGATAACTTTGTAAAAACAAAACTCTTATGCCCATACCCATTCCAATCCCGCCTCCGCCTATGCTAATCATGACATCATCAAATTTATTCATTTTCATCATAACTTCATGATTAAACCTAGATCGCCATAAAATGGCAAAGGAGCTTAAAAACTCTACCCTCATATGACCATGGGGAACAATTGTATTTTAGAGCCCTTTATTTAAATCTTATTTTTAAAGAAATTGCAAAGATCGACGAAACCCTAATCTAACAAACTTAATAAAACTAGGGCACGGGTTTTAAAACCCTGCCATTCTACCAAACGATGAAACCCTAAATTAAACAATAAATCTAATCTACCTAAACTCACTGTAAAATCTCTAACCTAACTCACACCATAATAAAAACCTTTAATCCAATCTAAATCTACTGCAAATTGAAAACGACACGACGCGATCACGATTAAGACGTGAAAGCGACAATGCCCAAAAATAGAAAGAAACGACATGACAAAATAAAACAACAAAGATTAAAGCAAAAACAAAACAAACTAAAACAAGAACCTACTCATTCAATCACATCGATGATCATAAAATTGCTTTAAAACACAAAGATTGAACACGCGAACAGATACAAAGCAAAACACAACAAGGAAATGAACAACAAGGATAAAAGACCTACCTCAAATGCAAACAAAGCCATGCTAACTTTCTGAATCAATTCGCACACAATATCCCTTCTCTATCTTGATCAATTTGCTCAAACGAACTCTGCTATTGCTCTTCGCACTCTCAGACTTGTAATAATAACAATAATAATCGGCTTTAACCCTTAATAAAGAAAAATATGTGAATTTCTACCTACATCGACAACCACCATTAATGCATTAAAACGCAGTAAAGGCGGAGTCGGAACTATAAGAGAACGAACACTGGTCTGCAGTGCAACTTCAGTCAAAAAGTCAATGACAAAAATTGGCGAGGTCAGAACTAAAATGGAAACAGGATCTTAAAATCATAAACTTTCCAAACCTTATCCCCATTCCGATTCCGACTCCGACAATTAAAAAAAAAACAAAAACAAAAACAAAAAGTTAAGTAAAAGACCGACCTAATAAAACAAAACACAAAAACCGAGACAAACAAACATTAAAAAGGGAGCGGAGGCGGGATCGGAATTGAATTTAATTTTGCAAATTTTGAAAAGTACCATCCCAATTCCCACTCCTGCTCCGCTTTTTCCAAAGAGCAAAAAAAACAAAGGCAAAGAAAAGACTGTCGGAATAGAACCAAAATACACCTCAAAAGATCTTTCAAAACCCGATTCATCTCCGGTCCCGACTTCGACAGAGAAATCAAAGAAAAACAAAGTATTGGCAAAACTAGACTCCAAACTTTGTTCCAAAAACAACTAAGTACAAAAACACAAAGGGGGACCCATTTTGACCAAGGAAAAAGATGGGGTGGTTATGCAAGGCATAACACTAAGTAGGGTAATGGGTCTACTTGCCGCTACTTTCCTTGAGGACTAGACGTTCTACTTCATTAAGGAAATCATCTGAGGCAAGACAAAGTTCCACTGGCAAAAAATAATCAGTGATAACATGCATGGTCTACTCATGGATGTAATTAAACTTCTAAATTATATATGACCTCCTATCTGGTATACCTTCTAGTAGAAAATTTTCCATACAAACGAATCTTTGTCGCAAGCGACCCAGAAGCAAAGAAAGGGGACCTCAATGTATATTATCGCTACCCTCAGCTATAGCACTAGAATTATAAAAGAGAATACAAAAGGGTGAATGATGCCTTCATCGAGAACATCATCAGGCTACTTGGGGGAGCCTTTGAAAGAAGAGTGGCATACAGTGCTAAGGCCTTCATCCTCTAATTTGGGTATTTGTTCATACAGTTCCCAAAGTTCACCTATGTCAGAATGGAGGGTTTCTCAGGGAAGTCCTATTGGCTACCTCGTTATCCCAACGACTGCTTGATCCTGCTCGAGGTCTCCCAACAACTAAAAAATTCCCACACATTTCCTAGTGACAAACATAGGCTTGGGATTCATTATCCCCTGACCTTCGGGCAAGGGATGTACTACTATCCTACCTCCCAATGTGAAGAATATTCAAAAACAAAATTAGTGGAGTATACCTTAGATCTCCACATTGACCGAGGGAGAATGGACCCTTATGGGAAGCTAAAGAAATGGGTCGAAAAAGAATATGCCCACAGACCTCAAGTTGAAGACTTTTGGGCTAACTATGCAGATGAAAAAGAAGTGTGAATGAGGCACTACATGAGAATGACGGCCCAATTCGTGAGGTCGGTGAATCTGTTCCCTGTGCTTGACCAGATAGTAAAGGAGGACAATAATGTTATTGATGATAGGTTCAATGTTGTCTCCAACATGCCTCTACCAATGATATATTGGAGTGAAGAGGAGGTCATTGACCTTGATATATTAACATGACCCATTGAGAATAGGACAAGGCAATCGATAGATGCCTAGATTGCTCAGCTCAAAATATAGGGCATAGAATTGACTTATGGTGAGCTCAAGGATGAGCTTAGCAATGAAACAAATAGTGGAGTGAATATTGCCCCATCAGAGGAAGCACCCAAACCCCTTCAATGACAAGGTTGAAGAAAATAAAGGATGCGCCCGAGCGTAATCCTAAACAAAAGGTATACTCTAGGAAGACTACGAAGCGAGAGTCATCCAAAAAGGTAAAGAGAACAAGGGGATTCATGAGTGAAATTCCCACTATAAAGGAGGACCCCCAGCATGAAGCAGAAGAGAATAATGAGCAGCCGTGCTCACCACCCACCACTTCCACTCCCATTGTTGCTACCACTGTTACCACCCTTCCACTTTCCACCTCCCAATCCATGCCTATCTCATCTCCACCCATCATGAATATCTCGATCCACCTCACCAACATCTTTGGTCATGGTTCTCAACTCCTCCTTCTCCACCACGTCCCCACAGTCCTTATCCTCACTTCCTCCTCCATTTCCCACTCTCTCCACTCCAGCGCCTACAATAACCACTGTCACCATGTCACCTCTTACTCTATTGCATGCTTTCACAACATATATGTGGAACGCACTTCCTGAGCTTTCTGGAATAATGCTTGACCCCAAAGTCCAAGCTTTCATGGCCCAGGTTGTTGTTGCCCTGCCTCTTCCACTACCACGCACTGAGCCTCCCAAGATGGAAGCCATGATGTAGATTTTAGAAGGAATGAAGAGGTGCCATGCATGGCAATAGACGGAGGTTGTAAAGGATATAGTTAAGGATCCTGAGGACTTTGATCAAGAAGATTATTTCGAACACCTAGAGAGGTTGAGCTAAACATAAATTTGGATAAGGTGGCATCTGATCAGGAGAACTCACATTCTTCAGAGGAGGACACTGAGGCCCTTAATGAGTGATATGTCATAGAAAAATTAGATCAAGAGTTGGAAGAAGAGTTTCCCCAACACCACAAGAGCACAGGTGAAACAAGTGACCCAAAGGGGCATCACTCTAAGGAGGAGAAGGCAGAAACTAACACTGACTTAGAGATATTAGATGAGCATTCCCCAATCGGCCAAGACAAGGGTCTGGTCCAAGATGAAGAAGTACCTCCAAAAAAGGAGGAATAGAAAGAAGAAGAACAAGAGAAAGAAGAAAAGAGGGATACCCAAGAAGATAGCTCTGAACCTCAGAGTCATAATGAGACTATGCAAGAAGAAGAGAGGGAAACCCAAGGGGAAAATGTTGTTGAAAAGGATGCTACCATCGTTGACCTAGGAAATGAGAGAAAGGCTATGCCTGAAAGGGAATTGGATGAAAAGGAAACCCTTGATCAAGAAGCTCTTGTCGATGAAGAGGAATAGCCTCAAGATGAACAAAGAGAAGAAAGTGAGCATGAATCACCCACAAAGGATGATAAGATGCCTAAGTGGCTAGAACAATAGTTAGAAAAGAAGAAGGCCGTAGTGGTTATCAACCCCAAAGCATGACTAGAGGCAATCCTATCCTGAGCACAGAACAAAACAAGAAAGGAGAAGAAGCCTAAGGTTCACTCCCACATCACGGTGGATGCCTCTGGATCTAGAACAATAGAAATTTCTACCCCTATAGCAGACAAAGGAACAGGCACCATGCAAGGGAAAAGCTAAAACATTTCAACAATCAATCTAGGCCCGATGACCCATGAAAAGAGAATAGATGAGTTCCACGGATCAGTGGCCTCCATCATGCAACAAATGGATAAAGACCAATCTACCAAGGAAGAACTGAAAGAACAAGTAGCGGATCTTACTGCTTACATCCAACATTGGACATTTATAGAGGAGGAGGCTCCAATGACATCATTAGCACCACCCTTGTTGCTCTCCAAGGAAGATATAAGTAAGTTGGAGAAGAGGAATAACTGGACCAAGGCCATGAAGATTGGTTCAATCGTGTACTATACAATGGTGATATGGGCTTCGACACGTTGCCAGGACATACAGTAAGTTCCAAGAGTTGCAGAAATAGTTCAAGAACTCAATCAGAACCTGCCACCAATTCATGGAACTATATAGAATCACCTACCCTAAGTTCGAGATCATCCATAGGCTCTCTAAGAGGGTATGTAAAAAGGATTTGGGGCTACCAGAGGATATCATTGGCTCATGGAGACATGGCAGATGAGCCTAGACTATAGAAAGCAGGTCTTGGAGAAGGATTTGCATGAATTGAAGCTCGATCATGAATGGGTTGTCGAGCACTATACCGAAAGCGAGGAATACCTAAAGATGATGACCGATTATGAAATTCTCACCCTGGAGATAGATCCAGAAAAGATTAAGCCATTCTCCCACAAGAAGATGGAACAAGGGCCTGTAGACGCATTGTCACCAGATTTCATAGATTTTGCTGCGAGGGATTTTTTCCAATATAAGTGGGTTATCAAAGCCACCCCTAGGTGCACCAAGCATTGGGAGTAGATCACTAAGAGATTCAAGAAGATCAACTTTCAGATCCTATAATTAGATATCATGGAATGGGATAATCTCTAGGCTTTGATCGGGAAATTCATGGTGTATGCTACCATCTAGAAGAATGATGGAAAGCCCATTATAGATGATGCATATCAATCTAAGTACCCACAAAGGAAGGAAGCCACTAAAAGACAAAACTGTTATAGTGCCAGGGTCACTAGAAGACAAAATAGGGAAAAAGATAAAGATGTATTTTATATTATTATATTTTAGGGCGTAGGTGAAACCCTAATGTAAAATGAATCTGCATCACACAATGAAATTAAATCCTGGCCATTCATTTCACTTTTGGAAAACTATAAATAGGGGTCTCCTCTCATTTTCAAAGAGAAATTTGAGTTGTTGTGTAAAGGCATGCTGCAGAAATTTAATGAGAATTGCATTGTTTTGATGGATTCTTGTGTTTCTTCACATGTATGCAGGATTCATCTTCTCAATATTAAATTTTAGCTTTGTTATTTTAAGTTTCAAGTTGCTTTAGTTGGTAGTATGTGTTGCACTCTAATGGTGAAGAATGTTATGGTGTTGGTGTCTTCCTTGTTCATACTTTTTTCTATTTGTTGATAATGAACAATAGTGTAAAGTTAGTCTAAACATTATTCATATTATTGCACTTAAGTTCATCTATTGTTCATATTTAATGGTGAATGGATAGTTAAAAATATGTAGACCCTAGAAGATTGCACTAGTTTCATGAGACTGTAGGTTGCCTTGGTTAAGTGGAACTTAGTTTTAGGAAGGTTGTCCAATATAGCATCCTCCATTGTTATTGTTCAACATTAGTTGCAGGTTTAGGAAACTTCTTATCCCTTTTCCCGTTTCAATTTTCTTCGAAAAATAAAATCAAAACCAAGTTCTAGCATCACAACCAAGTCAAATTTAATTAATTAAGAGAATTTTTAGAATGTTGTCCTGAACTTAGATCATCTTTTCTCCATTTCTAAAATTCACAAACTCATTTTGCTAACCCAATTCCCTCAAGCTTAGTGAACCATAAAGGCCTCCTTGTGATTACCAGAAAATTACATCAACCAATTGAATTATTCCAAGAATTTTCATGACCTAAAATTCAAGAGACCTTGGGGTGATTTCTACAACTTAGTTGTTGAAATTATCTTTCAAGAGAGGCATTGCACTTTTGCAGTGTCTATGTTGAGAAGGTGAAAATACACCCATCAACAGAACAACACTAGAAGGAGGGCCTCTCATCTAAGCTAGATCACATTGGTTCCTTCTCCCCTCAAAGGTTTCATAGAGTGTTAAGATCAACACTAGACAAGGGGGAGTTCTAAGAGCTTAAGACCCCTACCAAGGCTAAGAGAGACAAGAAAGGGGAAGCATCCACTTTGGCCCCATCCGGTCATCCTCCATCCCCTCCATCTCCCTCCATCCATATATCCCACTCTTCCCCTTCACTTTCAGTAGCCCCTTCTTCTCCCTATCTGTTCCAAACTACCATTCCACCCTTCACCTTCCATAGCCAAGGTGTTGCCCCAATCTTAGCACTTCACTTCCAAGGATTTGTCCCAACTATTGCTGCTCCTTTGCAGCCACAAGTAATTGTAGCACAACAAACGCAGCCTCCACTTCCCACAATGGCTTGGCTAGGCAATAACCCATTCCCTTTGTCCTTTAATTATTATCATGACATGCCAAAGAATTTGGAAGACTTTTGCACTAAATTTCACCCATGTGATCTGCAAAGGACAATAGAAAAGCACATCAAGATCTTCCAAACAGCCCTGAAGGATATGCAAATAGAACATGAAGATGTGGCTTGTAGGCTCTTTCCTTACTCATTGGGGGAAGAGGCCTTTTATTGGTATATTTTTATGTCGACGGGATCCATTACTACTTGGGACCAATTGAAGGATACGTTCTTGTAGAAGTTCAAGATCCCGGTCAACCCCTCAGAGTTATACTAGTAGTTCATGTCCATTTGGAGGGAAGTCAAAGAGCCTATTAGTTCCTTCAATTATCGGTCCCACCGAGCTTACATGAAGTTGTAGCCACCCTATGTGGTTGATGATGTTTCCACTTGATTGGCGTACTATGCTTCCTTGGATAACCTTACATTCACACTGGCGAAGAGAATGCATCCACCACCTACAAGGTTGGTGGATGCGTATGTAAAATTAGTCACAATAAGCATCGACTTGGGGCAGCATACTGCAGGTCCACTACCCTCCCTAGGGCCAGCTGCTCATCCAACTCAAGTCCAGGGACTTACCCATGCCCTATCCCATCAAAAACTCATGTTGAATAAATTTTTGTTGCTACCAATAGTACCGCATCTAGGGAAGCCACTTAATCAAGAGCCTCTAGTGCCTCATTACTTACAACCTCAACAAAAACAGGCTTATACCCAACAGCCTCAAATTCCCTCATACTTGCAAGGCTTTGAGTTCCCACCTACTCACTAGAACCAGCTAGTGTCACAACCCATCTTTACCCAAAGTTTGGTGCCACATCCAGGCAACACAGAGAAAGATTGGATTGATGAGCTGGTCGAGCTAGTTAAGAAGTTATCCATGGAGATGAAAAAATTGAGAAACTAGAATAACCAATTGCAAGCCTCTCAGAGGAGTATTCAAGCTAACCTCAATTTGGAAAACCATGACAACCGCAATACAGGCACATCCTCCAAATCGAATTATGAAAGAGGGTAGAATTCAGGATAGAACTTTGAACGAAGGCCTTCACAAAGGAAAAATCGAACGTGGAACACAAGACCAAACAATGGAGGTTTTCCTACCCCTCTTTATCAACCAACTAGCATGGACAAGACTACTAGTGGCATCTACCTAGCCAAGGCCGACCTATCTGGATGGTGTTGGACCCACAAGACAAACAAGCATTCTGAATTCGATTGTCTAAAATTTCACACTACAACAAAAATCTTTCAAGTAGAAGTCTAGAATGTATTCAATGGTGTTGAATGCAGGGACCTAGTTCCATCTAAACCAAATGATTCCTCAATGTTGGTGGTTAATCAAGCTCCTTTCCCATGAGGTGAAAGCAGCATACCCGAGAAGGAGATTGTTGCCCCAAAGAACAAAGAAGTAAAGGAGGTAAGCAACGAAAGCCCATTGTCTCAACTCTTTGATTTAATAGATAATGATACTTTAGATGAAGAGGAGCCATGTGAATATGAGGTCCACATGTTCCACCAAAGGTAAACTCCCTATAACCTAAGAAATAGGTTGGCTAGTGGTCCTTTTATGACTTCCACTCCTCCCAATAACTTCAACACTCCACCTGACCCTAATGCCAACAACAATCTGAGCTACCCTCACGTGCCCACCCAATACTTCAATAAGAATAGGCAGTTGAACCAAACCCAGGATTAGTCTACTAGTTCTTCCCAAGGTAAATCTTTCAAAGCACAGATTGAACAAATGGGGGAATACATAGCCGAAGAATTTAAGAAGGTCAAGTTGAGCCTTTCAGCTTTTGAATTACTCAAAGTCCCAACTGTTAGGAATGCATTCTTTAGGATGCTTAATGGGACCACCTCATCCAAGTTAACTCAAGAAGTGCCTGCCAAGGTGGTTTCATTTGATACCACCCAAAGTGAACCCATGATCAAGGAAATCTTAGGGAAAAAGTACGACCAGCCCCCAAATCAGCAAGCAAACAAGCAACCAGCTAAAGAACAAAATCAGGTACAAACTTAGGATAAAACCAATGATAAAGACAAGGCTCAAGTAGCTCAGGTTAATGTCTTAGCGGGGTTGTTCCAAGGGAAGTTGGGGACCCCTCCCTTCCTAACTACAATTAGAATATTTGGAAAGAATTTGCACAACTGCCTACTTGATTTGGGAGGGTCAGTCAATGTCATGATATTGGTAGTATGCAAAGCATTGGGAATAACTCCAACCCTCTCTCGATGGAAGGTGACTCAATTGGACAAGACAGAGATCAACATAGTTGGAGAAATCAATAGGATACACATGCATATTAATGTTGATCCATGGGTGCAACAAGTAATTGACATTTAGGTTGTTGATATCCCTGATACATACGGCATCATACTTGGGCAATATTTCACCTGGGCCTTGAATAGGTACACCGCGATAGATTATTCTCACCTGTGGCTACCATGGAAGGGATTTCCATACCAGATCCATATCGATTGGGAACCTCACATGAATTTTATGATCATAGAATACAACAACACAAATGAGGTGTTGTTTTTTGAAACAGAGTTGGGAAATTACTATCCAGTGGTTTATCAGGATGAGCAAGAATTCCAAGAAGAGGAAGTGGTCAAGGAGGTTCTTCTTGTATTATGTAGTGCCCCCACCAATTTAACTCATGTCCCTGATAGCACAAAGGTTTTGATTGAATCCGAAGATGAATAATCCTATGGCGATGGCCATCTTGGGCTCTTGCATGGATTCCAAGAATTTGTGAACAAATGTTTGTAGGATAAGCTTAGCCTAGGAGCTAGAATGGATTTTCAAGAATTGTTACTGCCAAGTTGGTGCAAGGTAAATAATGTTTCCCAGTTTTAATTTCAATGTTTCTTGTGCCAAATATTAGTTGAACATATCAAGGGACAGGTCACTCCTAAGGGGGTAACAAGCAAAGAACTGCTAGATCAAGGTTAGTCTAAATCCCTGCCACCACTCAGAGATGCAAAAGTAGGTGGGAAACCAATGAAAGAGGCATGTTCAATCGGATCCAAAGTCGAAGATTCTTCTAAGTTTTGGATGTTACACTTCGATGGATCCAAATCTAAGCAGGGAGTAGGGGTTGGCTTCGAAATCATCAGTCCTATGGGTATGACATATTTTTCTACACAAACTTTAATTTTATTGCACAAATAACATAGCAGAATACGAAGCATTAGTTCATGGGCTTTTTATGGCATTAGGGAAGAAAGTTAAAATGCTGCAAGTATTTGGTGCTTTTGAGCTACTGGTGAAACAAGTTAGGAAACTATACTCCTTTCATGATAGAAGATTAGCAAATTATAGACACATGGTATGGGATCTCATAGAAGGTTTAGATTCATTTAATATTCAGTTGATCCCGTGTGCTAAAAATCATACTTCTGATGCATTAGCCCAAGCAACCAACACCCTTCAGTTGTTGTCTTTGTTTGGCTTGAATAAATTCAATATAGAGCTTACCTCTACCCCATCAGTTCTTGAAAACATCGCTAATTTCCTAGTTTTTAATGATGACAAACACATCCTTGATTTCATCACAAGCTTTGATGTGTTTGTAACTCAAATCATTGATGAAGCAGAGCCTAAGGAAGTTGAATTAGACATAGAGGGGGTTATTAACCTCAAAACAAACATAATACCTCAAGGAATGGTTTAGCTAGAACAAATATTTGATTTGGATCAGATAAGGGATCAGGATTAGCAAGCCAAGAAGGACTCAATCGACAATCAGTGTGATGCTCATAACATAGGTACGATTGAAGAAGTTAAAAATGTGTTCATAGGAAAGGTGTGCACACCCGAAGAAAGGAAAGGGATCATTGATGCGATGCATACCTATCATGATGTGATTTCTTGGAGCTATGAGGACTTGAAGACATATCATACCTCAATCATTACCCACACCATTCCCCTCAAGCCAAATGTGCAACCTCTTTGACAATGTCAGAGCCCAATTAATGCATTGTTGGAGCCAATTATCTTCAAAGAAGTTTAGAATTTTTTGTCAACTAAAATCATCTTTCCAAATAGACACTCCACTTGGGTGGAAAATTCTGGTTCTAGTCGGGAAAAAGAATGGATAAATTAGGTTATGTGTGGATTTTTGGAACCTCAATTGGGCTTATGAAAAGGATAATTATCTAGTACCCTCACTAGATGAGGTACTATATATAGTCAATGGATCTAAGATGATGCACTTTTTGGATAGATACTCAGGATATAATCAGGTTATGTTGCAATACGAAGACAGGCATAAAACAACATTTACCACAAAATGGGGAACCTTCACATACAGAAGAAGGTTGTTTGGGTTAATCAATGTTGGCACTACATTTCAACATGCAATGGATATTTCCTTCAAGGATTTCATCGGAAAGTGCATCATCATATATATGGATGACCTCACTATGTTTTCAAAGAAAAGAGGAGACCATGTCTCTAATTTGTGTAAGGTCTTCAAAAAATGCAGAGAGTTCAGCATCTCACTAAACCCGAAGAAGTGTATATTCAGAGTTACTGAAGGAAAGTTGCTAGGACATGTGATTGCAGAGAGGGAATCTCCATTGATCCTAAATGAATCTAGGCCATATTGAAGATCCAACTCCCAGGTAGTAAGAAAGAACTAAAATATTTCTTTAGAAAGATCAATTTTGTCAGGAAGTTCATCACTAGCTTTGTTGAAATTGTCAAACTATTAAATGCTATGCTTAAACATGAAGCTAAGGTGGAGTGGACACCGGAAGCTAAACAGGCTTTTGAAGAAATCAAGAGAGCTATTGTTGATGCACCGATGCTAGTCAGTCCAAACTATCTGAAGTTGTTTAATATTTACTCATTTGCTTCAGATCATTCTTGTGCTAGCATGTTGACACAGAAAGATGATGAAGGGAATGAGAACCCCATCACATTCATGAGTGCTCCATTGAAAGACGTAGAATTGTGGTACCAAAATGTTAAAAAATAGGCATATGTTTTTGTCAGAGGAGTGAAGAATTTTTGGCATTACATCTTGAGGAACAAGGTATTTGCGATTGTGTCAGATCCCATTATCAAGACCCTGTTAATGCAAAATGAGTTGGTTGAACAAAAAGATAAATGGGTCATGCTACTGCAAGAATACAACATGGAGATCCAACCCATGAAGCTAGTCTTATGACAAGCCCTTACCCATACCATCACAGAAACTAGGCCCGAACTCACTGTGCAACAGTACCAACTAGAGGACATCTCTCCAAGAGAGTGGTATGACAACATTGTTTATTATTTGTTGTACAATAAGTGATCGTTGCGGCTATAGGGAGTCCAGAAGAGTGCTCTCAGACTAAAGAGAAGTAGCTATATGCTGTAGGGATCCATACTATAAAAGAGAAACCATGAAGGTATCTATCTCAGATGCCTTGGAAAAGAAGAAGTAGTTGAAGTGCTGAAATAGTTTCAAAACAAGTTTGGGATTGGCCACAAATCTGGTCCCTCAACTACTCACCAGATTTTGTGAGTCGGGTACTATTGGCCCATGTTATTCAAATACGTGCACAACCACATCAGAACCTGCCACATCTGCCAAACTACTGCCACCAAGGAGAGGAATGTTGTTGTCCCATTGCAATTAGTTGTCGAGGTAAAGCCATTTTCTCAGTGAGGACTCGACTTCATTGGTACGATAAGCCCACCATTCATTGTAGGCCACAAGTACATTCTGACTACTTCTGATTACTACACTAGATGGAACAAAGCAATAACATGTAGGCAATGCACCACTGAAGTTGTTACTAATTTTCTAGAAAGTTTTATCTTAAATCTCTTTGGTTGCCCATTTTCCCTTGTGTGTGATAATGGCCTTGCATTTCCATCCCTTAAGTTTGCTAGTTGGGCCTTTGATTATGGGATCGTACTCAAATTCTCATCCAACTACTACCCTCAAGGGAATGGCCTAGCTGAATCCACAAACAAAAATCTGCTAACTGTGATCAAGAAGTTGCTCGACAAGAACCCAAAAGATTGGCACACCCAATTTCATTTTAACTTATGGGAAAATCACACTCGCCACAAGGATGCTTTGGGAAATGCCCCATTTCACCTAGTCTACAGCTTGGAGCCTATTTTCCTAGTCCACCTCAACATTCCCACACTCCAATTTGTTAACACGTTCTATGCGGAGGGAGAATGTCAGGAGGCCCACCTTGCTGAGTTATTGCATTTAGAAGAAGTCTTTGATCAAGCAATAGTAAATTTCACCAAACACCAAGGCATACTCAAAAGATGGTTCGATCACCGAGCCAAAGTAAAGGCCTTTAGGATTGTTGATTTAGTCCTCTGCTGGGACAAGGCCCATGAGAAGAAAGGGGGACATGAAAAATTTGGCAAGATTTGGTTGGGCCCCTTTAAGATTTTCAAGATTCTAGGAGATAATGCCTTTCACCTCAAAACACTAACTGGAGAGGATGCCTCGTTTCTTGTCAATGGGCAGTACCTCAAGAATTATTTCCTTGCCTAAGCTTCTCAAGCTCCTTCTTTGTATATAGTTGTACATTGGTTAGGGTAGGTTCTTTCATTTTGTCTCTCCTCCTTCACTTTTCTTTCATTCACTTCCCCGGATTTTGTTTTGTTGAGGGTGTCTTTTGTTTTGATGTGACGGTCATGTGTGGCTCATCAGGAGGCCTACTCTATTGCCTTCCCCCCCATTTTTTCTTTGGATAAGTCTTCATTCATTACTATAATTTTTTTAACACTCCCATGGAGTGGGTTTCCTCACTTGAACTCCGACTTGATTTAGGATAGGACCCTTCTTTGAATCCCCTCACGCTTATCTCAAATCACACACACAAAAAACACACTTTAAATATTTCTGAAAATCTATGCAATAGTCATTATGAGGTTTTAGCAAGTGAAAATTCTAAGTATACTCTAGTGACCACTATGATTCCAAACCCACTGTAAGCTTCGGTGCTTACGCAATTGAGCAAAAAAGGAAAAGGAATATCAAAAGAAAATATTAAAGGAGAAAAGAAAGAAAGTGTCAAAACAAGCAACTGTGCGCATGTGCGAGCAAATCTATCAAGGCTATGGATGCCCGATTGGCAATAGAGAAATGTTCATGGGGTCATGACAATAACACTGTCAAGGATATGGATGCTTGACTGGAAGCAGAGCAATGTCTAGGTTACTTTTGGGGTCAGACAGCTTATGTAGCTTGCCTCGAGTGATTGGATGCTATCTGTTATGGTCTTTGAAGGAAGAAAATGAACACACTTTGCACACACTTCTAAGGTATTTTTGTGATTAGATTCAACTAAGGATCTCATCCTCCTTTAAGTCCCTAGTTCGTTTGTGGAAACTGGTTTCTGGTCTACGAAACTAGAGGTTATGGGTTTCGAATGAATCCTTACCCTTAGAACACTCGAGAGAGTTCTCCCAGTGGAGTCACCAATTATTGTGCCTATAACACACATGCCACATTTGGAATGGGGACCCCCTCTTTCTTTCACCTTTTCTAGGTCATTTTTCCTTTGCCTCATTTTGCATGCCCCTAATTTCAAGCTTAAAGTGGTCAAGAACACTCAAGTAATCCTCCCCTAGTTGACCAAATTCATTCCCCCAAAATTCCCTAAGTTTTTGGCTCTTGTGGGCCATTCCATGTGAACATCCCTTATTCTATTGCCTTGGCATCCTCTGGGCCTCGTGTGTCCGTAATTGTGGGTATCCCTTTGCACGATGTTGCTATCTCTTTGTCATTCCACTAACAGTCGGTCTGGGACATCTGCCCGCTTGGTGGGTCCCGCACCCTTCTTTGCCATCACCTCTTCACCGTTTGTTAGCGGTAAGACCTGGGGGTCATCCCACATTGCAAGTCTCGTGTCTCTTTTCGTTGAACCATTGATTTCTCACATCTCACCTACCTCATCGGTTGTTGTACTTCACATTTAATGTGGGTCATAAATGGCCCTTTGCCTATAAATAGCAGTCTCCTGTCATTTTCACACCGACCAATTTGATATTTTGAGAAGAGAAAATAGTGATCGAAGCCCCCTTCTAGCATTACCTCCTGAAGGATCAAGGGGGAGATTTTTGTCGAATTCCCACGTCATTTCTAGGTGAGTCTACCCTCAGAATCTTAAAATGCTTCTTTTTCCGTAGCTAGGGCTTGCAAATGATGTTTAAATCCTCAAGGAAATGACCAAACACCTAGCGGCTATCTCGATAGTCAGCCTCGCATAAAGAATTGAGCCCAAAATCTCTAAAATTGTTTAAACGATGCCCCACACGTCAATGCGGGACTTGATATTTTTGGTGCCATTCTTCACAAGGCATTGACTCCTTTGCAGCCCACAACGATGTCATCGCCGCCCTGGTTAAAACGCAAAATGATGAAGCATTAAACGAAAAATCTAAGTTCTTGAACCCTGTGGGTTCATTCATACAGACTGCTACTTGTGGGTGGCCACCCCCACGCCACTGTTGGAAAACAACCTAGCTTTGTCTCCCTCCCACGTTGCGGACCCTGCCAAGGTTGCCTCTATCGGGTGTTAAAACGACCAATTTCTTGAACCCTTGCAGGTCATGCCTCGTAGACTGTCCTCCTCGACCTGTTGTTACCCGAATGTCATTTGTTATTGGCGACACTGTTCCTTTCACCCACACTGCGGGGCTCGCCATCTCTGTCACCGTTTGGCATAAAAATGACTGTCCTATTCCGTTTGTGGGCTAGTCTCTACGGGAGATGATTTTTAGATTGCCCTTCTTCCTTCGTCGCTCCTTAGCATCCAAGTAGCCTCATTCATCTACACTATGGACTTTGCCTAAGCTACTTCCTTTTAAGAACGTCAATAAAAAATCTTAGTCATCAATGCCATGTGGGCCCTTCAATGCGGACCACTGCATGTAGACCGTCGCTCACTCTTGGTCATTTGATAATGGAAAATCTTTAATGGAAACTTGACAACTCCTATCTGTGTCTCCCATAAAGAAAAAACTTTGCAATGTCAAGTCCAGTGTCCGCAGAGCCTACGAGTCCTGCAGTGCAGGATTCCTTCTATGAGACATCATGTTATGATTGTCGTTACTTAACGGAAAGGTCCAAAACATCTTTTAAGCCTCTAGAATCTGCATGCCCTGAGCCCTCAAAAGCATAATGACCAATCAAATGACTCCAAAAGCCTCATAACTGATTTCTACATGGGCCTAGTTGTTTCATGTCGACTTTGACTGCCAAATCCTTATTGTGGAACCTATGATGTGGGTGCCCGTATGTGTGTCTCTGCGGCTTCGATGCAATCCTACTCCCATTACCTCTTGATGACTTCCAGCCCAATGAAACCTACACCCCTGGGCCCACATTATCTTTTATGATCCAAATGAGCTTGAAATGATGAATAATTATGAATTTTATGATCTTCTAACATTGTATTATTGGATCTAAACCCATTTTGCAGAGTCTAACTAACACTTGCCTTGGTTTTTATATACTTACTCTATCTTTGCATGCAAAATTTATGGAACCTGTTGCGGGTCCATCAAGGAAGTCCACGGAGAAATTTGATAAATGGAAGAAGCCTGTACATGTACCAAGAGGAAAGGAGGAGAAAGACGAAATGAAATACCAATTTCACGAGGTGGAGTGCACCTCCAAGCTCAACTCCACCTAGGATTCTATGTCGGATACAAACCTTGGACATGTGGACATCGATGAGTTCAGGAAAAGGGTAATAATCCACCCAATAGAGAATGCACAAAAGATCAGAGCAAGTGGTCTCACTAAGGCGGTCAGCTTCCCTCTTGCACTCATTTCCCTAGAGCTAGTTATGGCTTGTAGGGAATGCTATCACAACAATAGGAAGATCATTGACCATGATGGTATAATGTTAGAAGATCTATCTACTAAATCTATCAACAAAAAATTTTGCATCCCCACATTTGATGCCATGGAAGAAACAGAGAGGAATATGTTGAAAACATGTGGAAAGAAGACTCCCTCGGATGCAAAATTTTAATCAACCAACATTGGTTGAAGGAAAAGAGGGGAAGCACTACCAAGGTGCCTCAAGAACTATTCAAAAGTGATTTTTATGAGGAATATCATGATTTGGTCACCCTACTAAGCAGGGTAATGGGTCTACCTACCGTTGCTTTCTTTGAAGACTCGATGTTCTACTTCATCGAGGAAATCATCTGAGGTAAGAAAAATTTCCACTGGGAAAAAATAATCAGTGATAACATGCATCACCAACTCATGGCTGTAAATAAAACTTCTAAATTCTATAAGACCTCTTATTTGGTATACCTTCTAGCAGAAAAGTTTTCGTACAAAGGACTCTTTGTTGCAAGCAACCCAGAAGAAAAGAAAGGGGACCTCAAGGTATATGGTCACTACACTCAATTATAGTACTAGAATTATAAAAGAGAATACAAGAGGGTGAATGATGCCTTCATCGGGCACATCATCAAGCTGCTTGGGGAAGACTTTGAAAGAAGAGTGTTGCATAGTGGAAAGGCCTTCAGCCTCTGGTTTGGGTATCTGCTCAAATAGTTCCCAAATTTCACCTATGTCAAAATGGAGGGTTTCTCAAGGAAGCCCTATCGGCTGCCTTGTTATCCCAATGACTGCTTGATCCTGCTTGAGGTCTCCCAACAGCTATAAAATGCCCACGCATTGCTCAGTGAAAAACATAGGCCTGGGATTCCTTATCCCTTGACCTTCGAGAAAGGGATGTACTCTTGTCCCACCTCTCAATGTGAAGAATATTTAGAAAAGGAATTGGTGTAGTATACCTTACATCTCCACACCGATTGAGGGAGAATGGACCATTATAGGAAGCTAAAGAAATGGGTCAAAAAACAATATGCCCATAGACCTCAAGTCGAAGACTTCTGAGCTAATTGTGCATATGACAAAGAAATGTGAATGAGGCACTACATGAGAATCATGGCCCATTTCATGAAGTCAGTGAATCTATTACCTATTCATGACCAGATAGTAGAGGAGGACAATAGTTTTATTGATGACAGGTTCAATTTTGTGGCCAACATACCTCTACCAGTGATAGAATTAAGTGAAGAGGAGGTCACTGACCTTGATATATTAACACAACTCGTTGAGAATAGAACAAGGCAGTGGATAGATACCCAAATTGCTTAGCTCAAAATACAGGGCGCAAAATTGACTTATGATGAGCTCGAGGATGAGCTTAGCAGTGAAATGAATAGTGGAATGACTACTACCCCATCAAAGGAAGCACCCAAATCCCCTCCGATGACAAGGTCGAAGAAAAGAAAGGATGTGTTCAAGCGTAATCCTAAACATAAGGTACACTGTAGGAAGACTACAGAGGGAGATTCATCCAAAAAGCTAAAGAGAACAGGGGGATTCGTGAGCGAAATGCCCACTATAGAGGAGGACCCCCAGCATGAAGGAGAAGAGAACGTTGAGAAGATGCGCTCACCACCCACAACTTTTTCTCTCATTTTTGCTTCCACCATCACCACCCCTCCACTTTTCACTTCCCAAGCCATGCCTATCTCATCTCCACCCGCTATGAATATCTCAATCCACCTCGCCTCAACCTCACCAATAGCTTCAATCATGGTTCTTGACTCCTCCTCCTCTGCCATGTCCCTACGGTCGTCTTCCTCACTTCCTCCTCCATTTCCCACTCTCTCTACTCCAACACTTGTAATAACCACTTTCACCATGTTGCCTCTTACTCCGATGCATGCTTTCAGGACATATATGCAGAATGCACCTCTCGAGATTTTTGGAATAATGCTTGACCCCAAAGTCCAAGATTTCATGGCCCAGGTTGTTTTTGCACTACCTCTTCCATAGCCACCCACCGAGCCTCCCAAGATGGAAGCCATGATGCATATTTCACAAGAAATGGAGAGGCACCATGTAGAGCAATAGAGGGAGGTTGCAAAGGATATAGTTGAGGAGCCTAAGGACTTTGATCAAGAAGATTATTTTGAACACCCAGAGGTTAGGCTAAACATAAATTTGGATAAGGCAGCATCCAATGAGGAGAATTCACATTCTTCAAAGGATGACACCAAGGCCCACAATGAGCGATATGTCATAGAAACATCAGATCAAGATTTGGATGAAGAGTTTCCCCAGCACCACAAGAGCACAGGTGAAACAGGTGACCCAAAGGGGCATCACTCTAAGGAGGAAAAGGTGGACGTTGACAAAGACTTAGAGATATTAGATGAGCATTCCCCAATCAGCCAAGACAAGGGCCTAGTCCAGGATGAAGAAGTACCTCTAGAAAAGGAGGAACAGAAATAAGAATAACAAGAGAAAGAAGAAAAGAGGGATGCCCAAGAAGAGAGCTTTGAACCTCAGAGTCATGACGAGACTATGCATGAAGAAGAGAGGGCACCCCAAGGGGAAAATGTTGTTGAAAAGGATGCTACCATCGCTGAGCCAGGCAATGAGGTAAAGGCCACCCCTAAAATGGAATTGGTTGAAAAGGAAACCCTTGATCAAGAATCTCTTGGTGATGAAGAGAAACAACCTCAAGATGAACAAAGAGAAGAAAGTGAGCATGAATCACCCAAGGAGGACGCTAAGATGCTTGAGTGGCTAGAACAACAGTAAGAAAAGAAGAAGGCCTTTGTGGTTGTCAATCCCAAAGAACAACTAAGGAAATCCTAGCCTGAGTGCAGACCAAATTAAGAAAGGAGAAGAAGCCTAAGGTTCGTTCCCACATCATGGCGGATGCCTCTAGATCCAAAACAATAGAAATTGGTACCCCTGTAGTAGAAAAAGGAACAGGCATTGTGCAAGGGCAAAGCTATAGCATTTCAACAATCAATCTGGTCCCAATGACTCGTGAACAGAGAAAAGATGAGTTCCACAGATTTGTGGCCTCCATGCAAAAAATGGATAAAGACCAATCTGCTAAGGAAGAACTGAAAGAAAAACTAGTGGATCTTATTGCTTACATCCAACAGTGGACGTCTACAGAGGAGGAGGCTCCAACGACATCATAGGCACCACCCTTGCTGCTCTCCAAGGAAGATATAATTAAGTTGGAGAAGAGGAAGAACTAGGCCAAGGCGATGGTAGATTGGTTCAGACGTGTACTGTACAATGGTGATATGGGCCTTCAACACACTGCCATGACATATAATAAGTTCTAGGAGTTGTAGAAATAGTTTGAGAACTCCATCAGAAATTGCCATCGATTCATGAAACTATATAGAATCACCTACCCAAAGCTTGAAAGCATCCTTAGGCTCTCTAAGGGGGTATGGAAAAAGGAGTTGGGGCTGCCAGAGGATGATCATTGGCTCATGGAGACATGATAGATGATCCTAGACTACAGAAAGGAGGTCTTGGAGAAGGCTTTGCATGAATTGAAGCTCAATCATGAATGGGTTGTAGAGCACTATACCGACAATGAGGAATACCTCAAGATGATGACCGAGTATGAAATGCCCACCCTGGAGATAGATCTAGAAAAAATTAAGCCATTCTTCCACAAGAAGATGGAACAAGGGGCTGCAGACGCGTTGTTGCCAGATTTCATGGATTTTTTGACGTTGTCCAATCTGAGTAGGTTATCAAAGCCACCCCTAGGTGCACCAAGCATTGGGAGTAGATCACTAAGAGATTCAAGAAGATCAAATTTTAGATCCTACAATCAAATATCATGGAATGGGATAAGCTACAGGCTTTGATTGGGAAATTCGTGGTGTATGCTACCATCCAGAAGAATGATGGAAATCCCATTATAGATGGTGCATATCTGTCAAAGTAGCCACAAAGGAAGGAACTCACTAAAAGACAAAACTGCTACAGTGCCAAGGTCACTAGAAGATAAAACAGGGAAAAAGACAAAGATGTATTTTATATTGTTATATTTTGGGGGCTAGGTGAAACCCTAATGTAAAATGAATCTAGGCCACACAATGAAAGTAAATCTTGGTCATTCATTTCAATTTGGGAAAACTATAAATAGGGGTCTCCTCTCATTTTCAAAGAGAGTTGAGTTGTGTAAAGGCATGCTACAGAAATTTAATGAGAATTGCATTGTTTTGATGGATTCTTGTTTTTCTTCATATGTATGCATGATTCATCTTCTCAATATTAGATTTTAGCTTTTTAAGTTTCAAGTTGCTTTAGTTGGTAGTATGTGTTGCACTTTAATGGTGAGTAATGTTATAGTGTTGGTACCTTCCTTGTTCATACATTTTGTTGCTCTTTGATGATGAATAGTAGTGTAAAGTTAGTCTGAACATTATTCGTATTGTTGCACTTAAGTTCATCTATTATTCATGTTTAATGGTGAATGTATAGTTGAAAATTTGTAGACCCTAGAAGATTGCACTAGTTTCATGAGACTATAGGCTGCCTTGGTTAAGTGGAACTTAGTTTTAGGAAGATTGTCCACTATAGAATCCTCCATTGTTATTGTTCAACATTAGTTGCAGGTTTAGGAAAATTCTCATCCCTTTTCCCTTTTGACTTTTCTTTGAAAACTAAAATCAAAACCAAGTTATAGCATCACAACCAAGTCAAATTTGATGAATTAAGAGGAGTTTTAGACTATAGTCCTGAACTTATAGCAGTTGTTCTCTGTTTCCAGAATTCACAAACTCCTTTTGCAAACCCAATTCCCTCAAGCTTAGTTAACCATAAAGGCCTCCTTGTGATTACCAATAAACCACATCAACCAATTGAACTATTCTAAGCATTTTCATGACCAAACACCCAAGAGACCTTGGGGTGATTTCTACAACTTATTTGTTGAAATTATCTTTCAAGAGAGGAATTGCACTTGTGCAGCATCTATGTTGAGAAGGTGCAAAAATACCCATCAAAACTTTTGCTAACTCAAATTTTTCAAGGAATCAGGAGACCTAGTTTTCAAGGTTCAAATTGTAACTCAGACAGCCCACTGCTAGAGGACTACACCGCGGATCATAGACTATAGTGTAGCGCACTGGGGTCTCAAGGATGTGATGGCGTATGTATGGACAAAGAGTGTAAAGTACAGTCTAGAATGCCAAAAAATCTACTAACTAGATTAACAGATTTTTATGCTATGATAGAGAGAGAAAATGCATAAATAACAAAAATAACAAGAAGAGTGCTTTAACAATATTAAGCTATAATTTTGACAAGGGAAATGTGGTAGAAAAAAACCTTCAAACCTACGAGTTGAGGCCTTCCAAAAGCTTCACTTGAGAAACAACTTGCACAGACAAGAATGAGAGAATGTTGGGGCTATGTTTAGAGGACTACTTCAATCAATCCCCCGCTTTGGTGTTTCCACCTCCATGGATAGCCAGATAGCAACAATTGTAGACAGATGGTAAAGAAGTACATAGAAATGGAAATACCAAGCAATACACAAACAAAAATATGATACTACACAAGTAGATGATGCAAAGATGAATGGAAATGGATGGATATCACCTTCTCAACCATGTGCACTCAAGGAAAATGGAGGAATATGTGAGCTCACAAGATCTCCAAAGCCAATGTTGCCTCATCAATGAAGAGGAGGAGCCAACAAAGCAGAAACTTGCAGCTACAATGGTGGTGGTGAATTGTGAAGGAGCTGAAAGTGAGTGTGTTTAATCAAGAAGTTGTCAAGAAGTGTGTCCAAGATTGAATAAATGTGACAAAGTTGGATTGAATGGAAGAATAGCCAATTTGAATGAATGGAGGCAAAAACTCGTTTGAATTCAGTTCAAAAAGTAGCATATGTTACACTTCATGTCCAACGAAGGATTGTAACACCTCTTTGGATTCTAGAAATAGGAATCCTATCAGGACGAAAGCACGCCACGCGGACATCTACATGTCGTGCTAGCATCCCTGATAGAAATTCCTCCACTGACACACAAATGAGCTGCCAAGTGGATGAAACATGAAAACAGATGTGGAAATACATCATCGAGATCACGTTTTCTAGGTAAGGTGTGTATGGGGAATTTGCAAGGGGTACAAATTCACGCCATTACAAAATGATATTTAACTATTATATAATTTAGTTTTTGAGTCTTGTCATGAGGGGTCACAACTCCAATTCATGCACTTGACCCTCAGATGGATGAATAGAGGCAATAAAAGATTAAAGTTGATTATCAACAAATGGTAAGTGCTTATTTACTTATATAACATTGTATATTTTTTTTTTTTATATTAATATGTATATTTTTTATTGTATTAGTTGTACATCAAAAAAAATTAGAGAGGAGGTCAAGTTAGTTGGTTCAAATCAACAAACATTGCTCGCCTATCCATTTGATTGACAAAAAAAGAGTCGCCAACTCTTCCACCCCAATATAGAGGAATAATTATATTATGGCTTTGTTGTATGCCTATATGGATTTATTCTACATATATTTTTGTATTATTGACATATAACATTGTATGCCTATATGGATTTTTGTTGGCTTATATAGATTTATTGTATATGTATTATAGTTTTATCAACATATAACATTGTATGCCTATATGAATTTGTTGTGAACTTTGTTTTACCAATGTTGCCTATATTTTGTATAAAATGAGGGCTTAGGTGATTAGTTTCTATATTTCTTATATTATTCTTCATTCTACTTATTTTTATATTTATATTTTTCTAACATACTAAGATCTACTATTTTTCAATTTGAGATCATGATTATAAGACTTATGGATGCACCTAAAAAGATTAATTAAATTCTAGTTTCAAACAAAAATAATGGACAAAAACTCATTTTTATGACCACATGAATCATCATCTCATTAAATAATTTCCACCTCATGCACCTTGTTATCCCATGGACATGACAATAGAACATAGAAATACAACCTCTTGTAATACACCATAAAGAATATTACATGACACATACACATTATGGGAACATGCACAAATAAAACCAAATCTCTAATTCAAAATTTTAATGCACAACTGATTGGAATATGTATTAGTGAACATACCATCATAAATAGGGAATCAAAATGTATTCACTCAATGCCACCTAACATGCATATCATAATAGGAACTTTAAGATAAAATTTAAAGTTTTTAAATTCACATAGCTCTTTGTAACCTATGAAAAAGGGAACCTTAATTCTAGGGTATAAACTTAGGGTTACTTTTTGGTCATTTTTCAAAGGCACATTAGAATGCAAATCAATAAGGTGAATATATTAACTTTCAACCATGAAGGTGAGTCAATTAGACCTGGATCTACATCATTAGGGCCTTGAAAATGGATTGAAATGATTTAGAATTGATTTTATATGATTATCCTAATTAGACTATATGCCCTAATATGAAAAATACAAGATCCTGACAATGCACAGACTGAAATAATAGTTTGTAGGTAGATCTAGGAAGTGTAGAGGATTGTTTACCTACCTAGAAAATTGGATTTAGCCACTATAGGAGGACATAGTCACCAAGGGGCATATAAGTCCTTGATAGGGTGTCTTGCTCAAATTTTTGAGTCCTTTGGTGGTCGATCTAAGACTCATGTTTCCGCTTGAAAAGTTGTTAGAATGCTATCAGATAATTTTGTAAGTGAGTTTATGTGGCTTGACAAGATTTAGGGCTTTGAATGCAATAATGAACAACTAGTTTTTGATCTTTCTTCAATCCTCTTCAAACTTGTAACTTGCACATTCAAACAGAGGGAAAATGCTGGGCCATTTAGGGGCTTGCCTCAATCAAACTTTGTGCAAGTGTTTCCACTTCCATAATGACAATGTCAATGATCAAATGATAATTGAAAGGAAGTAATGATGAAACCATAAAGTGTTGCAATTCACCACCCTTCCATGGCTTCCTTGAAGGACTGAAGTCATACACATCACCTCAGGAAACTTGGATCTTTCTTGCTTGAATTCTTGAAAGCTTTAGAGACCTACAACAAGGTTTAGTCTTCACAAAACAATGATAACATGAATACATGAACTCACAGACACTTTGAAATGATGCTTGGATTTTGAATTGATGTAATAATCGTTGAAATGTTGCTCTTGACTTGCTCTTGACAATAGTATTTTCTCCTCAATTGTGGTTCTAGTTTCAAAATGGTAAAATAAATAGGTATTTATAGGAATTTATTCAATTTCTTGAAAATTAGACTCCAAAAGCCAACACTTGAAATTTGAAATTTGAATGTTAAAATATTGACACTGACATGCCCAAAATTAGGTCTGGTATATGGGTCTTGGCCTTGATTTCTAAGACACTATGTGTCAGGGGAAACATATAAATTGGATGCATTTATTCAATGCTTACAATTTATTCAAAAGCAATACAAATAGGCTTCAAAATGCATAATTTTAGGAAATTATGGGGTCAATTAGACTCAATAATTTAGGGAGAGAAAAAATAGTGTGAAATTGTTAAGGGTGAAAATTTTTGACACTATATTAACCCCCCACTTTAGTGAGAGTATGAACTTACACTCAGACTCACACTAGAGTAGAAAAATATATGTCAAGAGGGGTCCAATTGTCCAAATGTTGAAGAGATAAGATAATGATGGATCTAGGAGATGGCCAAGCCCTAGGATCCAAGATACCATGGAAAACCACCATAAGCACAAAATAACACACATATAAATGAAATGCAACAAAATAACATACACAAACATACAATGTCAGAAAACACAAAGCATACATGATGAAAAAACATGGCATGATGGAACATAAAGATAAAAATGAAATGAAAACAAAAAGGATGTATACATGAAGAAGGAACACAAAAAAACATAGGATTAGTACGAGTTGGTAAGGCAAAGAGACCTCAATATTAAATAATCTCAAATATCAAACATCATCCATCAAATAAATGTTAGCTCACATGAAGACTAGCAAGATGTGTTATGCCACATCAGTCATGAAACAGATGGCTCCATTGGAAAGCAAGGTGTGTTATGCTAGGTGGCCATGTTAAAAGGCGTTCATGACTCACACCATAGCAAGGTTTGATATTTTCTATATGAATCACAAACTAGTAGGAACATGGGCTAGTGAAGTCTAATATTCACTAGGTGAGCCCCCAAGACAAGGTAGCAAAATGGGAAACAAAATAGGTCTAGTGAGGACCACTTTTCACTAGGTATGTACCCATAACCATACCAAGAGTTATACTCCATGATAACCTTGATAAGGTTCCACAAAATTATCAAGATTCTATGTCAATGCCACACAAAGTTCAACTCTCGTGAAAAAAGTGGAGCAAAAATTCTAAAATCACCTCAGGGGGTGTATAAATTGTCACGGAGGACAAACAATGACAAGGCCAAAATTTCAAGGGATGTTGTAACAACACCACTACAAAAGGTGCTTAAACAAAAAAGGGGTTTTGCTCAATACATGAAGGTCACACCTTAGGGAACATCACACATGACATCACCACCAAGAGAGGATAATTAATGGAAAAAGAAATTCACGCCTTTGGGAATACTAGCCATAGAATTACCACCAAGGGGAATGCTATATACTAAGAGAAGTCACACTCATAGGAAATCAAGTCCAATATCACCACGAAAGGGACACTCACATAGATCAAGAATGCCACACTTCCTAGGAGATGTATGCTATCATCACTAAGAAGGGACCACTTCTTCTACAAACAATATGTGGGGGACTATATGCCCCCCTTAAAATGTTAGCATACCTGATACACTAACATTTTAAGGAGATACGAAGGGATCCCAAGAAGGAATGCACCTAACACAAGGCTACCTAACCCTTTTCCCCCAAGTGTAGGTACAAAGACGAGCCAAAACTGGATGATGATATGATGCTCCTTGCAAGAGAAAAAATGATTGCATAAAAATATTTTTATACCCCCCATGCATGGTAGTGAGAATGTTAAGACACTACAGCTACCACATGACAATGAGCAACAACTAAAGTTGTTTGTCATGATTAAGTGACGATGTTTTTGATGTTTTTGAAGGACGATATCCAAGACCTCTTTTTGTTTCTTGCATGCTAGGATCTATGGGGACACACATACCTTGTTCTTTTAAACCACATCCTTTTCCATTATAGCCACATTGTTTCAAAAGTTGATATCCTCTTCCATAAAGTGCTTATATTTCTTTTAAAGAAGGTGAATTTTCATGATCATTTTCATCATATGCAGATGTGTAATTTGTGTTTTTTCTCTTCTTTGCTAAAAGTTTGACTCAAATGCTTCAGTGATAGATTGTGTTGATATCATTGCAGCTCCCTTCTACATACCTTGTTCTTTTAAACCACATCCTTTTCCATTATAGCCACATTGTTTCAAAAGTTGACATCCTCTTCCATAAAGTGCTTCCATTTCTTTTAAAGAAGGTGACTTTTCATGATCATTTTCATCATATGCAGATGTGTAATTTGTGTTTTTCCTCTTCTTTTCTAAAAGTTTAATTCAAATGCTTCAGTGATAGATTGTGTTGATATCATTTCAGCTCCCTTCTACATAGCTAGTTCTTTTAAACCACATCCTTTTCCATTATAGCCACATTGTTTCAAAATTTGATATCCTCTTCCATAAAGTGCTTCCATTTCTTTTAAAGAAGGTGACTTTTCATGATCATTTTCATCATATGCAGATGTGTAATTTGTGTTTTTCCTCTTCTTTGCTAAAAGTTTGACTCAAATTCTTCAGTGATAGATTGTGTTGATATCATTGCAACTCCCTTCTCTTTTCATGATTTTGGTTGCATAATTTTGCATTCCCTAGTGAATGTAGGTGTAAAATCTAGTGATCCCCAATCATCATCTAACAACTTTGTCATCAATGAAAGACACTCATCTTTATATTTTATTTGTAAAGGTTCCACTTTGAATTTGGTATCAATGTTGTCAAATTACTTTTCATACCCTTTTCATTCCCTTCTCTATTTGTAAACAATTTTAGACTTTCAATCATCTTTTATCGTGTAAACCTTGTTGTTGTAAGTGTATTTCATTAGACAGTGTAGCGTTGAAGGCACTTCATTTATTTAATGAATCCATGGTCTACCTAATAGAATATTATATGAAATATCATGGGGCATGACATCGATAGGATTTTGTAACGTAACCTTACCAAACTTGATAGGTAATGTTATCGCACCAAGCAGTTGTTTACCCACATTATCAAAACCATAAATAGATAAATCAACTAGTTGAATTTCAATCTTATCTACTCCAATTCTATCTAAGAGGTTCACACTACAAACATTAAACCCCAAACCATTTTCAACAAGGGTACACCTAATCCCCACCTTGTTAATAATAGCCAATATCATCAAAGCATCATTTTGTTTTTGTGTCTCTAGAGGAGGTAGTTCAGTTTGATGAAAGACAATGTCCATACTAGGTGAATTCATATTCTCGGTCAAATATGCTACATCATTTGGTTGCACACTATGAGGGATAAAAAAAAATGTAAAGCATTTTGAAGCATGTTATGGTAAAAAGGTGATGCTTGGATGATATTCCACAAAGATATCTTAGTATGAGTGTTACAAAGTTGCTCAACAAGATCAAATTATTTACCACTACAATGTGAAATTTTATGTATTGGAGTTTGTTTTGGTTGCTTATTGTTTCTAGTGTTATATGTGTGAGCTATATTATGATAATTTGGTTGTTGCGTCACATGATTACTAGTAAGTTGTTTTGAAAAACTTAGGATATGCCCATGAGGTTTAGGAGGTACTATAATGAGAGGACTCTTAGGGGTTCCAAAAGGATTTTTAGGATGTCCAATAAGTAGAGGAGACCTAAAATTCACTTGTGTGTTCATAACCTCAATAGATTTGACTTCTTGTTGATGATATTGTATCAAGGGGGGTTAACTGTCACTTTAGAATCTTCATCAATGCACTCCATAAATCTATCATGATTTCATCCTATTTTCCAACAATGTCCTCCCAAGTAGGAGATGTAGGGGAGAGAAAAAAACAAGATCCTCATGATGCTCAATGATTGGATCCTCTAACACCAAGATATCTTCTTCACAAATAGGAGAAATATTGGGATAAGAACAAACATGATTGTCAACGATTGCATTCTCTTTCACCAATATAACCTCACACATAGGAGAGATGTTGGGAGAGGGAAAAATTAAAAATATTAAAAAAAGGGAGAAACGAACTCATTCTCATGTGCTTGTAACAAAAAATCTTTGAAATTCTTAACAAGATCTAATAATAGAACATGAATTATGATAAAAAAAAAAAATTGCAATAAGAACATGATGTAAACAATTGACCTACTGAAGTGCAACAATTTTTCCCAAATTTTCTACAAGTTAAGAAAAATGACACCCTTCTTGCACATACAATAATACTATTTCAGAATTTCAAATTAGAGGTTAGCAGTTAGACACAAACCTAAAAACAAATTCAAAGACCTATGAATTTTTTTTTAAGCCACCAGTAGCAGGATAGAAGCACCCTAGCACATCTGAGTCCTGGATAGGGTGTCTAAAACTTTAAAGTTTGACTGTGTTAGGCACCATCGAAGGATTCTAGGTCTTCTTGCAAACAAGTTTAAAAGTGAATATTTTTCCAAAATTTGTTGAGTTTGTGCCAATGTGATGCAAAATGCAAATGTGCAACAATGTGAAAGATGTTTGAATAATTTTGGATTCAATTTTTTAGATCTGAAATGTAATAAATGACTGATTCTAAGATGCCCCAACCTAAAAATGATGGTTTTGATGCAATTTTGAAATCAAGCAATGCATGCTTTTCACTTTTTGAACTATATGACAAATGCCTAAATAGATACAATTATGAATTCCAATTGACAGATCTACAAGCACAATCAGACAGAGCAGAAAAAGACAAAAAATTATGAAAAATTTGGCCAATGCTAGGGTACAAGCACAATTATTAATTCCAAGTAGGAGATGTACGGGGAGAGAAAAAACAAAATTCTCATGATGCTCAATGATTGGATCTTCTAACACCAAGATATCTTCTTCACAAATAGGAGAAATATCAGGAGAAGAACAAACATGATTTTCATGATTGTCAATGATTGCATTCTCTTTCACCAATATAACCTCACACATAGGAGAGATGTTGGGAGAGGTAACAATGAAAAATTAAAAAAAGGAGAAACAAAGTCATTCTCATGTGCTTGTAACAAAAACTCTTTGAAATTCTTTACAAGATCTAACAATAGAACATGAACTATGATAACAAAATATTTTTGCAATAAGAACATGATGTAAACAATTGACCTATTGAAGTGCAAATTTTTTTTCCCAAATTTGCTACAAATTAAGCAAAATTACACCCTTCTTGCGCATACAATAACACTATTTCAAAATTTCAAATTAGACATCAGCAGTTAGACACAGACCTAAAAACAAAGTCAAAGACCTATGAAAAAGTTTTTGAGCCACCAGTAGCAGGATAGAGGCACCCTAGCGCATCTGAGTCCTGGATAGGGTGTCTAAAACTTTAAAGTTTGAATGTGTAAGGCACCATTGAAGGATTCTAGTTCTGCTTGCAAACAAGTTTAATAGTGAATATTTTTCTAAAATTTGTTGAATTTATGCCAATGTGATGCAAAATGCAAATGTGCAACAATGTGGAAGATGTTTGAACAATTTTGGATTCAATTTTTTAGATTTGAAATGTATTAAATGACTGATTCTAAGATGCCCCAACCTAAAAATGATGATTTTGATGCAATTTTGAAATCAAACAATGCATGTTTTTCACTTTTTGAACTATATGACAAATGCCTAAATAGATACAATTACGAATTCCAATTGGCAGATCTACAAGCACAATCAAACTAAGCAGAAAAAGACAAAAAATTCTAAAAAAGTTGGTCAATGCTAGGGTACAAACACAATTATGAATTCCAAGTAGGAGATGTAGGGGGGGAGAAAAAAACAAGATTCTCATGATGCTCAATGATTGGATCTTCTAACACCAAGATATCTTCTTCACAAATAGGAGAAATATCAGGAGAAGAACAAACATGATTGTCATGATTGTCAATGATTTCATTCTCTTTCACCAAGATAACCTCACACATAGGAGACATATTGGGAGAGGGAACAATGAAAAATTTAAAAAAAGGGAGAAACGAACTCATTCTCATGTGCTTGTAACAAAAAATCTTTGAAATTCTTAACAAGATCTAACAATAGAACATGAATTATGATAACAAAATATTTTTGCAATAAGAACATGATGTAAACAATTGACCTATTGAAGTGCAACAATTTTTCCCAAATTTGCTACAAATTAAGTAAAATGACACCCTTCTTGCACATACAATAACACCATTTCAAAAAAATTAATTAGAGGCCTGCAGTTAGACACAAACCTAAAAACAAAGTCAAAGACCTGTGAAAATTTTTTTGAGCCACCAGTAGTAGGATAGAGGCACCCTAGGGCGTCTAAGTCCTGGATAGGGTGTCTAAAACTTTAAACTTTTACTGTGTAAGGTACCATTGAAGGATTCTAGGTTTGCTTGCAAACAAGTTTAATAGGGAATTATTTTCCAAAAATCTGTTAAATTTATGCCAATGTGATGCAAAATGCAAATGTACAACAATGTGGAAGATATTTGAACAACTTTGGATTTGATTTTTTAGATCTGAAATGTAATAAATGATTGATTCTAAGATGCCCCAAATTGAAAATCATGATTTTGATGCGATTTTGAAATCAAACAATGCATGTTTTTCACTTTTTGAACTATATGACAGATACCTAAATAGATGCAATTATGAATTCCAATTGACAGATCTGCAAGCACAATCAAACTGAGTAAACAAAGACAAAAAAATTCTGAAAAATTTGGCCAATCCTAGGGTACAAGGATAGAGGTTCCCAAGGGCATTTAAGTCCTTGATAGGGGTTGTGGAAATTCAAAAGTTGAATGTTTATGTTGTTGTTTCTATCTGCATACAGGTTTGACACTGACTGTTTTTCCAGAATTTCTTTAATTTAACACTGTGATTCAAATGCAAGTACGTAACAATAAAGGATAATCTGGAATACAATTTTCAGATCTAATATTCAATAATTGGCTGATTTAAAGATGTAAAATTTTGAGAATGATGATTTGATACAATTTTGAAACGAAACTATGCAATTTTTTTCACTTTTTTGATCTAAATGAAAGATGCCTAAATGAATGCAATGAACAATTTTAGAATTTATTGACCTAATGAATGCAATTTTAATGTAGATATAATCTAAATGACTGAAATAAACCCTAATGCAAGCTATGATGTAATATGTAATGCAAAATTTGTGATTTTTTATGCTTTTATGACCCTAAATGAGAAATGCAAAGTAATACAAAACCTAGATCTAGGATGATTTTCTTCAGACTTTAGAAGGTGTATAATGTTAACATGTCAATTTCACCAAAATGTAGCCTATGAAAAATGGAACCTTAAGTCTGGGGTATAAACTTAGGGTTGCTTTTTGGTCCTTTTTCAAAGGTAAGTTAGAATGCAAATCAACAAGGTGAATAGATTGAGTTTCAACCACGAAGGTGAGTCAATTAGACTTGCATCTACATCCTTAGGGCCTTGAAAATGGATTGGAATGATTTGGAATTTATTTTCTACGATTACCCTAATTAGACTATATGCCCTAATATGAAAAATGCAAGATCTCGATAATGCACAGACTAAAACAATAGTTTGCAAGCAAATCTAGGAAGTGCAAAGCACTGTGTACCTTCCCAAAAAAATTGGATTCAACCATTGTAGGATGGCATAGTCACTAAGGGGCTTATAAGTCCCTGATAGGGTGTCCTACTCAAATTTTGAGGTCCTCTCGTAGCAGATCTCTGACTCTTGTTTATGCTTGCAAAGCTGTTAGAATGTTGTTGGATAGTTTTGTTGGTGAGTTTTCGTGGCTTGACAAGATTTAGGGCTTTGAATGCAATAATGAACAACTTGTCTTCAATATTTCTTTAATCCTCTTCAGACCTGTAACTTGCACATTCAAAGAGAGAAAATATTGGACCATTTAGGGGATTGCCTCAGTCAAACCCCGTAAGTGTTTCCACTTCCACAATGGAAATGTCAATGATAATTGAAAGGAAGGAATGATGAAACCACAAAGTGATGCAACTCACCACCTTTCAATGGCTTCCTTGAAGGACTGAAGTCATACACATCACCTCAAGGACTTGGATCGTGCTTGCTTGAATGCTTGAATTCTTTGGAGACCTACAACAAGGGTTAGCCTTCACAAACAATGATAACGTGAGTACATGAACTCACATACACTTTGAGATGATTCTTGGATCTTGAATTACTCCAATAATCATTGGAATGTTGCTCTTGACTTTCTCTTGACAATAGTATTTGTTCCTCAATTATGGTTCCATTTTCAAAATGGTAAAATAACTAGGAATTTATAGGCATTAATTCAATTTCTCAAAAATTAGATTCCAAAAGCCAACACTTGAAATTTTAAATTTTAAATTTGAATGTTAAAATACCGACATCAACATGGCCAAAGTTAGGTCATGGCTAATAAGGGGGACCCATACGCCCAAGGGTGTATAGGTCCTGGCCATAATTTCTAGGACATTAAGTGTTGGGAGTAACATATGAATTGGATGCATTTATTCAATGCTTACAATTTATTGAAAAGTGATGCAAATGGGCTTCAAAATGCATAATTTTAGGAAATTATGGGGTCAATTAGGCTCAATAATTTAGGGAGAGAAAAACATAGTGTGAAATTGTTAAGGGTGACAATTTTCGACACTAAACTCTCAAGTGCATACTTGGTTGCATAATATATCTTAATTTGAATATCAATCAAGCATGCAATCTAAAATGGTTACCCCATGGTAGTCTTCATGGTTAGTTAAATGGGGTAGCACATTTTCTAAATGCATAGCTTGTTTGCTGCTAAAAATATCATACTTAGTCATAATAATAATATCCCCATGTATAAAGCTCAAGCTTTCATAAAATTAAAAGGATTTTGTTTTAGCAAGGTAGATGTTATGCCTAAATTTCTTGGGAGACCTAGGTATATCACTACCATAAGAGTTGATTTGTTCACATTTACTCAAATCCCATAAGTGATCCCACTTAATATAATAAATGTTACACCATGGCATAGAGTCACCATGCATGTTAGATTGAGACATGCTACACCACTCACTCAAATCACATAAGTGATTTGTTCTAATTTATTTATTTCCTTAAGAAGGCCTCTACAATAAAAAAAATTCCCTATGAGACATGTAGCACATGTTACACTATGGAATATAGTCACCGTACATGTGAGATTGAGACATGTTACACGACTCACTCAAATCCCATAAGTTATTTGTTTAAATTTATTTATTTCCTCGTAAAGGTCTCTACAATAACACATTCCCTATGAGACATGTAACACATGTTACACTATGATCAGGAGTCACCATGCATGTGAGATTGATCACTGACATCTTACCATTTTCAATAAATTCTATGGATTGTGTGTCCAAAGGTAAATGTTAATCTTGTTTTTATTTCTTGGATGAGAAGCATGCAAGCTCAAACAACCCATGGCTCTCATGAATAGTAATTACACGACTATAAGCATGTTGAAGAATTACATGACTTGTCTATTGGGTCATTTCTAATGGTTGACCTAGGAGAACATGTCCCTAGTGACTACCTTGGTGCAATATAGCCTGGAAGGATTGAGAGACCAAGGGAACAAACCAAGGTCTTTAGTAGCATTCACCCACCCACCCCAATGTGTTGACATATTTGGTTTAGTCCCATGAGATACAAAAGAAAAAATATGCCTATTAACACCTTTACAATATTCTCAAATGATAAATTTTGTAAGAATATGTTCATTGTTGGCAAGTTCAAGGTCTAGCATTGAGAAAAATGACAGGTTCCTATAGAGGGACTTGGCATACATCTCTAGGTGCAAATGAGACATTTGTAGGTGGCACAAATTAAGAGAATAGGCAGGAAAAAGTTTGGCAAGTTTTTTCTTTTCAAGCTCTTAAGATACTAGCTCAGTGCAATGTAACTTGGAAGGATTGAGAGATGTGGTGGAAACAAATGTCTCCAGTAGAAAACATCTACCCAAACCAATGTATTGGCATAGTTAATTTAGTATCATGATGTGTGAAATAAAAAAGATGCCTATTGACACCTTTGAGCTACTCTTAAATGATAAATTTTATAAGATTGCATTTATTTTTTGTATAGTTAAATATGTGGGAGTTGACCAAAATAGAGTTAGGGTAATGTAGAGGGGCTCAATACTCACATGTACGTTTAGATGAAACATTCATAGGCTCCACAAACTTCAAGAACTACTATTTCATAGATTGATATTTTTCTCTTAGGGCTCTTAAAAGATTGCCTCATAATTATATTTTCTAGAAGTATCAAGAGACCTAGGAAATGAAATGATGCCTCCAATAGTATTCACCCATCCACCCTAATATTTTGGCCCAATCAATTTGGCTCCATTATGATCATAACCCAAAATATGCTTGTTGACATGTTTACACTACTCTCAAATGATTCTTTTTGCAAGAATGCATTTGTTCTATGATTGGTCAAATGATTTGGATTTGACCAAAATTGAGATAGGGTACTATAGAAGGAACCAACCTCCACTTTTAGGTCTAGTTAGAATATTTTTCTCTTAGGGATCTTAAGACACTGTGATGGGGAGTCTTATCTTTCAAGAGAAATATTGCTCTTCCCAAGACCTATTCTCTGGTCTTCCTAGGGTATTCCACTCTACCCTACTCAGGGATCTCTCCTAAACCCCTCTCACCTCATAAGACTCTCCACCAATTTCAAATTCTTCACCATTGCTCTCAATTCACCACTAAGCTTCCCTGGGCTCCACACTGACCCAAAGTGTCCTAACCACTCCAGGGGCTAGGAAAGGGTATTCTCACTATCCCCTTGTTGATTTGACTCCTCATTGATCCATCTCATAGGATTCTTTCACCTTGTACCCATCACTTTCTTGAAAAACCCAATTTTAGGCCTTGTAGCCTTTTGCCCAATTAGGCCTCCTAGAACCCGTTTTCTTGGCTTTTCTCAAAAACGGTCTTAACAACCCCCAAATATTTTTGTAGATTATTTCTAGTGGTACCCTAGGCTTCAAGATTTACCAGTTGTTAGTCCCTTTTGCATCCATACATAGGACTTTCCTCATACCCCCTATTTTCAAGGGTTTCTAGGGTTTTGGCTCCTTTTTCCAACTTTGAGGGCTTCAATGACCCCCTCAACTCTCCTCCTTGCACACACATTTCTAGAATAAATGTTCCCACACTCTCATTCTCTTGATTGGAACAAACCAATCCATTTAGCAACTTTCTTTACTGTTGTCCTCTCCAAGCCACTAGCCAGAATGCACTTGCACTCACCTAGTTCTTGATGAATTCACCATCTCCCCTGCAAACCAAGACACCACACACCATATGTACACTATAAAAATAGTCCCCTAATTGATTCCAAGTGGCCATGGTAGCCTTTCCACGGGAATTCAAGTGGTGATCATTATTCCCAAAAACTGGCCTGAACCGGCAATGAGACCAAAACACCAAAAACTTGCAAAATAGATAACCAACTGAACTAATAGGTGCCATGAGCTCTAAGAAATGTTTCGTCATGGATATACATTTTTTGTCTCTTAGGGATCTTAAGAGACTACCTTAGAATAATGTATCTTGGAAGGATCGGGAAACTTGGGGAATGGACCAAGACCTTCATTAGCATTCACTTATCCATCTTGGCATGTTGGCATAATTAGTTAGGCCCATTACACATAAAATGAAAAATATGCTTGTTGGCATGTTTAGAATACTCTTAAATGACACTTTTTACAAGAATGCATTCATTCTTGGCACAATAAAATGGTGTGGAGACAACAAAAAATGAGAGGTTATTGTGGAGGGTCCATATATCCACTTTATGGGTTCTTGTGATGTTTCATTAATTGAGTCTAGCCTTACTTTATCACCTTTACATCATTTTGGCAAGGAATCAAATTATGGTTTGGGTGTCATTGAGATGGATGTTGTTCATACATATGATGGAAATTCATAAATTTCAATATGTAGTGAACAAAGTGAATTGGATAAGATTGATTTAACATTACAAGATCACTTGGAGGTTAAGGAGGTTATAGCTATACATACACTTTCTAGATCATCCCTTGAGGAAAAGCATGATGTAGAAGATTCTACTCACTACTTTGATGGAGACTCTTTGGTGGAGTGTGATGATGACTCAGTTTTTACATAGAGATGTGTTGAAGAAGAGGCCATGAAGGAAAGCGGATTTTGGGGTGCAATCATACTAGCACTTGATGATAGGCATCCAACAAAGGATGAATATTTTCTCGAGCTCCTTGAAGACACTACAAAGAGGTATGATGAAAATGCATATTTTTTGTTTGATAACAAGTCTTATTTCCTCACATCTTCATGAGATAGCAACTAATTCACATGGGGAAAATGAGGTGAAAGAGTCTCCCCTTGTTAGCACTCATGAGATGGGTATTAGGCATGAGGAAGATGTTGAAAATTCAAGCCACAACAAGTTTGGATTTGTGTATCATACCATGGAAGATGTCAAGAGAAATCAAATCTTGTGTGATGGTTGGTGACAAAGAGCAAAGGATGCTAAGATGTTGGCTCCCCAAACAAAATAGCACTTGCAAAAGCTCAAAGAACGATGTAACCAACTAGATCAAGCTAGGAGGCAAAGGGATTCACACACTAGATCTATATTTCTTCCAAGAGAGGAAGGCATGGCAATGGAGCAAGCAAAGGGAAGGTCTCTTGAAGAAAGCAAGCAAGAAGAGTATGCAAAATTGGGTGGACAAGCAAAAAGGTATGAGTTGGAAAATTTTGTTCTTGTATCTGATTTGAATCATGAGTTGCTTTTTTTTAGGGCCCCTTAGAGGCCCAAACCCTAGAGGAGGTTATAGTAGTCAAGCATACACTTAGTGGATCAGCCATTAATGTCAAATGCTCACACGAAGAGGGATTCATAAGTGATTTAGTTTGTGGTGATACATTGGTCCTACTTGAAGATGTAGAGATGGTCAATAATGGAGTGAAATCCTATCATCATATTGATTCCTTGGTTGCATTGAAGGCTTCCCTATTTCAGAGATTTGTGATGCATCTCATAGAGGCACTTGCCTTTGTTGGGCATACTTGGGAGATGAAATTGAATCTTGACACAAGGTATGAAGCTATTGCTATAATATTTGGTTTTGAGTTACTAATGCTTGTATTCCCACTAGATTGTGTCTTAGGGATTGAAAGGAAGCATGATAAATTTTGACCTTCTTCCCCTAGTTCATGAGGATCCACTCCATACTTTGTTAGGGGATGACTGCTCTACCTTATTGCACAAGGATATCCTACAGGCTACTTGGAGGACAACAGTTGTTTGGATGTTTTAGGGAGGTTGGGATCATCACCTCACCATTAGGGAATGGTGTATGGATGATACTCTATCATCATATGACATTGACGATGGCACTTACATTCACTTGAATCTGACTTTCAGTTGGGAGGTTGTTATTCTGATTTATAATAGCAACATAGGAGGGGTTGATATGTCCTTCTATTCACCTATAAGGGGCATCTTGCACATTCATGTGGAAACCTTCGAAGTTGGAGAGTTGGTGGGTGTTGATAGCTCCTTGAGGTACATCTACCTCCTGGATTTTGATACATATAGTAATGTAATGGTATGGGATCCAAGTGGTGGTATGTTTATCATTGCTTCAGGACAAACAATTTCAAGAAGGGAGGATTGTAATGCCCTTTTTTGAGGCGAGCAAGAAAAATAAAGAGAAAAAATAATATTTTTATTATTTTTGGTTTTAGCGCTCAAGGAGGAGGTTAAATAATATTTATGATTTTTGGTGAAGGAAAACTATTTTTATAATTTTTCTATGAGGTTGGGCGACCCTTTATGGGGGTGAAAAAAACTTAAATTAAATTAAATTAAAAAATTTATATATATATATATATATATATATATATATATATATATATATATATATATATATATATATATATCGAATTTTGGGGCCCAAATTAGGTTGGCCAAATTGGAGGGAAAGGGGGAAGTTTGATATAAATATAAGGTCTTTTGAAGGCATTTGAATCATCAATGAATTTCTCTATTTTTCTGATTTGCACTTTGGCGAATATTCTAAGGATGAAAACCCTTATGAATATAGGAGAATTTGGATGAAACTCTAGCTTCTTCAATGGAGGACTTCATGACAGAGGTTCACATGGGCTTCGATGGTGATTCTTGCTAGATTCACACTCAGATTTTTGCATCAGAATTAGGCGTCTAGTTTGAAGGGGTGAATTGGGCAAGTTGGAAGGTAATCTTTAGATTTCAAGGGTTGCAAACCCTATCAACAAACTATCAAGCTAGCGCACCCCTTTGGTAGGGTTTTGGTGTCATTTTCATCATATATTTGCATTGTATTTTGCATTGGTGTGAGTTGGAGCTTTTCACCCAGCTAGAGTTAGGATAGGTCATTTTCATAGCATAATTTGGGGTTTCTTCATTAGCAAACTTCTTCATGTTGTTGGGCATGTTTGGAGCCCATTTCATTGTGTATTTGCATCATTAGATAAGTCTTATTTGTAGCAGTAAATTGAAATATTTAAATATAAGAATTTTGGCACATGTTGGTGAATGTTTTGGTGGTCTGTCATGTCGGTTTCACACTTGTTCATGATCAAACAAATCTGGTATGAGTTTTTTTATTATTGAAATGAATGAATGTTGTTGTTAATGCATGAATATATTTAGAAATTTACATCAACAAACTAGAGTTTGAGCAGAAGTTAAAAATCAAAAAATTAGGGCATCACTTTATGTCATAAAAATTAAAAAAATGCACAAATAATGGTTGGGATATTTCAGAATCCTCAAATTAGCACCATCCCTAACAACAACGCCAAAAATGTGGAGCTAACTCTAAAGCCTAATTAACTTGGTGCCACTGGGTATGCACACAACTTAGAGGACCTGATGATCCCTAACTAAATAGTTCATTATTCACAAGAGGGCTACATTAAATCATTAACCAGAAAGTTGTAAAACTTTGGATAGTGCTAGCAAAATATATGCATTCAAAGATTCTAGACATCCAACATCAATGGAGTATAGGAAATGTCATGTCCCCTGAAATTGTAGCACCAAATATGAAATATTAAGATACAAATAATGAAGTCAAATGAATATTAAAATATAAATACGAGTAATCACAATTTAAATATTATAATTATAATTATCATAGATAACATTATAATTATAATACGAGTATCATAATATGAAACAAAATAATTAACATTAATAATTATAAATATCACAATAATAAAAATAACAAATATATATATTTATATATTTATATATTTATATATACATTACAATTCAAACACTATTATAATTATAATTATTATACCATTATCACACTCATAAGAACCATTAATATCATTTATTAAATATTATTTATTATAAATACCATAATAATAAAATAAAATAAAAAATATAATAATAATATTTCATACAAACCAAAGACTATGATAACATCCATTGACTAAGCAAATGTATCCTAATTATTAACATCAACATAAGGCAGCGGTTATATTACTAACAAATAATCAGCAATGTACAAAACAACAAACTATTATTTACAATAAGGCACGATCCTTGGAAAAGTCGTGGCTTTTAAAGAATCAATAATATATAAGGCAAACAACCCCAATAAGGAAGGCATGGAATGAATGGGTTAAGATCAGAAAATAAGAGATCAATAAAGGAGTCATCATAAGGATTCAAATAAGGTACTGCACTTGGGTGAATCCCAATTTATTAAAGGCTGCGATTAGTAGGCTGCAAAAGCTATGATCCGTAAGCAAACTTATTATGTGTTCTCAATGGTATTTTTGGAAAATAGGATTTAGAGTGTCTTTAGCATTGTTTCTTCCAAATATAGTGTAGTCAGAATTTATAGATAAATAAATATGAGTACTGCTATTAGTAATATAATTAGAAAATTATAGATATAGATAAATTTTATAATGAATAATATGTAATGAATAAAGAATATATATGAATGCTAATATAAGGAAAGAATAATTATTATATTAATTGATATAAGTAAAGAATAATTTTATATATATATATATATATATATATATATAAAAGGAAAGAATAATTATTATTATATATGAATATTAATTGATATAAGTAAAGAATAATTATATATATATATATAATCTACGATTATGCAATAATGATGCTTGCAACAATTATTGAGCCTTATAAGGAATGTTGACTCTTTAATATAAACATAAATAGATTGTGTATATTTATGAATTGTCCTCATCATATGATCAATCTAGTATAAGATTGAAGGAGGCGAGTAAGGAATCAAAAAGCATGGAGAGATACAGCAACTCAAGGTGATGTATTCACTTAGCAATAATATTTAGTATATTTTGAATATAAGAAATAGATATGGCTAATCTGATTATTGGTGTAATGCTTTCTTTAGTACTATGATGATAATGATGTTGATATTGACTTAAGAGAATCAATGATAAATGCAAATGTATTTGATTGTTTAAAAGATTGTCTTCTTCGTGCCTGTACTCTATTAGGGAGGGTGAACCATGGGTGAGTGGTGCTTAAAAACCACACTTAAGGATTCCACCACGGCCATGGAGGGGTGGGGGTTCCACTTAAGGATTCCGTTGCGGCCATGGAGGGGTGGTAGGCCTTGAGACCACTATGGACTTTATGGTTCCTTTCTCCTAATAGAGCGAGTGTCTTCTGAGGTGTTGCCATGAGTGGAGAATGCAGGTACTAAGCCGTTAGGAATGGAGGATTGTGGTAGACAACCTCTCGTGCCTAACATGAGGGCTTCAGGGTGGATCCACCCATGACACTCCTCTTGCTTGTTAAATTGCATTTATGATTATGCTTATAGTTTAGATATCTAAATATTAATGCTAATAGATAAATGTGTATTTGGAAATGTTGTTAATATGGTGAATGCAGATTTCAAAACCAAGATTATTTCATTAAAAGGAACATTCATTTGGAAAGAAGAAACCCTAAACCTAATCTATAAGCGAATTTCAGGGCAAATCGGGTAAGGGACATTACAGTGGTATCAAAGCATCTTTCCTGCCATCCTGTGTGTGCTTGAGTTGGTTTCCTACTTGCTTGAGCTAGTTGCTTGCTTGCTTGAGCTATCTGCTTACATGCTTGAGTTGGTTGGCTACTTTCTTGAGTTGGTTGCTTGCTTTCTTGAGCTACTTGCTTACTTGCTTGAGCTAGTTGCTTGCTTGCTTGAGCTAGTTGCTTGCTTGCTTGAGCTACTTACCGGCATGCTTGAGCTAGTTGCCTACTTGCTTGAGCTGATTTCTTACATGCTTGAGCTACTTGCTTGCCTACTTGAGCTAGTTGCCTACTTGCTTGAGCTGGCAGCTTGTGTGCTTGAGCTACTTGCTTGCCTACTTGAGCTAGTTGCCTACTTTCTTCAGCTGGTTGCTTGTGTGCTTGAGCTAGTTGCCTATTTGCTTGAGCTGGTTACTTGTATGCTTGAGCTACCTACTTGTCTACTTGAGTTGCTTGCCTACGTGCTTGAGCTACTTGCCTATGTGTTTGAGCTACTTGCTTGTGTGCTTGAGCTACTTGTTTGTGTGTCTAAGCTACTTACCTGTGTGCTTGAGCTGGCTGCTTGCTTGCTTGAGCTACTTGTTATCTGGCCTGAGCTACTTGCCTGTGTGCTTGAGCTGGTTGCTTTCTTGCTTGAACTACTTGCCTGCTTGGTTGAGCTACTTGGTTGTTTGCTTCAATTCTAATTCATGTGGAGGTCATCATTGTGTTTACTTTATGCTTAAAAATTTATGAACATGCTAGTGTTATTGGTCAGAATGCTTCTTGAGTTGGGGAGTGTAACTAAGGAAATGGAAAGATGTTTTGATTGCTTGAGGAAAAGCAATTTTGGGCGGGGAGGACTGTCATGTCCCCCGAAATTGTAGCACCAAATATGAAATATTAAGATACAAATAATGAAGTCAAATGAATATTAAAATATAAATACGAGTAATCACAATTTAAATATTATAATTATAATTATCATAGATAACATTAGAATTATAATACGAATATCATAATATGAAACAAAATAATTAACATTAATAATTATAAATATCACAATAATAAAAATAACAAATATATATATATATATATATACATTACAATTCAAACACTATTATAATTATAATTATTATACCATTATCACACTCATAAGAACCATTAATATCATTTATTAAATATTATTTATTATAAATACCATAATAATAAAATAAAATAAAAATATATAATAATAATATTTCATACAAACCAAAGACTATGATAACATCCATTAACTAAGCAAATGTATCCTAATTATTAACATCAACATAAGGCAGCGGTTATATTACTAACAAATAATCAGCAATGTACAAAACAACAAACTATTATTTACAATAAGGCACGATCCTTGGAAAAGTCGTGGCTTTTAAAGAATCAATAATATATAAGGCAAACAACCCCAATAAGGAAGGCATGGAATGAATGGGTTAAGATCAGAAAATAAGAGATCAATAAAGGAGTCATCATAAGGATTCAAATAAGGTACTGCACTCGGGTGAATCCCAATTTATTAAAGGCTGCGATTAGTAGGCTGCAAAAGCTACCATCTGTAAGTAGACTTATTATGTGTTCTCAATGGTATTTTTGGAAAATAGGATTTAGAGTGTCTTTAGCATTGTTTCTTCCAAATATAGTGTAGTCAGAATTTATAGATAAATAAATATGAGTACTGTTGTTGGTAATATAATTAGAAAATTATAGATATAGATAAATTTTATAATGAATAAAGAATATATATGAATGCTAATATAAGGAAAGAATAATTATTATACTAATTGATATAAGTAAAGAATAATTATATATATATATATATATATATATATATAAGGAAAGAATAATTATTATTATATATGAATATTAATTGATATAAGTAAAGAATATATATATAATCTACGATTATGCAATAATGATGCTTGCAACAATTATTGAACCTTATAAGGAATGCTGACTCTTTAATATAAACATAAATAGATTATGTATATTTATGAATTGTCCTCATCCTATGATCAATCTAGTATAAGATTGAAGGAGGCGGGTAAGGAATCAAAAAGTGTGGAGAGACACAGCAACTCAAGGTGATGTATTCACTTAGCAATAATATTTAGTATATTTTGAATATAAGAAATAGATATGGCTAATCTGATTATTGGTGTAATGCTTTCTTTAGTACTATGATGATAATGATGTTGATATTCACTTAAGAGAATCAATGATAAATGCAAATGTATTTGATTGTTTAAAAGATTGTCTTCTCCGTGCCTGTACTCTATTAGGGAGGGCGAACCATGGGTGAGTGGTGCCTAAAAACCCCACTTAAGGATTCTGCCACGGCCATGGAGGGGTGGGGGTTCCACTTAAGGATTCTGTTGCGGCCATGGAGGGGTGGTAGGCCTTGAGACCACTATGGACTTTATGGTTCCTTTCTCCTAATAGAGCGAGTGTCTTCCGAGGTGTTGTCATGAGTGGAGAATGCAGGTACTAAGCCATTAGGAAAGGAGGATTGTGATAGACAACCTCTCGTGCCTAACATGAGGGCTTCAGGGTGGATCCACCCATGACACTCCTCTTGCTTGTTAAGTTGCATTTATGATTATGCTTATAGTTTAGATATCTAAATATTAATGCTAACAGATAAATGTGTATTTGGAAATGTTGTTAATATGGTGAATGCAGATTTCAAAACCAAGATTACTTCATTAAAAGGAACATTCATTTGGAAATAAGAAACCCTAAACCTAATCTATAAGCGAATTTCAGGGCAAATCGGGTAAGGGACATTACAGGAAAATAAACATATGCAAATACAATAAAAACTTGAAATCAGAATGAACTGATAATTCACAAAATAGAGTAAGAGAATATAAATTATACCTTATGTTGCAGGTACCTAATGCTTAAGACTATAACTATTAACTATTTAAATTGTTGTATCCTAAACATCCTTCAGAATATGAAATAGAACATTAACATAATCTCATTCATGAATTACAATACATTCGTTCATAAGAATATAATTGAAAACTACCAATTGAATTCACAATGCATCTAATCTAATAACTAAAATTAAAGTGGTTTAGCAGTACCTCAAGTGGCCCTTTCTTGAGTTGTTGCTTCCACGGGATTTTATCAAACACTCACTTACTCAGCAAATCATGACATCAAATCAATTCTCTTTTATTGCATTCTAACACTGAACTATTGCACAAAATCTAACAGGAGATTGTTGAAGATCTTTGTTCAATAATACACATTTTATTCATAATATTGCTGCTAAAACTAATGTTATTGCAATGCTAGTAACTAGATCTCCTCAACAATAGATCGCACTATATAGGGTTTGTGAGGAGTGTCATTATTCATGGACTGAAAATAGACTTATAAAACAAATGTCAACTCTTCCTCAAGGATAGGAAGAGGACTTGAGTTTTGAAATAGAAAACAATAACTATTTGAAACAAGAGTAGAAGAACCAAATACAGACTCTATGTCCAACAAACTTAATCGTTCATAACATAAACGTGTTCACTCAGAACAGTTATGTCATAACTCAATCTCGTTGCAATTAGACTCCTTGTTGTCTCATTGGTAGGCAAGAGTGATATTAGGCAACTCACAAACTGATTAGTAAATGATCAACTATTTTTTCCTTTGAAAGTGTCATGCCCCAACTGGTTGACTTCTCTACAACAATCTGTAGTCCTTATGTTGTGGGTTGAGAAACCCATTGTTGCGGGTTGGCAGTTGATACAATAATAAGAGGTATCGAATATGACTTGTGTGAACTACTTCGCATACATCTTTTGAAGAATTTATAGGAGATCAAGAAGAGAAGAATACTTTCTAGTATGGAAATTTGGTTGTTTGTCTAATATTTTACTTTTTGAAAGAGTTGTCGGTAATAGGAAGGTTAGAATGGTCCTTTGAAAGTGTCGTGCCCCAATTGGTTGACTTCTCTGCAACAATCTATAGTCCTTATGTTGTGGGTTGAGAAAACCATTGTTGCGGGTTGGTAGTTCTTCTTGATGTAAGTGTTAGTCTTATTCCTAAGGCATCCTCATTATTAACAATCATAAGTTAAACATAAAATCCTACTAAACTTCATAGACATTCATACATACACATATTAAAATAACATGTTTCTATTTCCAAATGCTTAAAACTACGTTAAATTATATAAAAGGCATAAAAGGTTTTGGTAATGTCTTGAAGCTTAACAGAAAGAAATGATTAAAAAGTATAAAACAGTAATGGGAAACTAGTCAATTATCAAGACCATCAGGGGGCATATAGTGGATTTTATCATAAACCAAGGCCATCCATCTTCCTTAAGAGAAAAAACTACAACTACACATTCTCACCCAATGTGACTTCACGTCATAATTGTTTTGTGTAATTATATGTTATATAGCATTGGTTACATTATTTCGACATTACAAATTTGGTAGATGGCAACACAATTTGCACACATGCTTGGCCTTACTTGGGGGGCAAGATTGGGGGCAGCCATACACCCACCACCTCTTGATCCTTATTGACAAAATTATATGAATGAGATGGAAGGCTATTGCATTGTTGTCGATGGTCATTACCACATTATACCACTCATTTCTCTCCTCAAATTGAATGCCAATACCATTGTGCATTCCATTTGAGGGGGGCATACAACCACACCAACTTATCCAAGATTGTTATGGGCATATAGTGTAGGGCCCTAGTTGTTTTGAACTCCACACTAGCCCTATGTTCCATGACGTCTTGCTCCAATTTATCTTTTATGACTTGGTTATTTCATACACATACACTCTGGGGGGCTAGTGATTCTGAGATCCACACTAGCGACATGGGTCATGATCCCTTTAACACCACATTACTCCAAACCATTCGAGATTGCCATGCACACACACTATGGAGGCCTAGCAGCTCTAGACTCTAAACCAACCATATGCACCACAAAATCCTACTCCAAAATTTCCTTTTTACTTTAGTTCATTCCATGCCCTTTACAAGCTACAATAATGGATTCTTGCACCAATGCTCAATGCATGCACAATTAATAACTTGTGTAGGTGTAGAGAACTATGGGTTTTTACAGGAAATTGAAGATATTGAGGCATCCTCTAAGAATTTAATATTGTATCATTTTTATAAATGTTTATTTGTATGATATAATTACTACATATGCATAATTCATGTAATTCACACATATCAAAGTGACAGAAAAATGTAGGATAAACATCCATAAACTTTTATACCATTGTCCTAAGCCATTTTGCACATGGCATAAATGCATAGTTGTAGCATGTAGCATGCAGTTTGACCTATTTGGCATATGAACCAATTCTTGCCTCTGCACATTCCATGTTTTACCACCTTGGACTAAACCATGAGGCATAGTCTAGTACATGGACTGGACAACACAATGTAGCCTAATCCTCCAGATTCAAATTCATATTTAATGCCCAAAAGCTAACCCTTTCACAAAGTAGCCATTACCTTGTCAACTTGCAGACTAAATAATTCAAATTGATAACTATGGACATGTATTTAAGGACATTTCCTAGTTCAGTTGAACATCAATGGACATTAGGAAATTAAGCACTAGCATCAAGACATGTGGCATAGTCTAGTACATGGACTGGACAACGCAATGTGACCTAATCCTCCAGATTCAAATTCATATTTAATGCCCAAAAGCTAGCCCATTTACAAAGTAGCCATTACCTTGTCAACGTACGGACTAAATAATTCAAATTGATAACTATGGACATGTATTTAAGGACATTTCCTAGTTCAGTTGAACATCAATGGACATTAGGAAATCAAGCACTAGCATCAAAAAGTCATCCAACTCAAGCATCCAACGCTATATTCTGCATCTAGGCATTACATCAGTTCATCACTACAACAAATTTGCATCTACATCACATGGTTGGTTTGTTGACAGACCTTGTTCTTCTCTGTGGGCTTGACTGCCATCAAGATAAGCCAAATATCCATTTCTTTGTCTTGAGGCAAGTTCCACCATGCTTCTTAGCGCAACCAAAAAAAGGAAAAAAAGATGCACAAGTGAGGGCAATTGATTTCTTAAGTCTGCGCCAAGAGAGGGCCAAGCCACACCAGTTGGAAACTTGGATGATAACAAACAATAGGCCCGGTCTAGTCTGCAACAGCAAAATTATTAGCACAAACTCCTTACAACTCCTCCACTGCAAATCCATAACCAGGTTTAAATTTAATATCGCTTGTCAAAGTATCCTAATCTGTCAACAACAAAATCAAGTCTTCATGATGCCAAATCAAATAAGCATCTAAACCCTGTCTAATTAAACCAAATGCAATTGTTGATTTGTAGATCTGATTTGTTGGTGATTTTATTGGATAATTTAGTTAGATCTAGACTATTGTAGAAGCTTTTATTTTCTTTACAGAAATGTATGAATACAAAAATTGGATTTTATTCTAGTCCTAAACAAGCACTCCCTGTGTTGTCCATATGGACAGCGTAGTTGCCAACTCAATCAATGAATGCCTCTTCACCAGTCACCAAATTGTGCCTTATGAACTACTTAGAAATTTGGGTGGTACTTCCCCCTAATTCGGGTGGTGCTACTAATTGCATCATCAACAGATTTATGCTCCTAAAGTGGGCCATGATGGTTTTGTTAAAGCAAGGTGTCACTCTGCTGGCTGCACAACCTGAATAAGCTCAACATGCTTGGCTGACCGACTAGTATAGGAGCAAGCAATCTTAGACCAGCTATTATATTATATTCTTATGGTGTTGCTTCCTCTCTTTCCCTCTTCTTTCTGGGCCATGCTTTCATTGGATCTTTAAAATCTCTATTGTCTGTCTTTACCTCATAGAAATGTGAACCATTTTGTGCTTGTGAGGAAGGATTCTGATCTGGAAGTCATGAGAATCATCTTCAGGGAAAATTCAAGTCATATGCCTTGCTATTTTTTGGGCTACTACATATGTACAAAAGCTTGGGAACCGGTAACCACAACTCCTTTTTGGAAACTATAATCACACTATCTACAAATTGCTTGAATTCTGACACAACCAAATTAGATTGCCAACTTAGGATAAGCTGAATGCATTTGGTATTCCCTATATATATATGTAAACTATTCCAAAAAAAAAAATCCTTGCTTCTCAATCTCATTTGGATTCCTTCGGTATTCTTCCAAACAATCTGGGGCCCAAATGCCCTGAATTCCTCTTAAAAAATAGAAGTTTAAAGAAATATCATGACCTTGGATATTCCAAAGGAATTGGATGTCCACATACAGACCAATTATATTTTATCCTCTTGCAATGTTGTTCGGCAATATCCACTTTTGTATTATGAGACGTTGGTGAAAATAAAGGAATAAAATAGACCATCTTGAAACATGAACACAGTGTTCTATTATAGAGGTTCATTGCAGAGTGTCACGCTTAGTTACAAATGCTTAGACCAAGAGTAAATATCAAATCACTAACAAAAGGCCAAAGAAAAAAGAATAACCCTGATAATACAGTGTACAAACTTGCTTGACAATATCCTCATTTGCTCCATTTTGATGGTTCAATCCATTATAAATAGGTGGAACCTCAAGGTTGTAATACTTCAGAGTCAGCTCAGATCTTGCTCACTCCATTTCAACCCAAAAAAAGGCATATACCAAATCATTGGTCTTAACATAAGCCACATGCCAATCAAATGTATATATGGCACGTCAATTAAGACCAATACTTCAGACTCAACACCTACTAAGTATCCATATTTTCAAATTCACTCTGGTCTTGCTCACTTTGACTTCAATCCCCTAAAAATCACAGACCAAATCACCAGTCTTAACATAAGCCACATGCTAATCAAATGCAAATAAGGCACGTCAGCCAAGCTGGACTGGTTTCCTTTATCACAATTCCCAAGTCAACCTATCTTCATTGTGAATTTCTCCTCCATTGATATCTTGACAACATTTTATACATGGCAAATGCCAATTAATTTTTTGAAGTTTTTCCGGCAATATCATTTACTGAAGCAAAGGTAGATGCTCTGTGATACATCACTTTGTATTTGCAACTATAGTTTTTCCCAAAACCCAAAGTACCAAGGACATCTCTACAAAAAACAGGGTATTCATCAAGGCACGGTCCACTGCCAATCCAAAAATGGTGATCCCAGCTTGATTGAACTGAAAGTACATCACTGCAAAAAATAAGCAGAATAATCATCAATCATCAAAGGACTTGATAAGTAATAAAAAAAAATGGTGGTTGAAGAAACCTCCAAACAACAAAGTACAACAATCATATGAGAAGTTAATTACATGACACGGATGCTCTAACACATAAAATTGCCTTCACAAAATAAGAATTCAAAACATGTTGAAGCAGCTAAAGAATGATTCTTTTATCCCCTAGTCTGTGAGAATTAACATTTTTCAAAGTCATCAAGGTATTAGTTTTGCAATTTATGTCAATGACTGCACCATCACCAGAGTTCAGCAAATATAGAGTTTACCAAGGGCTTGTCGCTTGTGGTAGGAAGCCACACCAGAAGCAAAATGGGATTCAGCTGGCAATGTCAAGTCTTCCGAATAATCAAAATCACTTTCATAGTCAGCCACCAATAGAGAATAGATTGGGTCTTCATCTCGTACAGGACCATTCCCATTAGCCTCATCCTTTGATTCAGATGTATTGCATGTTGCCAAAGCATGCCATTGACTTGCAATTGAAGCTATTCTTTGGGCTCTATGCGTAGTTTTTGCTGCTGCACGTAAACAAAGCATAACACCAACAAGCTGCACAGCAGAGGATACCTGCAAATTATACATCATGTTATATCCATGTTGAAAAATGTCTATACAATGATGTATGGTCAAGGAAACCAATTTATTCCACCATGCATAGATAATCAAACCAAGCTAAAACTGACACAATTGGACTTGCTTGATTCAGCTTCAGAACTTTCAAAATGATAGCATGTAATGCAGACACATATATAAAGACACGAAATATATACAAATTGCCTACATTCTACAAGAGAACACATCACAATAGAATTGTATACCATATACCACATTCGAATTGTTATTTACAGAGGTTTTTATTCATTGCATGAAAGCTAATGACAAACCATAGATATCCAAACAGATAGGACCATTAAGTAAAGCTCAATAATGACTCCTACCATTCTGCAGTCCATTAAGCAGTAGTTAAATCGCCATCTTTATCATTCTAAGGGAACAAAAAGCAAAGAAGCTGATAACTAGAGGTATATTAGTACACAGCTCTCAGCTTGAGCTGGTTGGGAACACGATTTGGCAACTTTTTTGAAATGTTGTTAACAGCCTTTTACAAAGGCTGTAAAAGGAGTATGATTTAGAAGACTAGAAAGCAAAGGCCACAGAAGAAAAGGGTTCAAGACTGAAGAACAGGATGGCACAATTTAGTCTAATTTGATTCTATGAAAGGGCTTTGGTCTCATTACTTTTTTCAAGTGGCAAATCTAAGAGTACCCAGCCACAAGTACATTATAATCAAAATGACAAGTGATGATGATATCACCAAAAACCTAATGCAAGGAAAACCAAATACAAAACCAGATCATTCATGAAGACAACATTGCTTGACCCCTTGTTTACTTAAGAGTATGATACACACACTGTTAAATGATAGAAGAAGCAACTGAACACAAAAAAGAGCAATAAGAAGTCAAGTGTTGTTTAGAATTACCAGAAAATCACCTGCATTGATAAAGGTGATGGTTCCACTGTAATATGTTGTCTCAAAAAGAGTCATAAACTGGCTAGCAGTTACCACCAAGAAAGCAAGAAGAAGATACATACGAAATCTGTGACTTATTTTATAAAGCTGGAAGCGTAGGTACATGTGCTCCTTTAAGAAGGTAGACACATCAGATGTTCCTTCTAAAAGCTTTGCAAAATCTTCAACATGAACAATTTGAAGATTGCACACCAAGTTGAATAGAACACACGCAGCAAGGAAAACAGTTGTCAAATAAAGCCATGATATAAGGATGGCTATAAGAATTGCTGCAGTGGTCCACCAGGATTCTTCATGGAGATATATGATCCGCAGAACTTCTCGAATCACCTTCACCACAAAGCATGGAAAGATGATCCATTTAAGAAGCCTAAAGCTTCCCTATCAAAAAAAAAATCAAAAAGTCAGACTTGTCTGAGCACTTATGATCCATGACCATATACAAACATTTAAAGCAACTAACTATCAATTTAAGAGAATATTATTTTGCAGAGCTACCTTTTTGGCAATATTTGATCACGTATGGTTCCCACATATTTAATGAGAGAAAAAACAAAATATAAAAAATAAAGCAAATTTCTTAGTAAGTTTCCAATTCCACTAGTTCTACATATTTTGAGCACTGTCAATCCACTAGTTCTACATAACAACTCAATGCTCACTGGTTCAAATGTATAGAAATTCTCAGAAACGAAACTTGAGTATGGTAGTGTGAAATTTTCATGGACCAGCTAGGACTCAAATGTAGGACCTCCCATTTGCTGCTGGGGTGCTCTATCACTAAGCTACCAGCCCATTTTGTGACCCATCCTTTTACGGTTAGGGTGTGGCCCATTTGTCCAACATCCCCCCTTGAGCCACACTACAAATGCTCTGGGCTACTGACCTTTAGCTTTGATACCATGTGAATTTTCCATGGACTAACTAGGACTCAGACCTAGGTGTTAAACTTTTCATGGACCAACTATGAGTTGAACCTAGGATCTCCCATTTGTTGCTAGGGTGTTCTACCATTGAGCTACTGGCCCTCTCTTGGTGACTGGTCCATCTTTGGTTCAGGTGTGTCTCATTTTTCAACACAAGAACTTCCCATTTCCTTCGTTTTTGGGATGCTCACCCATTTTGTGACCAGTCCTCTTATAGTTTGGGTGTGGCTCATTTCTCCAACAGACAGAAGATACTTTGGAGTAAAACAGAGGACAATGGGTAAAGTCTTCCTATTTACAAGCATTGCATAGTGGTAAAGTCTTCATAACCATGATTAATCAATAATTTATTTTATCTTCAATAAAATAATGAATAACTAATCAAATAATAACCAATGAGATGAATGTGGTAGCCTGCATTAAACATTTGCCTTTGTATTGCCATCTTGTACTCAAGCACATACAGTTCTGGCTTACATTCGTATCCAATCTCACCTCATTTCTTACAAGGACCAGTACGTCCCTCATACATTTCATTTCATACTCAAAATGTTTTGTCAATTACACTACTGTCTTTAGGGCTTCCAGATAAGGTTTATATGACCTAAGGTCCTCAAGCATGCAACCAACAATGTAATCTAACCTGGCGCACATTCCACAGCATCCTTATCTATCGAGTCATACAGTTTGAAACAATAACCAGAAATATGTAATGGAGATGCCAAAACAATATTCACTATATATGGATATGCCACTTGACAAACTACAATTAATAAATTCCAAAAATCATGCTTGAAACAGCTTTATAAACAATTTTAAATGAACAAACAAATATTTGACATGGTCTGTCCACTTTAAATTATGGGCATATGTGTTTGCATCTTGCTTTGCTTTGGGCTACAGTTGTGGTGCTTGAGTAATGGTGATCTTCCAAGTTTAGCACGTATGAACCTTGACAATTGTGGAATTTGTAAAGGTTAGAGCTTTGATTAAATTTCTTCTGATTTCTTCTTGAAGCAGCCCCTTGCTTGGTTTCAATTGTGGTTGCATGGTTATGAAAATATGAGGGCCTGCCTTATGTGGCAAGAAACTGGAAAGGTGTGGGATAATTATTTGAAGCATATCGAATAGGAAATTGTATGGGGTTACTGGCCTTTGACTAATCTCTTTTAATTTTTCCAGACTTCTTTGTAAGGGATTGTGAGACACCAAGTTGCTATCAAGGTATTAGGCCACAGTGCACTGACTCAAGCATTTGTGTGTCCAAAAAAGGTGTTAAGATGAGATCTCGAGCAACAAGGAGGTCTTCTTAAGCTTATTGTATGGTAATAGCTAGGTTACCAATTTGATAGCATGGATTGAACACTTCATACCTGTCTACTAGCTATACCTTGAAATTTTTATAAGACTGTGCTGCAACTAGGCCATGGATGGATTCTTCTAATCAGAGGCCATGTAAAATCATGGTTGAAAATATTCTATTTTCAATCAATTTTTAGCTAGAATGCCCAATATGATGACCCAAGTCCACCAATAGTTACAAGGTTGGACTAAAAAGATTTAAACAGTTGGCTAAATCTAACAGTGGCAATAACATATCATGATAAAGGGAAATTGTAACATCATAGTAGGTCAGGCATCTTGACATCTTGTATGCTACACACCAAAAATGTTTAGAGGAACAATGGCCACACTATAAGACTTAAGATAAAATTTAAAGGTTAAAGAGGCTGCATAAAGCTAACCAAAGGCCAACAGGTGCCGTAAGATAGAAGGAAAAACATCAAAAAAGAGAAAAAGAGCACCAGTTAGAAAACCCAGTTCACAAGAGCTCTTCAACTTTTGTGGATTGACAATGCGTTCTTCTCATCAGTGTAATGTGGAGCAAACCATTCTCATTAACATAGCAGTCATTAGAAAGAAACAACGAGAGAGTGAAATTTCTCTACATTTAGGACGAATCAGCTAATTCTAAGCTTTAGGATGGTAAATAATGGTAATTGACTAAAGAAATCCAAAAGAATTAACCTAAGTATCATTAGGAGTGGTCCAACTAGGGGAATTCATGATATAGTTTAAGTAATGGGAGCTTCCTTAGTCTAGTATTTACTCATTAACAATGTGTTTCGATATAGAATATATTACAATGATAATAATTGGGAGCCAAGGTAAGCTTATAAACTTTGCCAATTGAAAAACACGTTAAAGCGTGAAAAGCCAGATGCAGTGTATTTTTGGCAGACAAATGCCTGGAGTGTTTGTGTATTTTATTTGTCCCATTGCCTTGTGACTTATTCTCCAATATAAGTGAGTTACAAAACTAGAATTCCATCTCAAATTCAGTAATTATTTAGGACAATAGCTATTACCCGAATTTGGCTCTTGAAATTGTAACAAAACCGCACAAGGGGGTGGTGAACCTCCACGAACAAAAAGCTCCGGAGCCCATATTTTCTAATATTATGAGCCATGCACGTCATTGAAACTGCGCCTAAGCACGATCCAGATAGCTGTATCATCACTTCGAACTTTGTCACCTCAATTTGTGTACAGTCTTTGCAGACATTCGCCCACAGAGTAGCCGCTGGCACAGCAATCCCCAATGCAACAAAGAGCAAGTAACCAAATACTGCTTTAAGCGTGGAGGAGTGGTCCATTCCCAGGAACTGCAGCATCCTTCCCAGCCGTCTAAGCCCGGGATCGATCTCGGCGTCCTCCTCATAGCCTGAAGTCGGTGTGTTATGGTTCGACAGGAGGGGCTTTTTAATTTCTTGCTCTGGAGAATCCACTTGGATCTCCATTTCTCCGCTTCCATTCGCCATTACAGATTACACGATGGGCATGGAAACAATAAGAGAAAAATGGGGTTCTGTCATATAGGTTTCGTATGGAGAAATTCAGTTTACAGCTCGACGCACTCATAATTGTTTCCCAGAATATTATAAAATGTTTCGGGCTTACAAATATTATATAACTCACGTCGATTGGAATAGAATGAGCATTTTCTCCGACTGCACTGTATCCGTTTGAATCATTTGGTTGTGAGAGAGAAAAATGGAACTTTGTATACTGTTTGTGTTAGTGGCTTTCCTTGATGTAAAGGAATACCTTTCCATTGGGTTGATGTATAAGCCGAGCTGCTCTGCTACCAGTCAAGCTGGTTTTGACTTGGACCTATCAATCCTTCTAAAGTCACTTCAGTGATTGGTAAAGCACTTCAGATTCATATGTCCCACAGACGAGTGTAATTAAAGTTAATGGAAATTATGATATTATTAGGTACTTGTAGGCATTGCTTTCGGACAACAGATTCATGTACCATTTGCAAGTTGGGCCTACCTTGAGTAGGCAAGCTTTATTTGGGCGGTTATAAATTCATAATATACCCGCTAGAGAACTGGTGGAAAGAAGAGGCACTGACAAAACTCATTAACTTTAATGGGGCTCCCTGGTCCCTCTGATGGTTGTCTCTACCACCATAAATCATGGTAACTGACTTCAGTTGTTGTCAATAATAAATTTGCTTGATTGATTATTAAACATTAATCTTAACGATTTCAGAAAAGGCTCTGGTGGGCTTTCCAGTCATGCAACAAACCATCCCAACCATTATCCATCTATTCTTAGTAATAATGTCCCCCTCATACCTCCCTCCCTAGTGATAGCGATATCAAATGGATGGTTTAACATTGTCATTGCAGAAGCTTTTATTTTGGTTCAAACTGTATATTCTAAGTTTTGATTTATTTAGGTGGTTCATCTGAAATGTGCTGTTTAAGTTTGTCAAGTTTTTAATTAAAAAAAAATTTTGATGAAATATAATATTAAATGAACGAATAAATGATCAATTTAATGTATGTTCAAATAATAAAGAAATAAGAATATTTGTTATGTATACAAAAAATATTAAAAAGAAAGAGAAAATATTATCTTGATAAATCGAATTCAATATATAATCATCACTGAAAAGTTTATAATGAAGAAATTACATGAAAAAAGTAAGAAAGATGTGGGGGAGTCCATTAAAATTTTAAGGACTATTTCAAATAATCAGTAGAATGTTCTTTCATCTTTTGTAACTATTTTCTTTAATTCTTGAATAAACTCAAAAAAATCTCTCTTCAAGTTCAATATGTTTTGAATATATACCGATTAAAATTACTTCTATAACATTTTTTTTGAGTTGTATGAGAGATGCAATTGAATCTTAAATAATGGAAAAAGGAAATGATCTCAAAATGTAAAATATAATTTGCAAGATGCATCGAAAGAGGATGGGCATTAGTTTTAAGACTTTTATTTATATATATATATGGAAATGGAGGTTCTAGTTTATAAATAAGAGTTATATGCAAGAAAGAGAATGAAGTCAAAATTGTAAGGTGAATCTTAAATAAGGATGCCAGTTGTGCAACTTGTTATTTGGTGCATAGACCACCAAGTAGCACATCTATATAGAAGCATAACATGTTTTTGACGTTCCATGTGTATATGGTCTAACTACACACTATTATGTTAATTGTGAGTAAAGCCATAAGATGCATGTGAGTAGTGTTGTATTGTTAAATGTAATAACCATACACAGAGGTGTGTGGGAAATGTTGTGAGAGCATTGTGTTGTATGTGTTGAGTGAAGTTGAGTTTGTGGATGAAGCCAATAAAAAGAACATGCAAGGTTGCACTTGGATCATTCAACCCCCTTAATGAGTAGTTGTCTCCATTGCATCAACACTAAGCTAAGGAAACTATGCTCAATGTTGTTGAAGAGTGTACCACTTAGTGTGATCTATATACTACTTCATTCAGACTATTGGAAAGAGTTGTTAAGTACCATGGTGAGTATGAGTGGTAGTGGTGTTAATGATAATGTCCTTCATTGTTAGTTGAGAATGTGTTGAGTCCAATTCTATAGGATGTTGGGCAATCACGAGCTCTAGTGAGGGGAAATATGGCTTAAGAATTTCATATTAAATAGCAAGTATAGGCTTAAGAAGTCTGAGAATAAACGAGTTCTCACCAACTATTTGAGGAATGGTATGAGGACTATAGCACAAAGGCTTCATCTTTTGATGTGACACCTTAAAGCATTCCTTCTAAAGATACAACCAAACTTGGTCACCAACATAAATTGCATGAAGTGTGTTGTGAGTGTTATGGTGCTCTTCGTATTTCTATTGTTGGTGTGTAAGTATCTAATGAACTTACTAATGCACATTTTGAATGTGTGACAATTTGTTTTTACATCTTATCCACTTCTTGTTCTTGTGAGCACAACTTTGATGTGGATGGTGCACAATAAGATATATCAAGGCATGTCATGGGTTGGATCCCAGTTCATGTATGGAAATGACTATGCCCTATAGAACTATGAATAACTCTATTGTAGGCATGTTGGATGTATAGTATGCCATCATCCCAAGTGTGTGGGTGTGCACTATTGTGGATGCACAAGAGTGTGGTTGGCCACCTCTATTTGGTCGTCTTTATATAGACAAAAGGTTGTAGACAAATCTAGTTATGTATCTAACATAATTCACAAAGTATTCTAAAAGTGGCTAACAAACTATCAATTGTGGTCAAACATAGTGGATGTTGGTAGGCTAAAATGGACCCAAACATGGTCGAAGAAAACGCACGCATCTAACATGGTGGGGATTTTCTTGCATGTGATCATGATCTAGCTATCTTGAAAGTAATCTACCACAATAAGCACAACATCATGTTAGTGCTTTGTTGTAGGTAGTCCACTCGAGAATCCATGTTGATGGATCCTCAAGGCTATGTCAAAATCAAGAGGAGTGTATTTAGAAAAGCTTCATGTTTGTAGAATTTGCATGTACATAGGGTTAGTACAAATGTTGATGAACCATTTTTAGGTTCTTGGTAATATCAAAGTGTTTCTAAGTTGTTTTGGTGTAGTGCACTTCCTAGATGAGTAACATGTCACACCATCTAGAACATAGAAATGTCCAAACTTGCAAAGGAGCTTGTCAAATAGGTAGAACTCACCAACTTGTTTTCCTTGAAAGAGATCAAAGTAAGTTTGTGCAAAGTCCACATCTATGGGGTAGAGTGACTCCAAGTTAGAGAATTTGTGTCACATGAGCCCAATACTATGATGAGCAAATGGATTGGTGGTTGGCTAAGGTAGTTGAATGCCTTGTTATCTTTTCCCTTCTTATGCTTGGTGACTAGATGGAACTACTATAGGTACGTTATCCACTTCATATGTTGCAAATTTTCTAGTTTTATTTGAGTGTGCTAGAACTTAAGTGTCTTATGGTCAAAATGGATGATTGTCTCCTTTCCCAAGATATAGTTATGTGATTTCTTGATGGCTTGCATGATGGCATACAAGTCCTTTTTTATAAGTGGAGTAGCATCAAACAATTTCACTGAAAGTCTCTAAATGATATGTGATGGGATGTTGATGTTATGTGAACACATTAGTGAGTACATAATCAAATACATTAACCTAGATTTCAAAATGATGTGCAATGTCTAGCAAAATACAATGATAAGCATTGTGTAGAGGTGTTTCTTGAGCTCCTCAAATGCATACTATTGTGCATGTGTCCATGAGAATGTTGTATTGGCATGCATGAGCTAGTTGAGTGACTAGGTGATATGTGAGAAGCCACTTATGAACCTATGGTAGAAATTTGATTGTTTGAAGTTGTGCAAGTCAATAGCACTACATAGTGTTGGTTGATCTTGGATTGTCTAGATTTAATCAAGGTCTTCATGTATACTTTAATCACTTGGTATGCATGTATACTCTAATCAAGGTATACATGTATACTTTAATCAAGGTCTACATGTATACTAGATTGGTCAATTATGTAGTCCATGTGCTAGACCTATGTGGTGCCAAAAGTGCATTTTCCAAGGTTGTCTTGCAACTTTTTGGGCATAGTGCATCCTAACATGTGCAAGACATGATCCACATGCTCTTCTTAATTCATATTGTAGATGAGGATGTCATCCAAGTAGACGATGAGTTAGTGAAGGATTGAAGGATGTCATTCATAAATATCATGAATGGGCTTGAGCACTAGTTAAGTTGAAGGACATAACCATCAATTCATAAAAGCATTCCTAATATATGAAAGTGGTTTTCCAAACACCTATACTTTTAATTGGTTCTTGATGATATGTCCTAACTTGAGGTTGATCTTTTTGGAGTATCATGCACCTCAAAGGTAGTCGAGCAAGTCATAGATGTGTAGCAAAGGATATTTGCTTTTAATTATGATGTTATTGAGCAAATGCAATAGTGTTGTCCTTCTTAGGTGCAAGAACTATTAAGTTTCCACATGGTAAAGCGCTAGGTCAAATCTTGCCTTGATCAAGTAATTCTTATATCTAACACTAAACCTCATCATTCTCCCAAGTAGACCTACAATGTAGTGAGCTATTTGGGAGAAGGCATTTGAGAAGTAAATCAATTTAGTTGCATCATGCAATGCGTTGGCTTCATTCTTGACAAAGATGTCGTCATTTTTGTTGCATTACCTTACCAAACATCTATTGCTACAATGGAATAGTGTGTGAGTGTTCATGAGTTTGTTTATGCAGGTGTCTTTGGTTGAACTTGATAAGCATAAATTTGTACATGTGGGTAGTGATCTTTTGACATTGTTTAACAAAGGTTGAAGCTAGTTTAGCTTGTGATTTAGACTTGTGGAGGATGAAATACCATCTACCAACATCTATTATCCACTATTGTGATTTGAAATGATAAATGTCATCCTAATCATACATGTATGATCTTCCAAGCAAAAATGTCACAAAATTCTAGAGGTGATGGTGTCTGACATAGGTTTGACTACATACTTGAAAGTGCATTGTTTGGTTACATAAAATGCCTTTATCATGTTTCAAGCACCTTAGAGAGTAGGGGTTTGGATGTGTAGTGATAAAATACCTAGGATTTAGAATGTATCATGTGTAATGATGTTATTTTGACTATCATTGTCAATGATGATATGGATAGGTTGCCCATTGACCCAAAAATTCATGTGTTCGAAGAGATGCACATGTTCCTTTGAAGCATCAAGGGTCATGGTTTTGGAATTGAGGCATTGTACTACTTGATAAGAATCCTTGATGGCGAATGAAATTGAGCTCCTATAAGGAGTTCAAAAATGATCCCCTGATGTGGCATGTTTTCTTGGAAGGGGGGATTACCCCATTCCTAGAATGTCTCAATGGACATGATGAGAGTTTGTCTATTCAATTCACAAGTGCCTAGAACAAATTCTAGGTAAGAATGGGGGCATTTCTTTTGAAGTTAGCGAGGAAATTATAGCCCGAGATATTGACTTGTCTTGTAAAGGTCAAAAGCTCAAGAGGAATAGTAAAGTGCTTGATAATGAAAGCATGAACCTCTTTTTCAAAGAGGAGTCGTCGATGAAGATGCATGCAGGATTTGACAAAGCTAAGCTCTTACAGCCGTGGGGCAAGGTATGCTTCCTTCTCATGAAGTATGTCACTCTCGAAGGCATATTCAAATGCTTTTATTTCTATCATTTACCCATGCTTAATCACTTTAGCAATAAGACTATCATAAGCTTTCATTTTTACTTGTTATCCTTGCTTGAGTCATCTATTAAGGAAGCCATGGATGTGACTTCAAAAAACCCTAAAAAAGCTCCCATCTCGCTCCAACAAGGTCTCATCTTTCGGCTCTACCATTTCCATCTAGCCCTGTGTCCGCCAAAACCTATAAGAGCTTGTCTCATAGAAGTTTCCCCGCATGATAACTCTCATGCTAAGAACGTTGTTGACTCCCCTGTTGAGAAATTTGTGGCATCTCCTAGTAAAGGAAAAAAGAAGACTACCACTCCACAAAATGTCACCCCTATTAACCCCTTGAATGAGGCTAAAACTACCCCTCCTCAATCTAAATCCCCAAAAATCCCCCGCTCTTCTACCCAAAAGTTAGTGTGGTTCAAGCTTGTGTGATCTATAGAATCGCCCCATAAAGAATTCGGGTAAATAGGGCAACACAAGGACCAAAAACCCCACAAAAAAAAAGTGAAAGAAAACCTCGTTCATTTTTTTGTCGAGGAAGCCAATTCAAATGGGGAGGAGGGGGATGATAAAACTAACTCTACTGACAAGAAAGAGGCTAAAAGTGTGCTAGAAACTGTGAAGAAGACAGAGAGCCCTAGTCTAAATATTAAGTGATCTAACAATTTTGCCAGTTGCACGACCCCTAACTTTAGCATTGATGAAATCTCCAATGACTTAACAAATAGGGAGGAGAATGAAGAAGAAAATAACAAGGATGATGAGGAGGAGGAGGTGGATGTTGAAATTGAGGGCTCGAGCCTGCTCCCTGAGTTGAATGCAATGCTATCGAATTCAAAGGACTCGAAGGACTCAAACACCACCCATGTTATGCAACCTGACCAAGATACCTACTCCAAGTGCATTCAAACTATTGTGGATGTTGTTACCCTAAAGACTCAAGTTAATGAGCTTGAAGGGAAGTTAAGAGCCATCTCTTGCTTCATGTTGAAAGTAATGCATTGCTTAGCGGCGACCTTGTGTTCTTTATTAGATGAAGATTTGAAAAGTTATGAAAGTAAAAAGGGAGCTAACACTAGTACTAATAATCGAGAACTGTTCAAATTCCTCAAGGATGATTAGGATCAAATGTTTGATTAATCTGGTGCTTTCTATGTTTCTGTTTATTTTATGTTTAAAAATTTGGAACTTTGTTGTTACTATGTCGTTATAGTGTTGTTTCTAACCTATGGCCAATGCACCCTTCTTTTCTTTTGTGTTGTTTTTCTGCCCTAGGGGCCTTTAACTTGTAAAAGGTTCAGCACCTTGATTTGTTGCTTATATAATCAAAAACATGTGTTTATAAAAGAGTTTGAAATAAAAATGTAGCTACTAGTTATTTTGGTGTTTTATATATTTATAGAGGATAAAAATGCATAACTTACATTTTAAATCTTTTATTTTTAGTACTTTGTGTGGATTTTATAAGTGCATAATATTAACATCTAATTTTGTTTTATTTTGTTTGCTAACCTTAATTCTAAACCATTACTCTAATATGATAAATCCATCACTTCATATTAAGACTATCCCAACTCCTTGGGATTATGCTTATGCAAACTAGGTTACCCATATATGATTCTATTTCGTGAATGAAAATAAAAATAAAAATGGATTTTTTATAGTCCACGATACTGTATTTTTGGGTTTACATATGGCTTATAGTTTATGGGACTACCTCGTACTCCATGCAAGAGGCACCTACTATGCTACAAACGAAGCGTGCATGCCCTACCTCACAAGATTTGAACTTGTGACCTCTCTTTCAAGAGCACAAATTCTCCACCATTAGGCCAACTCAAAAGTATTAATCTTCCTATTTCAAATTCAAAATTATTGTTTTTAGGCTAACTCCTAATATTATTACATATCAAGTTTTGGTTTTGTACCAAAAGTATTGAATTATGTGTCAGACTTATATTTGAGTCATTTTAAGACATCACTCTAGGTCAATTAAGGTATCAATTCATAATTGCTCACTAGCATCGAACATCTTCATTGAAAAGTACAAACGACCATAAAATTACTACACAACTTCGTTTGAAAAAAAAGGAAATTAATGAGTTCTTCTATGTGTCCGTGTGCACTGGTCTTAAGGTTTCTAAAATGGTTATCCTCTGATCTGACAGTGGGAAATAATAAAATTAAAGCAGGAGTATTTTACCGTAAATTGAATCGCGAATGCGTTTAAATTTATTTTTTAGAATCTTTAAAATGCATTCAAATGCTTCCAACAAACAAAAATATTCAGAAGCATTTCAATGTATTAGGTAGCCTATGAATGGACTGTGCAAACATAATGTCTATGAAATTTTAAAAAAACACAGAAATATTGGAACAGAACAAATTATTAAGCTGCGTTGCCATTACCCGGATTTGGGTCTTGAAATCGTAACGAAAGCGCACGAGAGGATGATGGAGCTCAACGAAGATAAATTTCCTGAGGCCATATTTCTTCAGATTGCGAGCCATACACAGCATCGACACCGCAGCTAAACAGGAGCCCGATATCTGTATCATCACTTCGAATTTGGTGACCTCGATTTTTCGACAGTTTGTGCAGGCGGTCGCCCACACTGTAACAGCAGGCACGGCGATCCCCAATACGAAGAAGAGTGAGAAACCATACAGTGCCCTACACGAGGTCGACTGGTCGATTCCCAGGAAGAGCAGCAGCTTGCCCAGCCGCGCAAGCGCAGGATCGATCTCTGCCTCCTCCGAGCGGGGAGTCGGCGGAGTCAGATTCCACAAAAGGGGCTTTTCGCTGTCCTTTCTCGGAGACTGCACGTATATTTCCAGATCCGATATTCCATTCGCCATTACAGATTTACGAGCTGAAAATCGAAGGAGAAGAAGAAAAATGTTGTGGTTGGGGCATTTGTAAGCTGCTGCTGTAATGTTATATAATGTCTGTCTGATAACGATATTATAAAATTCACGTCAGCTGTCAGAAGACAACCTCCTTAACAAATTCCAGAGAAATAATTGGAATAACGCGTGGCCTCCAAAACGCATACGAGGTTTTCAATTATTCGGTATTGAAAAAATAAAATGATTTTCTTTTCCATAATATATTTAGTCGAAGAACCGCCATTTCCAACTGAGAAAGACTTCTGGTCGTCCATGTGGTGTGCTACGCGTTAAACTCCTGTTTATTTCCATTGAAAATAATGTTGAGAACATGCAAGAATTTTGCACAGTAGCCCAAGTTCACGCCCTTTTTGGTCTATGGATTTGTGTTTCGACATTACTGGTTCGAATCCCTCGCTATAGAATATTTTTTTCCTTTATGAACAGCTGTCTGTACAGCAGGTTCCCATGCAGCCCGTTGAGGGGACTGCTCAAATATTCTAGGAGTTAAATGGCTTATAGTTTTTCTTACAAAGGTCTATAAAGTTAAACATAGGACAGATATGTAGGGGAGAGGGGCCAATAGCATGTGGTAGTATTTGTTAATTTAATATTTAATATTTTTAATTAATAATATAATATAAATAGCTGTAAATTTTTAAAATTGTTATATTGATCATGAGTATGTATATTGAATGAAATGTATTCTTTAGATCTAAAAATCAACAAATCATGTGATGTCACATTGATGGACCATAAAATATGACTAATGCATACCTATTATAACTTAATACACAACTATTTGTCTATTCTTTTGTGGGGTCTTTATGGACACCTCAACAAAAAAGTATGTTGATGAGGCTATTGATATCCAAAATTTTATTCTCATTGTTTGAGGAGTCAAGGTTGGACAAAACGGCAAACTACATCATCAAAAGGCATTGTTGAAGAATTGATCTCGAACAAAGATCACAAACTATGTAGGGTCTTTCTCTTCGTTGGTGGTCTCGTGTCGTTCCTGGGTCCCATAGGCTTTTGTGGTCTCATGGACATTATTAAAATATTCCATTTCTTTCACCTTTATACTAGCATGGGAAACTTTGCAAATGTGAGAAATTACTTGCATGATAACCTCTAGATTAAGAAGTCGGCTCTTCTTATGATTTTCAATTATTTTTTGATTTGATTTTAAAAAGAAAAATATGAGAGAAATTTATGTGAAATGAAAGTCTATGCTGCTAGACAAATCACCAAATGATGAGTCTTATCTTCTATGACCTAATATTAGCACATAGCTTATACTTACTTAAAACTAATAATTTTGAATGAAAAAAAGGGCATAATCATGCACGATTTCAATGTCAAATTATAGAGTTTCATAAAAAAAGCTAAGAAATTTAATGATAGAATAATTGGACAATCAATAATAGAACTAGGAAAGAACACAGAAATAGGCACAATATGGAGAGACAATTATATATATTTATACGCATTTTTGTACATTAGGTGCAAAAGGTTGATTAGCACAATCATAAAGAGTTCAATTAATTAGATTCAAAAGAAACAATCTCTTCCCTTGGAGGCTTGAATAACTAAAAATAAATGATTTCTTCTATTGATTAGAGATAATAAAATCCAAACCTTTTTCCAAAGAATGCAAATACACATTTATACTATCGCACACAATCCAAGGAACTTACAAAGATCCTTAAGACATTAAAAAGATAATCATGCAAAAATCCATACAATTGGAGTTAAGTTTGACTTTGAATCATAATTTTCGATGAATTTCTACCATGTCCTTCTTTCTTCAAGCTTTTATTTCACTATTAATTATATTTTTCTTTCATTGTACAAGAAAATTTCCATTAGTCCACCTGTCATAGATTACATTAGCTTATAATCAATAGTGCAATAGATTTGAATCGTCAAACTAGAAACATTTTTGGGTAGCATCAACATGCCACATGTTCTTTGTATGATAAAATATTTTGAATGATTTTTTTTAGCACAAACTCCACCATTTGTTGATGTATTGATATTTTTTCAATGACACAATAGAAAATATTTGTGAGTATGTTACCTTTGAAATGATGTGCACATTATTGATTAGAAGAAAATCAATGGTTTCATAGCTTTATGTCTATTAAAATTGAGACCTGCTTCCTCTAGTATATTATCATTCAATCAATGACGCTATTAGAAAAATGTGATATTTTGGGCATAACTCAGAGGAGTGTTGTTGCAACGTGTGTCAAGAACTATAAGTGTGTATTCTTTCCCATAGTCTTCACATAATTTATATGATATTATTGATCCCACCAACTTGGTTGAATCATTGATCTTTTACCCAATAACACAACTTCAAGTTGTCAAATTGACAATCTTAAGAGCTTATGCCAATTGTTGATGTAGAGAAGGGGGATTCGCTACTCATGAGTTCTCTTCACTCAGAGAGCCTTGCGGGATGAACTTCCCTAAACTACCTCAAGGAACAACAATGAGATTTCTAGAATCAAAAAGAGTAGGTCACAAAGATTCTTTGGACAATCTGATAAGCTCTTGGCCAAAGGACGACAGCACAGGATACGGACTACAGTGTGGCGCGTTGGCGTCTCGTACAGACCAGAAAGCGAGTTTTTCATAGAGAATAGCAAAGTGACTACTTCTACGATAAAGCTACAATATAGAGAAATAGATAAAGAGAATAAGAAGTGGAAAATAAATACTTACAACCGTGCAAGTGATGAAGCCTCCAACACGTGAATATCTTCAATACCTACACACAAGAGAGATAAATTGTTGGGGCTGTATAGGGGCTTGCCTCAGTCAAACCCCTGTTTTGGTGTTCCCACCTCCATGGACAACCAGATAGATAGAGAGAAAAATATGATAAATCAAGAAGTGAAAGAAAGAACACAAAAGCACTACAAAACAGTGTTATGCTACTCAACCAAATTGTAGAGAGGATTAGAAAGCTTACCACCTCCACCAAGAGCACTCAAGGCTAATGGGGAAGAAAATGAGAGGACTCAAGCCTCTGCTGCAATGGTGTTTTGTTCCACACTTGCTCTACAAAATTGATGGAGTTTTGATGTTGCTACTGTGAAGTGTAAAGTGTTGCTTGAGAGTGATGGATTGAATGCTTAGAGTTGGTGAAGAACCAAGTGAGATGACTCGAAGGCTTAGAGATTGTGGAAGATATTGTAGAGGATGTAGAGAGGATCCCTAATGGATGAAGGAGTGAATTTGAAGGAGAAAGTGAAGAAAACAGCCATATTCAGGTCGACCGGTCGAAGAGGGCATTACAAGTCAACCCCCAATGAGAAGTGTAACGCCTCTGTAGGCTCCAGCGACAAGAATCTACCAGGGATGTAAGCTTATCACATAAATGTATGTGTGCCACGCGAGCATCCCAGACAGTTATTCCTTTGTCGACACTCAAAATGGACGCCAAGTGGAATGAAGGCAGTGGTCTTATGTGGAATTTAGCCTTCGGATTTGGTTTTCAAAAGTGAGGAAGGGTAAAAGGGGAATTTTCCTAAGGGGCGCAAATTCGCTCCTATACATTTTTCCCCCACTTTAGCGAGCATGAATACTGATGAGTTCTTTGGTAAAGTAGATTGAAGAAGTAGTAGGATTAGAGATGTATACCTAAACTATCAAGGAAGCAAATTGCGATCTGGTGAACCCGAGAGTGCAGGACAAGCAAAGGGATTCATAGCTCAGCAGAATTATGAAGTTGAAGAAAGAAAGTGCCTTATACGCCCATGGACCTGCAAGGAAGGTATCCTCCAAGAACTCTCACATGAAGGAAATCAAGAAAAGTGACTTACAGACCCGTAGAACTACAAGGGAGGTATCCTCCAAGAACTCTCACATGAAGGAAACTGAGAAAAGCGCCTTACAAACCCGCAAACCTACAAAGAAGGTATCCTCCAAGAACTCTCACATGAAGGGAACCAAGAAAAGTGCCTTACAGACCCGTAGACCTACAAGAAAGGTATCCTCCAAGAATTCTCACATGAAGGAAATCGTGAAAAGCGCCTTACAGACCTACGGACCTACAAGGAAGGTATCCCCAAGAACTCTCACATGAGGGAAACTGAGAAAAGCATACTCCATAGAGTCAAAAAGTGGCTTCACGGGCACACCCATGAAGCAACATGTTTACCCACAGATAGAACATGTCAGGAAGCGGCCACACAGGCAAGTAAGCGGATAGTCACACAGACCGTCAAAAAATTGGAAGGCTTTCAAAGGGGTTCCTTAGGAACCCTTCAAAAGAAGAGGGGTCCACTCAAGGGATGCATTGTTTGAAAAGCAAGATCTAGTAGGCTCCCCCCAAGTTAGACACAAAGATGTGAAGTAGGCCTAGTCAGGCTGCCCCTGAGCTAGATGCAATGGAATTAATTTGAGATGAAAATTTTTGAAGGGGATCCCTTGGGAACCCTTCAAAAGAAAAGGGGTCAACTCAAGGGATGCTTCATTTGAAAGATAGAGAGAAGAGAATGGGTCCTTTACGAAGGACACACATCTCCATAACTAGTTATCACTGCCCCCAACGTACAGGGGAGGAGAACCACATAAGATATTTAGAACATGCGAGATAGAGGTAAGCCTCAATATCACTTATCATTTGAAGAAGAGGCAGGTGCATTAGTAAACAAATGGGTGATGGCACCTGAACCACGAATTTGTTGTATTTTATCCTTCAAGGCCTTACATCCACTAGTGGAATGGCCAAGCACTCGATGGTATGCACATAAAGAATGTTTTGTTTTATCATGTTCATGAATCTTCTTGCATGTAGGAGAAAGAAGAGTAATCAAGCAAGCTTCTAGAAGCTGCAACAAAATATGCTCTTGCTCGGATAAAGAATAAGGAGTAGGAAGCAACACTTTCTCTTGTGGAGAAAAGTCTAACTACTCACCAGAAGAAGATACGAAGATCGAAGACAAAGGAGGATAGAAAAATTCGAGAGAACAAGGTTGAGTAGAAATTGTGTCAACATTCAATCGTGGTTTCCACTTAGATTGCTCATTCGAGCAACCAAGCTCCAAATTATGTTTGCGAGGCATAAATTCTATAGGGACCTGAATGCCTTGTTCATTACACCCACAACCTTTACGCCCATAGCCACATTTAGAGACAAGCTTAAAACCAGGGCCATAACATGTTTGCAAATCATGAGAAGGAGGATCTTCATAGAGGGCATTATTCTAGCAAGGGGGGAAATGCTCTTCTATAGGGTCACCATCATCTTCTTTAACAGAACTACCAAAATTATCCTCTATAGTAGAAGCATAATCATCTTCCTCGGAAGGATGATCAACACTAAGAACATTACAATTTATGTTCACATTATCCCGCGATACAGAAGAATAACCATCTTTGATAGCGGGTGTGAATGATGTTTTCGGAAGGTCTGAGTGGATCGGGTTGACTTTATATTCCCTACTAGAGGATTTTATAAAGTCTAAAGAACCCCAATCATCACCAAGACATGCATTCCTTTGAGAAGTAGAAGGAGAAGACTTAAGATTTCTTGCTTCAGAGGGATCTTCTTCAGGGACTTTTATCTCAAGAGTATCCTTTGTAGTAGGTACTACTGGAGTAAACATCAACACATTGGAAGACACTGAAGGAATAAGAGTAGGCACAATTGAAACCTGACCAGTACCTGCCATCTCACATAAGTTCATAGCCTCAAGGTCAGCCCTAACTGTTACTACTTTATTATTGAAAATGAACTTAATATATTTATGCAAGGTAGATGGGACTGCACTCATAGCATGAATCCATGGTCTACCAAGGAGAAGGTTATAAGGTAATTTTTCTGACATAACATATACAAGGGTAGGTGCGGTAACGGGTCCCAACCTCAAAGGCAAGACTATCGTGCCTAGGGCTTGTCGACCAACATTATCGAACCCACGAATGTCAACAAAAGAAGTATTAATAGAAGATGAATCAATATTAATCTTAGGCAATATATCAATACTGCACACATTAAGCGTCGAACCGACATCAACAAGAGTACGTCTAATGCCAATTTTATTAATATTAACTATAATCATTAGAGGATCTTCCTGCTTCTACACTTCCGAAGGCGGTATTTCTTGTGGATAGAACGTAATATTCGACAAATCCATATGAATATGAGCTATTAACACATCAGCATATTTCGGCCTAGTCAAAGAAGGCAAGAGAATATTTTGCAAGGATTCTTGAAGCATACCTTGATAAACCGGAGTAAACTGAAGCAAGTCCCACAGTGAGATTTTAGTTGCAGTAACTCAAGGTTGCTCAACAAGATCATAATCATTGGGTGCTTTGGTCATAGGTTTAGGAGCTTGAAGAAGGCTTGGTTGTTTATTCATTCTATTCTCATAAGTATGGGCTATCGCTCTATAAGAGGGAGTCATAGAAAGATCAAGAGAATCGTCATCAAATGAAACACCATTAATAGAACAAACCCGTTTAGGAGAAGGACTAGTTGGAGTTACGTAAAGGATTGGTCTCTTAGGCCTTTGAGGGGTAGCAGAGACATAGATTACATTCACGAAATCATCACAACTAGTAGAATGATTATTTGAAGACACATTCTCAACATCGATCCAAACAAGATCAAATGTGGAAGGAGATTCATCATGCGCCAATGCATCATCTCTAGAGGAGAGTGCATTGGAATAGATAAGAGATTCATCATTTACAAATGCAATGTCTCTAGAAGAGGGTGCATTGGAAGGAGTAGAAGATTCATTATTCATAAATGTGTCATCTCTAGAAGAGAGTGCATTGGAATGAAGAGTAGATTCATCATTCACAAATGCATCATCTCTAGAAGAGAGTGCATTAGAATGAAGAGAATGTAAAGTGACATTAAGAAAGGTATTAATGATTTCATCTTCTTGCAACAAAATATCCTTCGAAGTAGGGGGAATTTAATGAGAAGGATCAAAGACACCGAGTGGCATAGGTAAAGCCAAGTCACCGTCACATGCATGAAATGGAACATCATTAATATTTTGAACAAAATTAGATACTGAGCTAATAAAAGATGTTAAATTCATTACAATTTTTTGGTATTTTCTATGTTCTAGTAATTTGCATTTTCGAAGGTTTTTGGAACGGAATTTGAGGTCAGAACTTGCACCGGTCCCTAAATTCTTACTATCAAAGGGACTAGTATTTTAAGGATTGAACTACTTCTTTAGGAGACATTTCCAATGGTGCAAACGGTTTTGAATTTTGAGCACCGAATCAAAATTTATGACCCCACCAAGTAGGGATAAATAAATTCCTAGTTTTTCAATTTGCGTCAGGTTCACCAAAATGTAGAGAAGGGGGATTCACTGCTCATGAGTTATCTCCACTCAAAGATTCTCACGGGGTGAAATTCCCTAAACTACCTTAAGGAACACCAACGAGAGTTCTAGAATCAGAAAGAGTAGGTCACAAAGATTCTCTAGACAATCTAATAAGCTCTCAGCCAAAGGATGGCAACGCATGATATAGATTACAGTGCGACGCTTTGATGTCCCAAAGGTGCGTTGGCGTCTCGTACGGACCAAAAATCAAGTTTGTCACAGAGATTGGAAAAGTGACTACTTCTACTCTGATTGTTGAGAACTTCTAGAGTGTAGGAAAATGATAGAAAGTGATAAATCTAAAATACAGTGAAATAGATAAAGAGAATAAGAAGTGGAAAAGAAATACTTACAACTATACAAGTGATGAAGCCTCCAGCATGTGAATGTATTCAATACCTAAACACGAGAGAGAGAGAGAGAGAGAGAGAGAGAGAGAGAGAGAAATTGTTGGGGTTGTATAGGGGCTTGCCTCAGTCAAACCCCCGGTTTGGTGTTCCCACCTCCACAAATAGCCAGATAGATAGAGAGAAAAGTATGATAAAGCAAGAAGTGAAAGAAAGAACACAAAAGCACTACAAAACAATGTTATGCTACTCAACCAAATCGTAGAGAAGAGGATTAGAAAGCTTACCATCTCCACCAAGAGCATTCAAGGCTAATGGGGGAGAAAATGAGAGGACTCAAGCCTTTGTTGCAATGGTGTTTTGTTCCACACTTTCTCTACAAAGTTGATGGAGTGTTGATATTGTTGTTGTGAAGTATAAAGTGTTGCTTGAGAGTGATGGATTGAATTCTTAGAGTTGGTGAAGAACTAAGCGAGATGACTCAAAGGCTTAGAGATTGTGAAAGAGATTGTAGAGGATGTAGAGAGGATCCCAAATGGATAAAGAAGGAGTGAATTTGAAGGAGAAAGTGAAGAAAATAACCATATTTGGGTCGGTCAATCGAAGAGGGAATTACAAGTTGACCCCCAATGAGAAGTGTAATGCCTCTACAAGCTCCAGCCGCGGGAATCTGCCAGGGACGTAAGTGTTTCGTGTGGACGTTTGTGCACCGCTCAGGCATCCCAAATAGTTATTCCTCTGTCGACGCTGAAAACAAACGCCAAGTGGAATGAAGGCAACGGACTTATGTGGAATTTAGCCTTCGGATTTGGTTTTCTAAAGTGAGGAAGGGTAAAAGGGGAATTTTCCTAAGGGGTGCAAATTCGCTCCTATACAGTTGAATATTACCTTTTTGCAATTGATGACTCCACTCTGTTGATGACTTCTTTTTATAAATATGTCATAACAGGATCCACCTAAACTAATGTGTCATTTCTCAAACAATGGCATAATAGAAAATATATGCTAGAGTGAAAACTCTTCCTGATTGAGTTAGCTATTGATCTATAAACTAATAAATGGTGCAATTTGAAGTCAATGTTATAACTCATAAATGAAGCTGTGGAGTGCTAGAAAAAAAATTATTTGTCTATTGCCAATGTAGATGTTATGAAATCTTAGTCCAAATATCATCCTAAGAGGGAGAACAAAGGTAAAATCTCTATAGTGGCATCATATTTGATAATATAGACTTTAAATCTTAGTTATAATCAAGGCCCTTGCCAAGCAAGCTACGATAAAAAATTGGGAGTGATTGAAAATCACCACATAGGATTTTGGTAGGAACGAGTTTAGGTTTCTCAACTATTCAATCCCCTCCCCTAATGGGAAGGTTTTAAAAAGGAGGTGAAAGCTAAAATTTAATAGGGCTTCTAAAGATAATTTAAGTAGTTGTTGTGGGATATGTTCTATAAGACAAAAAATGTGATTTTATTGTAAAAGGTTCTATTTTATTGAGGGAACAAATAGATAGTTATGTATAATTTGATTAACATTGTTTATAAGGTCCATGTGGTCATTTATGTGGAAGGATATTGTAGTATTGAATTGGAAGGGGATTCATAGACAACAGTTAATGTGATGCTCAAAGGATTTTGTCTAATTTGAAAATTGAATCTAATATCAGAGAGTGGAACTTGAAATTTTCTTTTTTTTATGATCTCTTATTGCTATAGAAATCAAATTTAAGTGGCTAACTTCATGGACAATGAGGGGGTAATGTTTCAAGATTTTTCATTAAAAGAAATGAATGATACTATTGAAAGGCCTTATGGGAATTGAAAGTCATGATGAGATTATAGATATTGAAAGGATCAAAACATAATTATTTGCATGGAAGGGTTTCATACAAGATTATATGTAGGAAAATTTATGTGAAGTGCTTGTTAAATATGATGGGAGGTGTTGTTGTATATGGTTTTTTTGGTGCCTTACCTCCCAATTATATAGTTGAAGTTTTGTTTATATAGTTGAAGTTTTGTTTATGGTCTAGGTAATAGGTTTTAGTATTATGTTGTAGGGAGACTTTGTTTGTTTATTTAACATGAAGGGAGGAAAATATAGGAATCCAATTTGGCAAGGTTCAATCTCATATCATTGATTGAAGAGGATCTTTCGCTATGAAGAAGAGACTAATATGAAACTAGTTAAGGTTATCTTATGTAAAGGGAGCTTGGCTAATACTAGGATTTTTAGGACTTCTACTATGATACTTGAGGAATTTAAGGAGAGACTAATTAAGGTAGTTATGGATGCAAAAATTAGGGCTTCTATTTTTTCCTTATTAGTCAAGGTTGAAAAGAAAGATAGTGGAGTGGGAAGCAACTTATTTCAAGGAAACCACAATATGTGTCAAGCAAGTCAATGCATCAACCTTCTTGCATGTCTTGGAGGAGTTTTGTCAAGACTTGTATATGACTATGTTGCACATGGTAATGTCTTTTCAATGGCACATTGGAGTTATCTAATGGATTCATAATGTTGCTATTAGAGAATGGCATGTTAACTAGGGTTATGTGGAGGTTGTTGATAATTAGTAGCATCAAGGCATTGTCCCAATGTCAAGAGCTTATATACCTTTATTGGAGATCTAGTACTAGTTGTTTGGTAATTGAGTGTAAGCTAGAGTTGCAAAGTGATGGAGGACAACTCATCCTAGTAGTCACAATGATTAGGATATGGTATTTTTCTGGGGGATAATAGGTTTGTTGGTGTTGATAATAGTGCAACATTTTTTATAGTCTTCTTGTTGTGGTTGCTAGGTTGTGCTTTGCTTGGTGTGAGGAATTATGTTTTGTTTACTAGTTCTCATTCTAGGTGGTTACACTTTTTTGTAATTGATTTTGTTAGTTTCTTGAAAGGTGTGTTGCTTTTGTTTTGAAGCAAAGATGGTGATACTTTCATGTTATGTATAATTATATGGTGTGGTTGGACTAAGACCCATTTATAGTTTTGTGAATGCTATATTATAAAATTAAAAAAAAAAAGGTACCATAGTTCTTTTTAACTTTCAACTTATTTTATAACATTTTTAAACTATGATATTTTATAATTATTAAATTTATCTTTAAAATTTAATATATTTTGTCAAATGGTTTTTGATTTGTTGGTGAAGTTGATTGACTCATAAAGAATCTACCAAGGTTCAAATCTTATTAAGTGCAAGTTTTGTGACACTTTAAAGGGATGAAGACATGATCATGCTTCACACGACTCTTTTGGAATAGATAGCCATAATCTTTACTCTTAATAAAAAAATTAATTATTCATACTCTCGAGCCCAACAAATTATGAAAATGATTATAGTTCAAATAAATTTACAAATAATTTTATTTTTTAAAAACAAAAACAAAATATAGATTCATACCAAAACTCTTACAGCAATATCAAACTAAACTGTATTATTCATGGATAGCTAGGGCGAGTGACCTCTCTGAATCTATTTTATTTATGATTGTACATGCACCTGCATGCAATGCTGTTGTGTACTCACTTTTATATATATTTCCGTGTGTCGTGCACTCAAAACCTGTTAGTGACGTTGAATGGAATCTCTAGTTCCTTTTAGAAAGGTGACAAAGAGGCCGTTATGTTTTCTGTGAATGTCTCAGCATCTAATGCCTGGAAGATTGTTTAGGAAGTCATGGACGTCACATCTTTTATCTGAACAGAGTGGAGATTTTCTTAATTACTGGATATGCCCCACATAAGCATCCATAACTGAGAGGTGGAGATTCCAATGGAGCAGAAGGAAATGTATAGGGGGACTGTTGTTAAAAGTGGAGGATTTTGTCCATTTTGTTAAAGGTACTGCCTTGTTGCTCCAATCATGAAACGACGTCGAAGAAGAACAAAAGGCTTTATAATGGTTAGTACTTTTCTTGTGCATATCTGTACAGAGGTGTCTACGAATAAGCATTTAAATTGTATACATATTTGTGAAGAGGTAATATATAATGGAGAAGTGAAATCTATATTTTTATGTTATTTATTTTGGAATAATGTTTAAATATATGTATATGTTAGCAATTGCATTTTAGGTGTGCAATGGGGTATGCTGAACAATTAGGAAAATAGATAAAAGGAGACATGGATGGATGGATAGAGAGAACGAGACATGTCTAGAGAGAGATGGATGGATAGAGAGAGGGAGACATGTCTAGAGATAAAGGGGGGAGGAAAATAGAGGTAGAGATAAAGATAGAGTGAGAGAGGAAGAGGGAGACAAATAGATAGAGAGATATAGGGAGAGGGAGAGGGAGAGGGAGAAGGAGAGTTAGAGAGATATAATATAGATAAATAGAGATGGAAAGAGGGAGAGAGTAGGGAGAGATAGAGATATACGGGAAGAGAAAGAGAGAGATAAAGATATATGGGAAGAGAAAGGGAGAGAGAGGTAGAGATAGATATATATAGAGGGGGATAGAGAGGGAACGAGGGAGGGAGAGATGGGGAGAGATAGAGAGGGGGGAGATAGAGAGAGGGAGGGAGGGAGAGAAAGGGAGACAGATAAGTAGAGGAGGGAGACATAGAGAAGAGGGGGAGAGAGGGAGAGAGAGGTTGAGGACGAAGAGAGAGAAGAGGAGAGAGGGAGAGAGAAAGGTAGAAGAGGGAGAAAAAGAAGAGGGGGGAGAGGGAGAGAAATACGTAGAGAGGGAGAGAGAAGAAGTGGGCGGGATAGGGAGAGATAGAGATATATAGAGGGAGAGGGAGAGGGAGTTACAGAGAGATATAGATTGTGAGATAGACTGATACAAAGATAGAGATATAAGGAGATATAGATAGGGAGGAGGGGATATAGAGATAGAATGATATAGATAGAGATATAAAGAGACAAATAGAGAAAATCATAGATAAATAGATAGAGAGAGAGAGAGAGAAATAAGGGAAATAGAGAGAGGGAGAGAAGTAGGGAGAGATAGAGATATATGGGAAGAGAAAGATAGAGATAGAGATATATGGGAAGAGAAAGGGAGAACAAGGTAGAGATAGATAGATAGGGGATAGGGAGGGAGCGAGGGAGGGAGAGATAGGAACAGATAGAGAGAGGGGGGAGATAGAGAGAGGGAGGGAGAGAAAGGGAGAGCTCGATAGGTTGATAAGGGAGAGATATAGAAGAGGTGTAACGCCCTGCCACACAATCCTAGAGGAAGTTGCAAACAACTACTTAAACAAACTAATTTTTTATTTAAGAACAATTAATAAGCAAGTTCACTAACTATTGCCAACAACCTCTAAGGTTACGAAACAGAGGTTATATAGAACCTCAACAAAAAACATGAATTTAAACCATGTCAATTATTTAAATAATAAATAAACACACACATTCCAATTAAGATAATTTACATCAAGCATAAAAGATAACTTTCAATTTCATTAATCCAATTCATTAAACAATAAGGTTACATCACTCATTCCCCAAATGAGGCAAGTCCAAAGAATAAAATTATAATTACAACTTCCACCTCAATAACAAATGAGATAATATAACACGAGATCAACTGAAATAACAAGGCATGAAAGGAAACTGGATCATACGAGCTCTCTAATTGGAAGTCTCTTCCACACGATCAATAAGAAAAACCCAACGGAGAAAGGTGCACGTTTCACCCAACCAAGTGGAACCCAAAGGTCCACCCCCGGTGCTAGGAGATAGTAACCAAGATCTCTAGCCAAGACCATCTACCTCAAGACATAGGCTAACACAAACCTGGATTGAAATAAATACAAATACATCACTAAACACGATGGCTAGAATTACATAATCAGATGCATCGTTAATGTGAACATACTGTTGACTTAGGGGAAGTGTCATCACAATGTTACATAGGTTATCCTAGTGAGTCTTCCTAGGCCTCGGCCCCCAACTCGGGTTATCTTGGTAACCTCTAATGACTTCCGGCTCCTCATGTAATCCAATGTGGAATCAATTATCTTTCGTAGAGACAAAATAACGATCATGCCATTCCAGGCCTTCTCGTCTCAACCCAAGTCTTAACAAGCTCTTGCGTTCCTGAGTGAGGCATGATTATCTTATTAAGTGTTTGATACTACGTGATACTCTAATCAGTTAATTAAGTTATCACTGGATTAACTAACTTGCAATGAGTTATCCTAGCACCACTTTGTGTGTCGACCCTCGTTACAAGCCACTCCTCTAAGACGACACGTGGAACAACTCCACAACCCAAGGGTATATAAGTGCTACGTAAGGATATCACATCCTTATCCATGACATACAGTCAACACATTCTCGTTCATGATAATCGGGTAGCAAGCTGGTTAAACGCACTACCCAAGGCAATACAAAGGCTGACTACATAGTACGACAACCCACAAACTTGAAAACCCAACTGGAAGACCTGTCAAGTGCTAAGACCCACATTTCCCAAATGATAACATGAACATATCAAAACCAAGGCAAGAATTAAAATCTACTTTGGATTCACTAAATCCATATCTTCACTAACATTCAGTAATGCATTGCATTAGATAAACTGAATTAAATATGCCATTTCAATAAGGAAGAAATTAATACTAACCATTTATTTCCCTATTGGCATTTAAATACATGATAAATTAACTAGTTTAACAAATGAATCAAAATTCATTGTTTTAAATAAAATATCGATTTCCTTATTCAATTTAACCAATTTAAATAATTCCCTTGATTTGAGAAAACGTAATATTTAAAATTTAAACTTCTCTCCTTTAAAATAATGTTCTAAATAAAATATTAAAAATAATGATTTAATTAACCCATCATGCCTGTTTTATTTCCTCAAATATATATAATTCATGCCCTCAACGAAGTCATTTAAAAGAAACCTATACCCATAACAACAATATCTACACATCCTCATTTGAATCGATATAATATAATATCCAATATTATATTAACTCTTCTATTGGTAAAAACCTATTTAATAAATTGATGTCATAACATTATAATATTAATATTATTTAAATACCCTTTTAATATTATAAAATCATAATATTAAAAATAACTATTAAATATATATTAATATTATATTTTAACATTATAAAAATATATAAATAATATTATATTTTATTTTAAAAAACCCATGGCATGTTCCTCGGTTCGTGCGCCAACCCTTAGGGTTGAATCGTGTGGCCTCGGGGCACGTGCACAAGGTTTGGCAGAGGAGGAAGGCGTCGATCGCGGTTTCCACAAGCAAGGGCCCAAGTTGCAAATCCGCGGATTTTTTTCCAGCGGCGGCGATGGTGGGTTGCAGGCGACAGCCGCAGTGGGCGGCACTGGCGATGTTGGTCGGGTGCAGGCGGTGTTGTGCACTGTCACCACCATTAATGGTAGCGTAGTTGTGCATTGCACAACCGACCACCATTAATGGTGGTCGCAGTGCACAACCCTACGATGGAGTGAGGGGCATTGGGCGCGGCTCCCCCACGTCCCTTCCCATGGGGGCGGATGTGGGGTGAGCCCCCTGCCCCAAAAAAAATTATTATTATTTTTTTTTTGGCTTTTTTTTTTAATGAAAAAAAAAATCAGAACATTAAAATTTTGAACCTGCTAGCATAACCTTGCCAAGTAAAAAAAAAGTAAAAAATAAATATACATAAGTATATGTATATATATATATATTCATTCATCCAAATGAGATTTCAACCAAATAAAGAACAAACATAATTGAAATATTAATTTGCATACAAGATTCCATTTTAAATTTGAGGCAATCTTTTCTTAAGAGAGAGGTGTTCTTCAAATTTGAAGGCAATAATTTGAATGGTTTTGTTTTGCATACAAACAACAGATTTCAAATGTTTTCCCCTCAACACATATGCCATTGAATCTAAAAAAAAACTAAATACAAAGTAAGAACCTGCTTTTTTTTAAGTTGAGAGAAGATCCTGGTGGTGCCTTGATTCCCTTTTCAGCTCCATAGATTCTTTAAGCTTTTATCCAAAACCCACAAAATTGAACAATTTCTTCTTCTTTCTCTTTCAATTTTCTCCAAAACTCCATGAACATAACTTGTGAAGGAAATTCAATGATAAGGAAAAAACCGCTAAAAATTCCTACAACCACCCTCATCAATTCTCCATAACATAATAGAAAATATTTTCCCTTCTTAATTTTTAAATTCAAAATTTACTAAATTGAACTTTTTAAAACATTTTCTTTTATTTTCAATTCCAAACCAAAAATCCATGCATTTCCAAAATGAATAATCTAATTCATTTCAACACAAATAATTGAATTAATTAATAAAGTAAATCTAACATAGGATTAAATTATTTATTCATTAAATTAAATCACATTTCTAACATACAAGTAGGTAAATTTACTCACTAACTTTGCTACAAAAGCATTTATTTTAACCTTTTTTAAATTTGCAATATAAATAGAAACCTAAGCCAGATGACAAAATTAAGACAACTTAACCCGACTAACCCCTGACAACAAACTATGACTAAGGTGACGACTTGGCACGAAAAACCTAGCTACTATCTCCCAATCGAATTTTGTTGGGCAATGGACACGCTCAAACCTATGAAACCAGGTGGAGTCGATGTCCTATACTTGTCAACCTGCAAACAAAGAGTATATCCACATACATTAATATGTCATAAATAAGGCACAATGTGAAGAGGAAATCACAGAATCGCAGGGCGCTTGCAAGCGAGTGATGCGATATCATCCTCTTCACCAATACAGTAGTACTAACTAACGCATCTAACATAGCACCACAATCAAGAGCATAAAACATCATAATTTAAATATCCACTTATGCTAATTCCGAATAGGCCATAATAATCACATCAAAATATAGTATCATCACATCAAGATACATCACGATAAAATAGTGGTTAATCGAAACCAGGTACAAAGTCAAAGTACAACAAAATACTAAAGCAAAGAAGGGGAAACAACATTGTTCACACAATATAGCAAAATGGAGGGGTATTACATCCTCCCCCCCTAAGGTCAGGCATACTCCTGGAAGCCTGTGAACAAATAGGGATAAATTTCCCTCATTCTAGCTGCATCTTCCCAAGTGGATGACATGTCATCCCTAGGATCCCACTAGATCCTAACTTGATCAATATCTCTCCCTCGAAGAGCGAGTGTTATGCGCTCCATTACGGCCACGGGCTCCAAAGCCAGTTGCCCGTCCTCTACCTGTAATGCATTCCAATCAAGGACGTGAGAAATGTCTAGATGGTACGGTTGAAGAACTGAAACATGAAAAACATCGTGAATGCGCGAGAGACTGGGCGGTAAAGCAAGACAGTAAGCAACTAGACCAATATTCTTCAGTATCTCGAAAGGTCCGACAAAGCAAGGCGCCAACTTAGAGCCCTTCCCATAATGGATGAGACTCTTTCACGGACGCACCCGCAAGAAGACTCTATCGCCTATAGCAAACTGACGATCCACTCTATGCGCATCCGCATACTTCTTCTGCCTATCCTATGCTACCACCAAGTGCTCTCTAATCCTATCCACTTGATGCTCCATATACTGCAACATGTTAGGACCCAATACTATCCTGTCCTGCAGTCGATCCCAACTCAAGGGAGTACGACATGGTCTCCCATACAATGCCTGGAATGGAGGCATACCAATGGAACTCTAGAAACCATTATTATAGGTGAACTCTACCAAATAGAGATAATCCTCCCATTGTGTCTATTGGTCCATCACATACATACATAACATATCCTCAAGGATTTGATTGAACCTCTTAGTCTGTCCATCTATCTCTGGGTGATAGGTTGAATTGAAGTTCAACTATGTCCCCATCGCATGCTACAATGATGTCAAAAGAGTTGAGGTAAACATTGGATCCCTTGTAGAATAATCCAACGCGGAATGCCATGTAACCTCACTATATCCTCCATGAACACTCTACCTGTGGACGATGCGGTATAGGATGAGTGCATAGGTGAGAAGTGTGCCACCTTCATCAACCTATCAACTGTCACCATTATCACATCATACCATCTCGAAGAGTTGGGTAAACCAACAATGAAATCCAATGAGATTATATCCCACTTCCACTCTGGTACTAAATGCGGTTGCAGGAGCCTTGTTGGATGCTGGTGTTCAACCTTAACTCGCTGACACTCTAGACATCGTGACACATAATCCGCAATATCTCACTTCATCTTTGGCCAAAAGTACAACTGACGCAAATCTGCATGCATCTTCTTCACCCCAGTATGGGCTAAATAAGGTGCACGATGTGCCTCCGTCATGACCAAGGTGCGAAGACCATCTGAAGGAGGAACGTATATGCGTCTTGTGTGTCTCAATAACTCATCTGAATCCAAAGAATATCCTGAATGTCTATCCTCAAGAGGTCTACCTGCCTCTATCACTGTCCTAACCTCCTGGTACCAACTATCTGCTGGAAGGGCAGAAAGAATCCGACTCCGCAAGTCCACAACTAGAGTCAACTCGGATATCTCATGCCTCAGTCTACTAAGTGCATCCGCTATGACATTCTTCTTTCCCTGGATATACTTCACCTCGAAGTCATACTCATAGAGAAACTCCATCCAACGCCTCTGCCTAGTATTAAGGTTGGGTTGCGTGAAGATATACTGAAGACTCCTGTGATCACTATGCAGCTCAAACCTATGGCCAAGTAGGAGAGACCTCCATCTCGTCAATGCATGCACAACTACCACTAACTCAAGATCATGGGTGGGGTAGTTCAACTCATGATCCTTGAGTTTTCGTGACTCATATGCAATGACTCAACCCTCCTGCATCAATACTGCACCTAGTCCCTCCAAGGACGCATCTGTACAAACTACAAAGTCCCCAATCGGATCTAGTATAGCTAGTGTCGGTGCACTAGTCAGCTTCTCCTTTAGATTCTGAAATGCTGCCTCACACTTCTCTGACCACTCGAACCTCTTCCCTTTCCTCTAATGGGTAGTGATAGGATAACCTATCCTCAAAAAACCCTGCACAAAGCGTATGTAATAACCCACTAGCCCCATAAAGCTACGTATCTCTGCCACATTCGTGGGCACAGGCCAATTTGAGATCAATTGGATCTTTGCAGGATCCACTGAAATACCCTTCCCTAAGATCACATGCCCAAGGTATTGTACCTCAGACTTGAATAACTCACACTTTGACAAGTTAGAAGACAACTGATTATCCCGTAAGCACTGCAACACATGCCGCAAGTTTTCCTCATGCTCTAACATTATCCTAGAATAAACAAGAATTTCATCAAGGAATACAAGGACAAACCTGTCTAGGTATATACGAAATACACTATTCATCAAACTCATGAACACAAAAGGTGCATTCATCAACCCGAATGGTACTACTGTGAACTTGTAGTGACCATACCGTATTCGAAACATTGTCTTATGGATATCTAAGTCAAAGATCCAAAGCTGATGATATCCTGACTTAAGATCAATCTTCAAAAAGATGGTGGCACCCTTGATCTGATCAAATAGATCATCAATCCTAGGAAGCGGATATCGGTTCCTGATGGTCACTTTATTCAATTGTCGGTAATCAATACATAACCGAAGTGAACCATCCTTCTTCTTCACGAAGATGACTGGTGGTCCCCATGGTGAAACACTAGGGCAAATGAAGCCCTTCTCTAACAAATCCTCAAGCTGTAAATGAAGCTCTTTCATCTCCTGGGTGGTCATACAATAAGGAGCTCGAGAAATGGATTCTGAACCAGGTATAAGGTCAATTTTGAAGTCAATATCCCTTTGAGGTGGCATCCCTGGAATCTCGTCTACAAAGACATCAGAATAGTCCTAAAAAATGGGGTGACTATCAAGAGAGACTTTCTCTTCTCCACCTCCTAGATCCAAGTCATCCACTGTAACAACAAACAACTGGCAACCTTGACACACACACCTTCACAACTGCATAGCTGAGATGACCCTCAAAGAAATCGGCCTCTAGACTCCCACTATCTCGACCTCTCTACCAAATGCCTCAATGCATCAAATCAACTTGCGTCGACAAACCATGACCACACTATGTGCCTCTAACCAATCCATCCCTATGACTATGTCATAAGAACCCAAAGGAATAACTCAGAGGTCCATCATAGCTGGAGAGGTCCAAACTCCAATCTACACTCTGGCACAAGGGAATGCAATGTGACTTTCACACCCAAAGCTAGCTCTACCTGCCACCTATTGATTTGCCTTACCGCACCCAGTCTACATCGTGACATGACTGATGAAGAAATAAAGGATTTTGATGCTCCTGAATCAAATAAGATGGTAACTAGGTTACCCATCAACATACCATATGACTCGATGAATGTGCCCTGATGCTCTGCCTCGCGGTTATCAACCACTGCAAAAACCTGATGCCCTCTGCCTGCATCACCAACTTCTGGCTCAGATGTCGTTGGTCCCTATGAAAACCCAGATGTGCCCCTATTGGGACACATTCTAGCTATGTGACCCTACTAGCCACAAGAAAAACACCCTGTACCTCTGCCATAACCTCTACTCCCAAATGGTGTGCTAGACTGTTGCGGACTACCCCTAAAAGTAGACTGTGAACTCTGTGTTGGCTACTCATAGCTGAAGCGTTTCGTACACCTCCAATTTATATCCCCCTGCCTCGACTGGAAACCTTTACATTTCCCTTGCGATACCTACTACTACTGCTGTTGACCACCCTGAGATGGCCCCTGCTGAGACCTAGGAGGTACACCTCCCTAAGGCTACCCTCCTCTAGCACTAGATCCTGTCGCTAAACTATTGTCAATCGATACACTCATGTGACCTCCAAGTGCCATACTCAAATTCTCCTCAACAAGGTGTGCTTTCTCTACTGCCACTTCCATGGTCTTGGGTTCGAAAATCCTCACACCACCATTGAGACGAGCATTTAAGCCCCTGAAAATATAGTGCACCAACGTACTCTCGTCATCACCAATCCCTGCATATTGTTCGAGCTCATAGAATTATCACTCATATTGCTCAATAGATAAGGCCATCTGACGCAAGGCATGAAACTCGTCACCTCGACGCTGACGCCAATGCTCATATAAGAATCGAGCTCTAAATCGCTCTAGGAAGATCTCCCAAGATACTGAGTGAATGTCAATATGGATCTTCAACTCCTCTAGCCTCCACCATGTGGATGTGAACCCTCTCAGTTGCATGATAGCATAACGAGCTTTGGTGTTACTGCCATACGGATGCATGGAAAAAAACCTATCCAAGTCTATCAACCAAGTCTCGACCTCTAAACCAGTACTTAATCCATCATATAATGGAGGATGTGCCCTGAGTAGGTCCCTCATGTGTGACTCAGACTGGGGAGGAACTTCCCTCACCACTGGATTAACCTGAACCTCTACCTGCCTCAGACCAAGGAGTGCCAAAGCCTCTTCAAGCACTCTACGCGCAGCCTCGATCCCTACTGGATCTTGCAGACTATCACTGATCCCTAGTGCATTTTGTGATGCCCGATGTTCCTCCTGATCTAGGATAAGAGGAATAGAGGAGGAGAGTCATGTTGAATCTCACCACGACCGTCTATATGGCCACGACCACGCCCTGTACCTCTTCTGTGTCTAGGAGGCATATTCCTGCACAGACACATCAAGGTATTAGGCAAGATACACAACTTTAAAACCTAAACAACTAAAAGCTTAATGGGTCCATCATAATCGCAGAGTACCCAATGTTTAAACCTAGGCTCTGATACCATGTGTACGCCCCACCACGTGACCCTAGAGGAAGTTGCAAACAACTACTTAAACGGACTAATTTTTTTTTTAAGAACAATTAATAAGCAAGTTCACTAACTATTGCCAACAACCTCTAAGGTTACGAGACAGAGGTTATATAGAACCTCAACAAAAAACATGAATTTAAACCATGTCAATTATTTAAATAATAAATAAACACATACATTCCAATTAAGATAATTTACATCAAGCATAAGAGATAACTTTCAATTTCATTAATCCAATTCATTAAACAATAAGGTTGCATCACTCATTCCCCAAATGAGGCAAGTCCAAAGAATAAAATTAAAATTACAATTTCCACCTCGATAACAAATGAGGGGTAATATAACACGAGATCAACTAAAATAACAAGGCATGAAAGGAAATTGGATCAAACAAGTTCTCCAACTAGAAGTCTCTTCCAGACGATCAATGAGAAAAACCCAACGGAGAAAGGTGTACGTTCCACCCAACCAAGTGGAACCCAAAGGTCCACCCCCCATGCTAGGAGATAGTAACCAAGATCTCTAGCCAAGACCATCTACCTCAAGACATAGGCTAACACAAAGTTGGACTGAAATAAATACAAATACATCAATTAACACGATGGTTACAATGCTTACAGAATTACATAATCAGATGCAACACTAATGCGAACATATTGTTGACTTAGGGGAAGTGTCATCACAATGTTACATAGGTTATCCTAGTGAGTCTTCCTAGGCCCTGGCCCCCAACTCAGGTTATCCTGGTAACCTCTAACGACTTCTGGCCCCTCATGTAATCTAATGTGGAATCAATTATCCTTCATAGAGACAAGACAACGATCATGCCATTCCAGGCCTTCTCGTCTCAACCCAAGTCTTAACAAGCCCTTGCATTCTCGAGTGAGGCATGATTATCTTATCAAGTGTTTGATACTACATGATACTCTAATCAGTTAATTAAGCTATCACTGGATTAACTAACTTGCAATGAGTTATCCTGGCACCACTTTGTGTGTCGGCCCTCGTTACAAGCCACTCCTCTAAGATGACACTTGGAACAACTCCACAACCCAAGGGTACATAAGTGCTACATAAGGATATCACATCCCTATCCATGACATACAGTCAACACATTCCCGTTGCTGATAATCGGGTAGCAAACTGGTCAAACGCACTACCCAAGGCAATCCAAAGGTTGACTACACAGTACGACAACCCACAAACTTGAAAACCCAATTGGAAGACTTGTCAAGTGCTAAGACCCACATTTCCCAAATGATAACATGAACAAATCAAAACCAAGGCAAGAATTAAAATCTACTTTGGATTCACTAAATCCATATCTTCACTAACATTTAGTAATGCATTGCATTAGATAAACTGAATTAAATATGCCATTTCAATAAGGAAGAAATTAATACTAACCATTTTATTTCCCTATTGGCATTTAAATACATGATAAATTAACTAGTTTAACAAATGAATCAAAATTCATTGTTTTAAATAAAATATTGATTTCCTTATTCAATATAACCAATTTAAATAATTCCCTTGATTTGAGAAAATGTAATATTTAAAATTTAAACTTCTCTCCTTTAAAATAATGTTCTAAATGAAATAATGATTTAATTAACCCATCATGCCTATTTTATTTCCTCAAATAAATCTGATTCATGCCCTCAACGAAGTCATTTAAAAGAAACCTATACCCACAACAACAATATCTACACATCCCCATTTGAATCGATATAATATAATATCCAATATTATATTAATTCTTCTATTGGTAAAAACCCATTTAATAAATTGATGTCATAACATTATAATATTAATACTATTTAAATACCCTTTTAATATTATAAAATCATAATATTAAAAAAAACTATTAAATATATATATATTAATATCATATTTTAACATTATAAAAATATAATGTAAAAATATATAAATAATATTATATTTTATTTTAAAAAACCCATGGCACGTGCCTCGGTTCATGCGCCAACCCTTAGGGTTGAATCGTGCGGCCTCGGGGCACGTGCATAAGTTTTGGCAGAGGAGGAAGGCACCAGCTGCGGTTTTCGCAGGCAGCGACGCGAGTTGCAAAGCCGCTGATTTTTTTCCAGCAATGGCGGTGGTGGGTTGCAAGCAGCGGCCGCAGTGGGCGACGCTGGTAGTGTTGGCCGAGTGCGGGCGGCGTGACTGTGCATTGCACAACCGGCCACCATTAATGGTGGTCGCAATGCACAGCCCCGGGATGGAGGGAGGGGTGCTGGGCGCGGTTCCCCCATGCCGCTTCCCATGGGGGCGGCTGTGGGGTGAGCCCCCAGCCCCAAATTTTTTTATTTTTTATTTTTATTTTTTTAATTGGCTTTTCTTTTTAATGAAAAAAAAAACCAAAACATTAAAATTTCGAACTTGGCCAAAAAAATTATAAAAATTTTGCCAGCATAACCCTACCAAGTAAAAAAAATGTAAAAAATAAATATACACAAGTATATGTATATATATATATATGTGTGTGTGTGTGTGTGTGTGTGTGTGTGTGTATGTGTGTGTGTGTGTGTGTGTGTGTATACATATATTCATTCATCCAAATGAGATTTCAACCAAATGAAGAACAAACAGAATTGAAATATTAATTTGCATACAAGATTTCATTTAAATTTGAGGCAATCTTTTCTTAAGAGAGAGGTGTTCTTCAAATTTGAAGGCATTAATCTGAATGGTTTTGTTTTGCACACAAACAACAGATTTCAAATGTTTTCCCCTCAACACATATGCCATTGAATCTAAGAAAAAAAACTAAATACAAGGTAAGAACCTGTTTTTTTTTAAGTTGAGAGAAGATCTTGTGGTGCCTTGATTCCCTTTTCAGCTCCATGGATTCTTTAAGCTTTTATCCAAAACCCACAAAATTGAACAATTTCTTCTTCTTTCTCTTTCAATTTTCTCCAAAACTCTATGAACATAACTTGTGAGGGAAATTCAATTGTAAGGAAAAAACCCCTAAAAATTCCTACAACCACCCTCATCAATTCTCCATAACAGAATAGCAAATATCTTCCCTTCTTAATTTTTAAATTCAAAATTTACTAAATTGAACTTTTTAAAACATTTTCTTTTATTTTCAATTCCAAACCAAAAATCCATGCATTTCCAAAATGAATAATCTAATTCATTTCAACACAAATAATTTAATTAATTAATAAAGTAAATCTAACACAGGATTAAATTATTTACTAATTAAATTAAATTAATTAATAAATTAAATCACATTTCTAACATACAAGCAGGTAAATTTACTCACTAACTTTGCTACAAAAGCATTTATTTTAACCTTTTTCAAATTTGCAATATAAATAGAAACCCAAGCTAGATGACAAAATTAAGAAAACTTAACCCGACTGACCCCTGACGACACACTATGACTAAGGTGACGACTTGACACAGAAAACCTAGCTACTATCTCCCAATCGAATGTCATTGAGCCTGTGAAACCAGGTGGAGTCGATGTCTTGTACCTGTCAACCTACAAACAAAGAGTATATCCACATGCATTAATATGTCATAAATAAGGCACACCGTGAAGAGGAAATCATGGAATCGCAGGGCACTCGCAAGCGAGTGATGCGATACCATCCTCTTCACCAATACAGTAGTACTAACTGACACATCTAACATAGCACCACAATCAAGAGCATAAAACATCATAATTTAAATATCCACTTATGCTAATTCCAAACAGGCCATAATAATCACATCAAAATATAATATCATCACATCAAGATACATCACGATAAAATAGTGGTTAATCGAAACCAGATACAAAGTAAAAGTACAACAAAATACTAAAGCAAAGAAGGGGAAACAACATTGTTCGCACAACAGAGCAAAACAGAGGGCTATTACAAGAGGGGGAGAGAGGGAGAGAGATAGGTTGATGAAGAAAGAGAAAAGGGGGAGAGGGAAAGAGATAGGTAGAAGGAGAGAAAGAAGAGGGGGGGAAAGGGAGATAGAGAGATATAAAGGAAGAGGGAGAGGGAGAGATAGAGAGATATAGATGGTGAGATAAAGTGATAGAGAGATAGATATATAAGGAGATATAGAGAAGGAGGAGAGGGAGAGATAGACAAAGATATAGAATTATAGATAGATACACAAAGATGGAGAGAGGGAGAGAGAAATATAATTATATTAAATATACTTTAATCTGTATTATATATACAATATATATTATACAATAATTATATTTAGTATTATATTTATATGTTAATTTTTTGTACTTTATAAAACTATAGTAATTGTTAACTATTAATTATAATCATTATCTATATATATTTAATAGTTCTATTAAAAAATACAATATAATAAGTATAAGTATAATTATTTTATTTATAATTTATTTTGTAGTAAATAAAATATATATTATAACATATGTTATTATATATATATATATATATATTAATATTGTGATTTTGAATTGCTAAAATATATATAATATACTTGTCTAGTATAATTATTAATAAAATATAACTATAATGTAGATAATATACACTATTAATAACTATAAATAATATAATATAATATATTTTATAAATATATTATAAATCATCACAATAGATAATATATTAATATTTAATTTAAATTTAAATACATTGATTAATAAATGTTAAAATTTATTGTTTAGATAAATATAAATTTTACATTATTATGTAAAATTTAAAATAAAATAATATATTACAATTTATTATTAAAGTGAGATTGAAACCTAAATGTGCTCGTTATTAGGATCTTGGCCGTAATTTTCATTTTAATAAACATAAGTTCTAAAACCCTCATCAAAACCTTATTTTTTGGCTATAGCTAGCCAAATTGGAGAAGTAAAAGAGCAATACTAGTGAGGAAGAGTTTGGAGGAGGGAAAACCAATACTGGCAGGGAAAGCAGCCAAAAATAAAGAAAAACAGTTGAAAAAATGGTGACAAATGATGAACGTTTGAGATTCGTTTAACCGCAACAGATAATTGAACAATATTAGCGAGGAAAGCAGCAAAAAAAGATAAAATGTGTGAAAAGTAAGCATTTAAAATGTCAGCACCATACTCTAAATGGTGGTAGAGGGTGCAGTGGAGACAAAACTAGTGAAAATAATCTAACGGCTAGGATCAGTTTGATGGTCTCCCAAGCTCTGATAGGAAAAGTGCACTGTTGATTGCAAATTTTAGCTTGCTCTACTTTAGATTGGATATGCCTTCAACGTAAATTAACAAATGGTGCAATTGTGTGGGAAGTTAGATTTATTCATCTAGTCTTTACCTATTATTATATTTGTATATTCCCACTCACATAACTCCTACCTTATATTTTTGTATATATGATATGTTATTTTTGCTTGAGAATTTATCACACATATATGTACACCTGCTTAGAAATAGTTGTTATCCACCTAGATTTGATCATTTGTCCACCCAAGGTCATTCATGTTATTGTAGGATTGACCTTGCAACCACAAACTTGACCATTAACTCTAAGTTTTAAATTCAAATTTCGGTTGACTAGTCCTCTTTATTTTATTGCTTTGAGCTAACTAAGTATGTGTAACATTTTGTGAAATTTGATGTTATGTGCTAGTATTTAAATACATGAACATTGGCTCTCAAGTATCATATAGAATACAAAATTTGTTTCCCATTCTAGAGGATTAAAAGAGCAATCAACAACATAAATTTGGATTTGGCACACTAAAAGGAGTAATAAGTTTGTGCACATCCTTTTAGGGACCTTGCCTATTATATTCAAACCTTTACACACATTTATAAGGGCTAACATAGGATAACATAAGTTCTTATGACATAATGAAAGCCTTTCTAAGTATTTTTAAACAATGTTAACCCTTAGATATCAAACAAGAGCGAAGTAGATGAAGATCAACTAGGTGAATAAAAGAGAAAATTTTCAATTTATGTATGAATGAATCTAGACTTAGAGGATGAAGCCATGATTGTGGAATTGACCCAAATATAGAGATTTTATCTCAAAGAAATCACATATTATAAGGCATTTAGTGATGGAGAGACCACATTTCTTGAATAAATACCATTTTGATTTTAAAATATTTAACAAAAGCAATCATTCTATAGTCATAGACCTAAATAACATTATCCATCACATTAACATTCCTAAAATAGTTATCAAAATTATTTAATTCATAAATCATAACTATCATTATTTATTCTAGGTTAATTCATGCTTATTTGTTTATATTTACTTAATTAACCTAGGCTAAACCATAAGGAAAGCCTATTTTCATTTACATTTGTGAACATATCTAATCTTACATGGCCTAGTTTTCTTTTTTTAAAAATTATCCATATTAGAATTTTTCAAATATGCAATTATATGATTTATACATCTAATTGCTAAATCTAAAACTCTTTTCATTCTTTTCCTTGTATTGCTTTTAAATTGTTACATCCTTTTCTACTAGGGTTTTGAGCTTTCTTATGATATATTTTTCACCTACCCTATCCATCTTGGGCTATCATATTAGGTTTCAGTTTAGATTTGATATATCATTAATATTTCTAGGTTTTCAAATTGAAACTAAACCTTTAAGATTTATTTTCCAATATTTTATGTATGCCATGAGATACTCAAGATCCCAATCTTTCATTGTGAAGGAATGCTCATCTAAACCCTAACATGGCCCAAACCAATGAGAATGAAGTCTATAATTTGATTATCATAATGAGAAGAAAGAGGATTATGAGGTCATGACTCTCATTTGAACAATCAAGACTTTCTAAATGAACTAGATAGTTTGGTTAATGCAAAAAATCCTAATCAATGCATGGATATCTTTCATGATGTGTTTTATAATAGCCCTTTTGAATTAGAGACTTTGCAATTAGTTTATTTTAATCTTACTTCAAATCTTATGATTAGTTCATATAATTCTTCCCATAATTCTATCATAGATCCATCCTCTACCATTACCACTCCCACCACCATTACTCATCCCCATAGTACTAGTATCACTAGTCTCCCACCATTTAGCTCATATTTATACCCCTCTTGAAACACCCATTATCCACATGGTGCACCACACCTCCACACATACTTCATCCACCATTATTAGGCCTACCATTACCCCACTTAGCCAAATCAATTCTATAACCTAAACTATATCCCATACCATAAATATCCTTAGGTTTCTTACTTCCTCTATACCATTATCTCAAGCTATCACTTTATCCACCACTCTTACTTATCATATCTATGCCCAAAACACACACCATAGTGGTTCTTAATCTTCATTAATCACCATTTCCTCCTCCAACCTAGAAACATCATTTTTTTAACTAAATAATGGCTATATTACTTTTTATATACTAAAAAGAGAAAATATATTGTTCAAAAAAGGGATATGTGGTAGAAGGCACACCCTTAAAATATAAGCATGGCCAAGCTCAAACAACAAAAAACAATAAATTTTTTAAGTGGTGAGAGGTACACCATTACAAAGGATCAAGGTCATCTAGTTTACCTCATACATCAATGGGGATGGAACCATTAAAAATTGGATCCCAAAAAGTAAGAGCACCCTCCTCTTCTTGATCTTCATTTGTAGGCTGTTTAGAAAAAATGAGAGAAATTGTTAGTTATAGTCAAGGAAACATGCCAAAATATAACCAGTCAAAAGCACCATATCAGTGTGAAGATGACTATGCAAAGAATGAAGGTTAAAACCAACTACAAGAAACACAATCCCTAGCTCATTTGGAAGGTATTTGAGATCCATGTGATTGGGAGCCATACTCTCTTCTAGTATATTGGCTATGTCCACTTTTGTGCCCATGTGTAGAGAGGAGTGACCTTAGTGGGATGAAGAAAGAGAGGACACTTTGGAAACCATACAAGAGGGATTACTTGAATGATCTAAAAGCACTTACAAATAAGCAATTGAGTATGTGCACCAAGAAAAGCCACCAAAAAGTGACCAAATAACATTTTGAAGAAAAATATGATATAACACAAATATGTAATGCATTTGTTTCATGACTTGGGATGAATAAAAAATCCCAAGCTATAATGCAAGTACATTATAATGTGATTGTATTATATTTTCCTCAAAAACACACAAATGTTTGACATGTTCTCTATTTTTTGAATTTATAATATATGCACACGTTATAACACACATGTGTTTCATTTAAAGTTGCTTCGGAATCCCACCCTTAGGCTTGGATACTTGAGCTAAGGGTTTGGCCTTATAGTGTAGGAAATTGTATACCTTTACAATTTCACACTATGTTTGGGTCCCTTAATTTATCGGACTTAATTAAGCTTCTAATTTTCTGAATTATGCATTCCAAATCCTTATTTTTCCCATTTTCTAAAAGGAGAACCAACATTAAATAAATGCAATCAATAATTAAATCACCATGAAATATGTGTGTCCTAGACTTATAGGCCAGGACCCATTTTCCCATGGGCGAATGGGTCCCATTTAAGTGCCAAGACCCATTTTTAAATATGTTTTTGGCGGTATTTTAATGACTCAAAATCAACTTGCAATTATTGGATTTTGGAATCTATTTTTTGGGAGATTAGATAAACACTTTTAAATACATAGTACTTTATCATTTGAAATCTAATACACATGATCAACATATCCTATGAGAAAATATTATTGTCAAGATCATTCAAGAGCAGATTTATCGGTCCTTTGTTGCAACAATAATGATCCTAACATCATGTCCAAGTTTAAGTGTGTTCATGTCATCTTGTGAAGGATAATATGCATTGTTGATCCTCAAGCATCGAAGCATTTCAAGTATCCAAATCAATCAAGAATAGCAATATACAATTCCTTTGGAGAGATGTGTTTGACTTCAGTCCTCTAAGGGAAGCCATTGAAGGGTGGTGAGCTGTAACAAACATTATTCATTCATCATTTCCTTCCTTTTTCATTATCTTTTTATCAAGGTTTGATTACCAAACTGGTGTTTGACAAAGGAAAACCCCCATACAAACAAAACATTTTTTCCTCTTTGTGTATGTGCATATTATAGGTTGAAGAAGGATTGAAGAGATCTTAAAGGGAAATTTTGCAACATGTTGCATTTTTTGTCATCATTGTTGTCAAGCCACATAAACTAAGTTGTAGAATTTATTTATGACTTTTTGACAATGGGACCTATGTCAAACAGAAGCTCAAGACTTGCACCAGAGGACCCAAAAAGGTTATCCAAACCCCTATACAAAGACCCATTCGTCCATAGGTGAACGAGTCCTTGTAGAAACCTCAAAACCAACTTTTCTAAGCAGGTTTGTTGTCCTCTACACTTCCCAGATCCACTAGTAAATTGTTGTTTCCATTTGTTAGACTTCGAGATCTTGCATTTTAAATATTAGGGCATATGAGATCATTAGTTTAATCATTCCAAAATATTTCCAATCCATTTAAATCCCCTCTAGGATATCGATGTACATTCATGTCTGATTGGCTCACCTTCAAGTTTGAAAGTCAATCTCTTGCACCTTGTGATCTACATCTCACTGAAATTTATAAAAATGTGGAAATGGCCCTAGGTTATGGACACTAATCTTAAAGTCACCACATTTTTATGTTTCATTTTGGTGAAACCAACATGTTAAAACTATAAACTTTCCAAAATTGGAAGTCCTTCAAACCCTAGGTTTAGATTTGCTTTTCTTGTTTAGGGATCCATTTTTGCATTTTTGCATTCTAAAAGCATCAAAAATCCCAAAAAAAATACATTCATCTTGCATCATAGCTTGCATTAGAATTTGTTCCAGTCATCTTTATATCATATATACATTTGATTTCCATTCATTAAGTGGTTAAAAACCTGAAATTGTTACTTGCATTTAGATTGCATCTCTCATTTAAGTCAAAAAAGTGAACAAAATTGCATTATCTTGTTTCAAGTTTGCGTCAAAGATTTATTTTCAGAATTTTGCATCTTAGAACCAATAAATTATTGCATTTGAGATCTCAAAATTGTTTCCAAAATTTGTAAACATGGTTTCACCTTTGTTTCACACTTGCATTTGAATAATATTGTCCTAAATTGAGAAAAATATGGAAAAATAACCACTATTTAACTTGTTTGCAACCGGAGAAAGAAACATCAAACAACAACATGAAACTTAAATTTTTTAGTTTTTTAAACCCTATACAAGGACCCATTCACCTTTGTGTGACCCAGTCCTTGTATAGGTTTTTCATACATCTTTTGCACAACCTTTTGTCTATATATTATCAATCCATTTATGTCCACAATCGTCTGATTTGAAATTCTAGAAAAATGTTATTGCATGTGCAAGAAAGATGTCATTTTTCTTGACCTATTGTAAATTTTGGAAAAATTGTTGCATTTTAATATTGGAAATCATACGATATGTAGGATAATTTTTTACACTATCTAAATAATTGCATATCTTGGATAGATTGGTTCTCATTTTTGCATAAATAGAAGCATGATTCATTTTCAAAGATGTGGTTTTGATATGGTTAAGAATGGATTGCATAAGTACAATCTCACTGCTTATGAGTATAATTTAGGGAAAATAAATGAGGTCATTACCAAACATGTTAGCCATCCTCCCAATATATTTCCTAATTATGAGACTACCTTGACGCAAGAGGATGAAAACATTAATGCATTTTTTAACATCACCTTTCCTATCCTTCACTCATACCCTAACATCTCTCCCACTTGTGAGAATGTTTTGGTGCAAAAGGAAACAATCATAGAAAATCATGACAATCATAGTTTTTCTTCTCCCAATACCTCTCCTATTTGTGATGAAGGTATCTTGGTGTTAGAAGATCCAATCATTGAGAATCATGAGAATCTTGTTTGTCCCTCCTCCCCTACTTCTACTTGGGAAGATATTGTTGCGCAAGAGGATGAGATTATTGACACATTTCCTAACATCACTTTGACTAGTCTTCATTAATCTCCCAATAAACCTCCCATTTGTGATGGTATTTGATACAAGAGGATACAATCATGACAATACTAGTTGTTCTTATTTTGATACCTCTCCTACTTTTGATGAAAGTATCTTTGTGTTAAAAGATCCAATTATTGAGTGTCATGAGAATCTTATTTGTCCCTCTCCCAATGCTTTACCCATTCGGTAATATATGGTAGCAAAAGAAGATTATATCATTGAGACATTTCTTTCAAAACATAGTAAGAAGGGTTGCATAGATGAAGGCTAAGGTCACATTATATCCCCCTCATTAGAATATCATCAACAAGAAGCTAAATCTATTGAGGTTATGAACATGAAATTGACCATTAGATCTCCCTTGATTATTGGACCTCCAAAGATTCATTTTGAACCTACTAAGAGTCCTTTAATCATTGGACCTCTAAAAATTCCTTATGAGCCTCCTAAGCGTCCTTTATTTATTAGACTTCCTAAACCGCGTCTTATCATAAAACCATCTAAAAAAACCAAAACCTCTAGGATATATCTAAAATTTGGCAAGGCAAATCACTAGTAACAATGTTTTGCAGCAACCAAGTTATCATACTATCGCTCACACATATAACACAAGGAATAATAGACAACCACAAACCATTCCTACATCGATACCACATCCTCAACCCATTTTTCCTAGTGCTCCTTGTTTACCTTTGCATAGTGGGAAGGAGTATGATCTTAAGGAATAACTCCATAACACTCTTGCTAAGATATCCTTGTGGGATTCAATTCAAGCATCACATGTTTACCATAGCATGCTTCAAAATTCTTTACAAGTTGTTATCGCTCCTAGTGTGCAACCCAATGATGTGGAAACTTTGATTGAGAATATGAATTCACCTAATTAGGACATTATCTTTCATCAGATTGAATTACCTCCATTGGAAATACGAAACAAAATGACGCTTTGATGATAGTGGCTAGCATTAACAATTTTGGAATTAAGTGCACTCTCATTGATAATTATTTGGCACACAATATTTGTAGTGTAAACATTTTGGATAAAATTGGCATAGATAAGACAAGAATTCAACTAGCGGAGTTTTCTATTTGTGGTTTTGATAATGTGGGAAAGCAACCTCTTGGCATCATAACATTTCCTGTAAAATTTGGTAGGGTTACATTGCAAACTCCTATCCATGTCATTCACCAAGATCTCTCATATAATCTTCTCTTGGGTAGGCCATGAATTCATGAAATGAATGGAGTCCCCTCAATGATTCATTGTCTAATGAGATACACTTACAAAAATAAGGTTTATATGATAAAATTTGATCCTAAATTTGAGATAGTTTACAAATTGAAATAGGAATGATGAATCCTCTTACAACATTGGCATCAACAAAATTGAAACCTTTGCAAAAATAAGAAAAGGATGATTTTCTTTCATCTATGAAAAATTTGTTGGAAGATGATTGGGGTTCCTTAGATTTTACACCTACATTCATGGGAGAATACAAGATCACACAAAAATTAGGAAAAGAGAAAGAATTTTCCATAATATCAGCACAATCCGATTCATCAAAACTATGTGAGTCCACAACCTTTAGAAAAGAAGAGGAAAACAAAAATTATACATCTACATATGATGAAAGTGATCATGAAAAAACTGCTTCCTCAAAATAAATGAAAGCACTTTATGGAAGGGGTTACAAGCTTTTGAAACAACTTGTCTATAATGAAAAATTATGTGGTGTTAAAGAACTAGGTATTTTTGTCCCTATCAAACCTAGCACACAAGAAAAAACAAGAGGTCTTGGTTATTGTCCGTCAAAAGAAATGTTCAAGCATCAAAAAAACCTTCGCTTAATATCAATGTCATCACATAAAACACTCCTAGGTCAAATATACATCATGGTCATGATATTGCTTCATCTTCAAACACATTTTTTAGTGATGATTAGGGTTCATTATATTTGACACCCTCCTTTTTGGGAGAATACAAAATCTCACAATCCAAACCTAACAAGTCTTGTGTATGTATGACATCTTGTAGTAAGCAAGAAAGATATTTTTCATAAAAGAAAGGAATATCTTTCACTATTGATCAAGAGAATACCTTCTTGAGGATTCTCCAAGCCCACTTTATGTCTCTCCCTCCAAGAGCACAAAATAAATTCTACAACAAAATCTCAATTTGTGCATATCATCGAGTGCATGGTCATTCTACCAATGAATGTAAGGCCTTGAGTATTAAAATAAAACATTTTAAGGATTGTGGTGCTCTTCCTTGCATTTGTGCACATCTGCTTCCTCTAATTGATAATTATTTTCATCCTATCATGTTTCTCATCACTATGTGGCATTAGTAGCTTTATGTGTTTTTCTCATTTCCATCCACGGATGTACAATCTTAAGTGCAACCATATTTTTCATGGAAGCAACATGATAGTCCTTGGTGTGGTTGTCCTTGTTGCTATGCTTGGGAGAAAGGATAACTAGTTTTGGGAGGGATGCATTATTTTCAAGGATCCCCTCTTTCTCCTTAAAATACCAACATAGCAAGTATGTTGAAATTTTAAGGGGGGCATATAGTCCCTGACTCATTGTTTGCATGTTCCCTTCTTAGTGATGATAGCATACATCTCTTAGGAAGCGTGACCCTTTTATTCGAAGTGTGGATTTCTTGATCTATGTGATGTGTCTTCTTTGTGGTGACATTTGTCTTAATGTTCTACGAGAGTGTGACCTTTCTTGGCATATGATTTTCTCCTTGGTGGCAATGCTATGGCTAGTGTTCCCTAAGGTATGATATTTTATTCCTTGTTTGGTCCTCTCTTGGTGGTAATTTAAAGTGTGATGTTACCTAAAGTGTGATTTTTCATGCATTAATTAAAACCCCTTTGATTATCTTTTTTGTGAATTTAAACCTTCTCATATATTCCACAAGTGTTTAGCATAATGCAACTTGCTAGCCTTGTGAAGCAATTTTATTCCATGACTGTCTAGCATAATGCAATATGCTAGCCTTGTGAAGCAATGATAATTTTTATGGATACACACATTTTGATGAATTAAGTGTGTGTTTTTCATAATTTTGTCTTTGGGGCTTACCTAGTGTATACCGAACTACACTAGCCCTTGTGAGCTTATTTTATGGATGTGACATAATACAACTTGCTAGGCCATCCTTTTTTGTTTTGCACTGGCTTTGACATTGTATGCTTGTGTATCTTGTCTTGTTGCACATATCTTATGTATGAATTTTTTTCATTTGTTCTTGGTTAGTTTCCTATGGGATCTTGGATCTTGGGGGCTTGCGTAATTTCCTTGATCTTTGTCATCCTATCACATTAACATTTGTGCACTTGGACCCCTCTTAACACATATTTTTATACTTTATTGTGAGTCTGAGTGTAAGTTCATATTATCACTAAAGTGGGGGCTAAATGTAGTGTAAGAAATTATATACCTTCACAATTTCACACTATGTTTGTGTCCTTTAATTTATTGGATTTAATTAAGCTTCTAATTTTCTGAATTATGCATTTCAAAGCCTTATTTTTCCCGTTCTCTAAAAGGAGAACTGACATTAAATAAATACAATCAATAATTAATTCACCATGAAATATGTGTGTCTTGGACTTATAGGTTAGGACCTTTCACCCATGGGCGAATGGGTCCCCTTTAAGTGCCAATACCCATTTTAAAATATGATTTTGGCAGTATTTTAATGATTCAAATTCAACTTGCACTTGTCGGATTTTGGAATCCATTTTTTAGGAAATTAGAAAACACCTATAAATGCATAGTCTTTTTATCATTTAAAATCTAAGACATGTGATCAAGATATCCTATCAAAACAAAATATTGTCAAGATCATTCAAGAGCAGATTTATCAATCATTTGTTGCAACAATCAAGATCCTAACATCATGTCCAATTTTATGCATGTTCATGTCATCTTGTGAAGGCTAATATGCATTGTTGATCCTCAAGAATCCAAGCATTTCAAGTATCAAAATCAATCAAGCAAAGAAATAACCAATTCATTTGAAGAGATGTGTTTGAATCCAATCCTCTAAGGGAAGCCATTGAAGGGTGGTGAGTTGTAGCAAGCATTTTTTATTCACCATTTCCTTCCTTTTTCATTCACCATTTCCTTCCTTTTTCATTATATTTCTATCAAGGTTTAATTACCAAACTAGGATTTGACCAAGGTAAATCTCCATACAAACAAAAAAATCCTCTTTGTGTATGTGCAGATCACAAGTCGAAGAAGGATTAAAGAGATATTGAAGAGAAATTTTGCAATGTTGCATTTGTTGCCATCATTGTTGTCAAGCCACATAAATTAAGTTACAGACTTTATTTTTGACTTTTTGAGAGTGGGATCTGTGTCAAATGAAAGATCAAATCTTGCATCAGAGGACCCAAAATTTGATCCAAACTCATGTACAAATACCCATTTGCTCGTGGGAAAATGAGTCCTTGTAGACACCTCAAAACCAATTTTTCTGAGCAAGTTTGTTATCCTCTACACTTCCCATATCCACTAGTAAACTGTTGTTTTCATTTTTTAGTCTTCAAGATATTGCATTTTAATATTAAGGTGAACCACCAAAAACATACAATAGGGAAAGAGGATTCCCCAATAGGCCCCTAGGGCTTTTCACCTAGGAGCTTTGTTTGTGGAATGGCTCTCTTTCACACTAAAGGATGGTGTTTATAGGTGAGTTCATTCAAAGATAGGGGTTGAATGGGGGTTGTGTTGTGTGTGATTAAGTGTGTCTAAATTTTTTAATGTAATGAAACTAACCAACTATGAAATTTAAAGTAATGTAAATCTAAACTACACGCAAAGTAAACTAAATGACCTAAACGTTTGCAAACTAGAAAGAAACAGGAAGGTACCGAAATGGTGCACTTGGGAAATAAAGGTTGAAGAAGAGGAGCCTGGGAATATTATAGAATCTACTAAAAATTATCATAGGGACACTTACACTAGAATGGGTGACCTAGTCCTCCTACTAGGAAACTTTGTTGAAACGGGTTTCTGGTAAAAGGGTATCCAGAAACACGAAAACCACCTTTCAAGCCTGGGAAAAGGATAAATTTGCCAATGATGGTGACCTAGTCCTCTTGGAGCTTTTGAGAGTTTTGAGGTTGAAATCTATAGGTACCCACTTGTACTTCCTTTTTTGACAGAGACTCGTGTTCGAATCTTCAGAAAATGACCTGCAAGTTATCTTTTGGCTTCTTCTTAGGGTTTGTTGACTTGCTCGATGTGGATGGAATGATGGAACTCTTTTCAACACTTTTCTCCTTGACTAATCTACATACACACCTACAAAGCACACATGCAAAGAGAAGGAAAGGGTTAGCGTTAGAGAATAGGGGTTTGCCTTAGTCAAACCCCTTGTTGGTAATCAAACCCAAATAAAATAAAAAGGAAAAAGGAAAGGTAAATGAACAACATGTAAATGTAGACACTCACCAAACCTTTGAGGATGAAATCTAAAGATGTGCAAGAACCAGCTCCAGTAGATGATGTCTGAAAAAATGCCAAGTGCTTGAATGCTTGCTTGAGAAGATTGAGTGCTTGAGTGATTGTGAAGATGAAAGATGTTAGGGGGGGTAAAATGAGGATGAAAACTCTTATTTATACAATTCATTCCCTAATTTTCTGAAAATAACACATGATAGGTCGACCTTAGGTTTTTCGAGGCAAATTCCCGTTAGAATTTATTTTTAAATTTTATGCCAAAAGGGACTATGTCAACCAAGGTGGCAACCTAGTCCACTTGGACAAATTCAAGTGGTGGGCGATGATTAAGTGGTGTTTAATGATGATTAATGGGCTTGTCCCCCGAAACACGCATAGGTTGGGTCTAAAAGTACATTAAGGGGGCCAATTTATCATGAGAAAGGGTGAATTTAGTAATGACAAGCCTAGGAAAGTGTGAAGATGTGTTACAAAACTTTGGCACAAGGCTTGTAAAGGGTTAAAATGGAGTTTTTTAGGTGAATTATGTTGAAAGGGTCTTAGAAAAGTGGGAAGATGTGTTACAACACTTCACAACACCTTTGTAAAACATTGTTAGGCTGTTGATTTGAAAGCGTTCAAGGCCTAATGTGAATGTGTTGGCCACATTACAACATTAGATCAAAGCAAAACCAGGCCAAAATCCAAGGGAAAAGGCCCAAATGAGTGAAAAAGTGTCAAGGCTACACTTTTTGGTGACGCTTTTAGCCCCCACTTTAGTGAGAGGATGAACTTGCTTCAAACTCACACTAAAGTAGCCAAGTCATACATATCGAGAGGGATAAATGTATTCATGCTAGTAAGATGAGATGACTTCAATCAAGAGAGATGATCAAGCCCCCAGGATCTAGATCCCATGGAAAAGCAAACATAAGCACAAAATATCACACAAGAAAGTCATGTGAAGAAGTGAACAGAGAAGGAAAGTCGGATCAAGCTTCAACCATTTGTCCACCTAGTTGTGGATCAGATCTAGGTTGTTTGTCCAAAAAGATGATGTGTGCTCACTCTAGGGCAACGAGACTATTGGTTTTCCATCGAGTGAGAAGGCCCAAAAGGTGAGAGACATACATATGGTTGGTATGCAGTCACACACTCAAAGATTTCTATGGGGAAATTTGTGCCCCTAGTTGGGCTTCCCGCTCAACCATACCAAAGTTATACCTCCTGATAACTTTGATAAGGCACCAAGAAATACAAGGGTTGAGGTTACTGAGAAAATCAAAGTTGTGTATACTTGGATCTCATAAACAAGTGCAAGAAGGCACCACCAACATGCAAGTTGTATTATGCAAGGTGGCCATGTATGCAAAATGCAAAAATCCAACATGAAAAATGCAAAATGAAAAATGAAAATAAAGTGTTCAAAGGAGTCTTGTTTAGTTTGTGTGAGGTATTTTACTTAGGGAACATTGTATCTAATGTCTCCAAGAGAGGACCAATCAAAGGATAGAAATTTCATAGCATAGGGTATGCAGTGTGTCACATCAGGCCGCTAATAGGAATGTAATATGCTAAGATAAGTCACTTTCATGAAAGACATTACACTTAATGTCATCCAAAAATTGAAAAAAACATCATATAAAGTAACAAGGTTGCACTGGGAACCAAGGTCAAAGAAAAGAAAATGCAAAAATGAATAATGAATAATGCCAATGTATGCCCCAACTTTAAAGAAATTTCTACACACCGTTTTGTGAGCAATTATTTTAAAGTAGAGAAATCAAAAATACGAAAAGAAAAAAGAAAAAGACATGAGAGCCAACCTGGAAATCCCTATGCCAAGTCATATGTTTCCAAGGGAGGCTACATCATGTAAAAGAAGAAAAAATAAAGAAGAAAAAAGAGAAGTGGGGGGGGTGTGTTGCCCCCAAAATGAAAAACAACACCAAACATAGAAGGGATCTATGGATTTGGGGTCAGTATGTTCATTCTGGTCTCAATGCTTTCAATCATCCTCAAAAGGAAGGAAAAAAGCAAAAGAAAAGGAAAAGGGTCCTTTTAGGTCAACATGAAGGAGACCTTGCAGTCTCAATGCCTTGCATCATCCCCAAGAGGAGGACAAAAAGAAAAAGGGTCCTTTTGGGTCAACATGAAGGAGACATTGTGGTCTCGATGCCTCAATCATCATCCCCAAAAGGAAGGAAAAAAGAGAAAAGCGAAAAGTGAAAAGAATGTACAACATATAGAAGAAGTGAGGTACAAATAGAAGAAGGGCACAAAGAGAGAGGACATCAAACATAAAATTATAGGGAGAAAATTCCACACACAAGCAAACATGCAATAGAAAAATAAAGGGCTAGTACGGTAAATGCTCATCAACTGTCAAGCAAGTCATATGCCTCCCAGTCTTGTTCAATGTAAAATGCGGGAGGGCGACTAGCTAGAGGGACAACCACAATTGCAAAACTAGTATCTAGATCAATTCTCGTTCTAGGGTATGTTTCATGCAAGCTCATAGAGGAGGGGAATAAAGTGTTTAAAGTGGTATAGACTTCCTCATCTATTTTGGAAATATCCTCATCATCATCATCCAAGTTAATGACGACAGGAGGGTGGATGACAAAGTCAATTGCATCGTGCAACGCTTGTGGGGATGGAGGTATAGGATCATGTCATGGCGGTGAGGGGGAAGTGTCTTCATGCATCACTTATGGAAAAGGTGGATTGTTATTTTCATCATTTTCTTCATTATGTAACTTGCGAGAAAGAGCACGACAACGATGCCTATACTCCCTAGATCCTTTATTTATTTTTATTCTTTTGTCAAGTTGCAGCTGAGAAGGAGCGGGCTGGTCAACGATAGGTTGCTTATCATTCCTAGGGGGAGGAACGGGAGGAACCATAGGTGGGTCATCCACTTTCTCCTTGACTTTATACAATTTTTTGATGTGAGGAGGTAGGATAGAATTACTACAATTATCTCTAGGCCTCTTTGAGGATGTAGAGGAGGTTTTAGGTGTGGTTTGATTTGGCATGTCTGATTTGGGTTGCAGCATAGTTTCACCGAGGATAGGAGTTGCAGAGGTAGATGGAGGCATATTGCGAAGAGATAATTCATAGATTTTCTTTTCCTTAAACTTTCGATAGTCAATGAAAATAATTCTCTTCTACGTGTGATTGGTTCCATCGGCTCTGGCCAAAAGGCTTCTAAATAAAAGTTTCCTTTGTAAGATAAAGGATTGAAGCCATTATGGTCAACAGTGAATATATCATTGTCAAAGGGAAACTTCAAATATTTGTGAATAACAGAAGGGACCACTTTAGCCATGGATGGTCTAGTCGCAAACAAAATTGATCTGATTGTGGAATGATAGAAAAGGTTGCGTCCAATGTCTTAGTGCCTATTTGCAATGGGAGAGCAATCAATCCAATCTTAGGGTAGGAAAAAACATTATGCATTTTTATCCATGCATTAGGTTTATTATAAAAATCTTGATAAAGATCATGCAATACTGAGAACTCTTATGTGATTACGTTCTCACCACAAGCAAGATCTATGAGCATCCCATTAGTGGGCTTATCATAGATTTTGTTGGCAATGTAGAGAGGACCATCAAGAAGGTTTTTGGGTATGTCTTGAGGTGAAAAGGTAATGTCAAGAGATGTTTTGGTTTGGACCTTATGAGGGATAACTTCAATTGTGCCTACCATTTCATTTGTAGGTTGGACATGGGTCACATGTTGAAGAAGGTCAGAATGTTCATCTTGTGTAGCAACATTCATAACATCACTTTATGAAGTTTCATTGGCTTTAACAAATGACACATTGTGTTTAGGCATGGGGTTGGTGAATAATTGAAAATTTTGATTGGGAGGGGCCACCGAATTATTGCCTTTATCATGAATACCAACAATGAATAGATGACCCAAATCAATGAGGTCTTGCACAAGGTTCTTAAGATGCTTACATTTCCCAGTGTCATGTTTGTTCTGACGATGAAATTAACAATAAGCATTGGAATTAAAGGATGGAGGTAAGTTATTATTAGGATTGGGTCCATAGATAGTAGGTAAAGTAATCTTTGTTGTTGTAGAAGCTGGCTCATTGTATTATGGAGTGTATCAGGTAAAGGTGTGAAGGTACGTATAAGATCTCCATAATTGAAATGCACCACAGTCTTAACAACCACAATTTGATTATTGGCAAGTGGAGGAGTTTGGGAAGGAGGTTTAAATTGCAAAAACCCTTTGTTTGGATTTCAAAATGCTTGAGAGTTGATTTGGTTGGTAGCATCGGACATTTCAACTCAACTAAAAGTGGATCGCATATCACGACTACTAGTTGAATTGTGATAATCACAAAGTGTTGTGCATAAGTGCATAAAGGAAGGGAACTTCATCAGGGTGAGTTTATCTTGAAGGGGTGTGAGCAAGTTTTCAATAAACATCTTTTGCAGATGTGGTTCGGGGAGCTTGACGTCGATTTGAGAGTAAATTCATTGGTATCATGAGATAAAGTTTGTTATCTTTTTGTCATTATGTTGTTTACATCTCATCAAATCAACTAATGTCTTTTTGGGAGTCATGTGGACTTGGAAGTGGTTGATGAATGCATCCACAAGTTCATTGAATTAATGAATGGAATTATTCAGCAAGGAAGAAATCCAATCTAAAGAGGTGTCTTTCAAGGTCCTTGGAAAGAGTTTAGCTATCAATTTATCATCAAGAGAAAAATAACTACACAAGGCAGTATATGCATTAACATGATTAGATGGATCACCCTTCCCTCCATAATTCTCAAACCTAGGTATTTATATTCCTTGTGGAAAGGGTGTTCACAAGATGTCTAATGATAAGGGGTTGTTCTGAACATAGTGTGTGAGTGAACCATGTTGGTTTTGATTGATAGTGGAAATCTGTTGTTGCATGGAGGAGACGGTGTGGAACTATTTTGTGATGAGAGGATCGATAGAAGTGGGATTAGGTGGAAGATAAAGTGGTGATGGGGTGAATGCAGTGGTGGGGAAATTAAATGGAATGTTAATGGGTGGAATGGTAGGAGAGGATACATTATGGGATTCCATGTAGGAGATAGGAAGACTGGTAGGAATACCGAGGGAAGGTATCACATTGCTAATTTTTTGTGTAGTTGCAGTGACATTAGGAGAGGCATAGGTTGGAATAGAAGCTATTTTCGATGGAGGAGGGGTATGAGATCCTCCTTGGATAACAATAGGTGTGGCTGGTTAAGAGACCCTAGGTGTGGAAGAGACATTTTTGTGGTATATGTCAATGATTTTCTTCACAACACCTAAGCCATTATCATTGTCAAGCATATGATGAATATTTTCTATAGTAGGGATAGCAGTGATGGCTATGGTCTCAAAACTCACTTCATGTTGGAGTTTATCTAGGTTTGCATGAATGTTAAATATCTTTTCATGTGGGAGGTAATCAAATTTATTGTCAACATGTGTGTCTCCTAAATGCAGGGAGTTACTAAGGGTGGTTTCAAGGCCTAGTGCACTATTGTCAATACTAGGAGTAGAAACTCGAGAGACCCCAAGATTTACAACAAGAGTATTGTTTCTAGATGCCATGAGTCTAGAGCTTCATCTTGCAATGGTATTAGCAAGAGAACACCAAACACTCCTACATTTTTTTCTAAAGGCGAAATGGGTGCAAATGCAATGTAAACAAAGAAGGCTAAAATTCTTATAACTAGGATTCTGGAAAATAAAATAGAAATGAAGTAATAGAAAATAGAAGTGAAGAAAATGCTTTAAAATTTCCAAAAATTATAGAGTGAATGGTGCAAGGGGACTAGGTCGCCTAGTGTGGCGAATTAGTCCTAGCAATGATATTTTTGGCACTTTTCAAAAAAAATTACTAGTTTTCATGCTTTCTATGCTTTTCTGATGCAAACACAGAATGGAAATGTAGATTTTCTTTTAATTTTCAATGAAAATGCAATGCAAAGTGCAAGCTAACATGAATTTTTCACTAATGCACTTTTTTATAAACCCTAGGATGCAAACAATGCAAAAACCCTAATGCAATTCAAGCTTTGTCCTAAGATGCAAATGCAAGATCAAAAGATTAACAAGTGTTGTACAGTCAAATTCACCAAAACGAACCACCAAAAACATACAATAGGAAAATAGGATTCCCCAATAGGCCCCTAGGGTTTTTCACCTAGGAGCTTTGTTTACGGAATGGCTCTCTTTCACACTAAAGGATGGTGTTTTTGGGTGTAGGGGTTGAATGGGCATTGTTTTGTGTGTGATTAAGTGTGTCTAAATTTTGTAATTTAATGAAACTAACCAACTATGAAATGTAAATTAATGTAAATCTAAACTACATGCAAAGTAAACTAAATGTATGCAAAGTGGAAAGAAACGGGTAGGTACAGGAATGGTGCACCTAGGAACTAAAGGCTGAAGAAGAGGAGCTTGGGAATATTTTGGAATCTGCTAAAAATGCTCACAGGGACACTTATGCTAGAATGGGTGACCTATTCCTCCTATCGGGAAACTTTGTTGTAACGGTTTTCTGGCAAAAGGGTATCCTGAAACACAGAAACCACCTTTCAGGCCTGGGACATGGAAAAAGTCACCAATGATGGTGACCTAGTTCTCTTGGAGCTTTCGAGAGTTTCGAGGTTGGAATCTGTAGGTACCCACTTGTACTTCCTTTTCTGACAGAGACTCGTGTTCAAATCTTCAAAAAATGACCTGCAAGTTGTATTTTGGCTTCTTCTTAGGGTTTGTTGACTTGCTTGATGTGGATGGAATGATGACACCCTTTTCAACACTTTTCTCCTTGACTAATCTGCATACACACCTACAAAGAACACATGCAAATAGAAGGAAAGGGTTAGGGTTAGAGAATAGGGGTTTGCCTTAGTCAAACCCCTTGTTGGTAATCAAGCCCAAATGAAATAGAAATGAAAAAGGAAAGGTAAATTTACATGTAAATGTAGACACTCGCCAAACCTTTGAGGATGAAATCTGAAGATGTGCAAGAACCAACTTCAATGGATGATGTCTAAAAATGCCAAGTTCTTGAATGCTTGCTTGCTTGAAAAGATTGAGTTCTTGAGTGCTTGTAAAGATGAAATATGTTGGGGGTTTAAAATGAGGATGAAAACTCTTATTTATACAATTCATGCCCTAATTTCTCAAAAATAACACATGAGAGGCCAACCTTAGGGTTTGGGAGACAAATTCTCGTTAGAATTTTGTTTTAATTTTGAATTTTATGACAAAAGGAACTAGGTCGCCAAAGGTGGCGACCTATTCCACTTAGATAAATTCAAGTGGTGGTCATTGATTAAGTGGTGTTTAATGATGATTAACGGGCTTGTCTCCTGAAAGATGCTTAGATCGGGCCTAAAAGTATATTAAGGGGGGAAAATTATCATGAGAAAGGGTGAATTTAGTGATGACAAGCCTAGGAAAGTGTGAAGATGTGTTACAACACCTTACAACACTTTGGCACAAGGCTTGGAAAGGGGTAAAATGGATTTGTTTAGGTGAATTATGTTGAAAGGGTCTTAGAAAAGTGGGAAGATGTGTTACAATAGTTCACAACACCTTTGTAAAACACCATTAGGTTTTTTTTTATTTGCAAGAATTCAAGGCCTAATGTGAATGTGTTGGCCACATTACAACATTAGATCAAAGCAAAACCAGGCCAAAATCCAAGGGAAAAGGCCCAAATGAGTGAAAAAGTGTCAAGGCTACACTTTTTGCCGACACATAGGGTCTATGAGATCATTAGTTTAATCATTCCATAATATTTCCAATCAATTTAAATCCCCCTTAGGATATAGATCCAGGTTTGGTTTACTCACCATGAAGGTTGATAGTCAAACAATTCACCTTGTTGATCTATATCCCAACAAAATTTATGAAAATGTAGAAATGACCCTAGGTTATGAATACTAATCTTATAATCACCACATTTTTATGTTTCGGACCATTAAGGTTGATAGTCAAACAATTCTCCTTGTTGATCTATATCCCAAATTTATAAAAATGTAGAAATGACCCTAGGTTATGAATACTAATCTTAGAGTCACCCATTTTTATGTTTCGGGCTTATATGAAAGGTGCCCAAAGATTTATTTTGCATAAAACATGAAAAAAAATTGAGCATTCTCTCCATTAGGTTTGCATATTTTAAGACATTATTCTAAAAAATTGCCACAATAATGTCAAGCTCTTTCTTACCTTATAACCATGTAATTTTTGTACAATTCAAATACACTAATTTTTTATTTTTTTATTCCTTTTGCTAGTGCCTTCATTTTTCACCAAAAACCTATGAATTATTATTTTTTTCATTCTTTATCCATTCATCTAAATTTGAAACAAAATACATGTTTACATTCTAGACTCATTATTTAAACATTAAAAAAATTGATTAGTTTTTTCAAAATTAAGGGAAGAGCACACTTAATTTTCATTTTTTCCAATAAAAGTGGCAAGCCACTAAAATTTATTAATTATAGAAGGATTACATTGTCAGATTTCCATGTTGAATCTCCAAAGGAGTAGATTACAAGATCAAAATTGAAAAAAAATAAAAATTCAAGAACCCTATAATAAAGAAAAATTACATCGGTGGGAGAAAAATAGCCTCCTCGAGAGCAAATACATTGCAAAATTATGAAGAATTATTTCACAAACCACAAAGGAAGACAACTGAGATAGATATGTATGCACTAGATATGTGTAATAAACCCATGAAGCATCAACCACTACAATTGAAAAGATAAGGGTGGTGCACAAAACCTGGAATAGTCAAAATTGGGTAGAAATTCTTCAAGAACCCATGAAAATAGCCACAAAGTAACTTGTGAGAACCAACTATTGAAGAACAAAAGAGGGTGGTGCACAAAAAAAACCCATGCCAACCACAAGAAGAAAAAGTGATTAATTTTTAAACTCCACTCTTTGCAAAGGAAGGTACATCAAAGAAAGGAATGGTGTGAGGTTCAACCAAGGCATGTCAAGCTAGTCAACCCTCAACTAATCAAGTAGGACCAACGAGGACCACCTATTCTGGATTCATTCGAAAATGATGAATCCATCTCCAATTTAATGGGACTTCGTGACAACGTGTCATACGGGGATCATAAAGTAGGTTTTGATATTGAAATAGACACACAAGCTTACTATAGGGAAACAATTGAGTCCCTCTATCACAAAATGAATGATATGAGAATCATATGTTGATCCTTAACTGAAATCCACATTGTGGCACTTTTTTATCATAGAATAGTAATAACAAAGGACACATCCAGCTGTGAAAACCTATTTAAGGCATTGAAGAATGAGGGATTCAATCTTCCTCTTAGTGCAAAACATCAAGAAAAGTCAATAGTGCTTGTCGAGAAAGCTAATCTAGTAATTGTAGGAATAGATGAAGCACCTCATATCACTTTCTTAAAATATCGAAAGGAAAAAATTGCATGGTCATATATGAATATGCCTGACCTTGCTCTTGAAGTAGTTGTCCACCATCTTGTAGTATATCCTCATGTCAAACTAGTAAAACGGAAGCTAAGAAAGATGCATCCGCAAATAATGTTGTTGGTCAAACTAGAATTGCAGAAACTTCTCGACATGGGATTTATCCGACTAATAGATTATCTTGAGTGGGTTTCAAACCTAATTCCAGTCTCAAAACCCACTAGGGGCATCAAAATATGTATTGACTTCAAGGATTTAAACAAAGCATGTCCCAAAGATGACTTCCCTCTTTTGAACATTGATATCATTTTAGATTTGATTGCTAGACATGAGATGTTGTCACTTATGGATGGATTCTCGGGATACAATCAGATTATGATTTCCAAGGAAGACGAACATAAAATAGTGTTTACATGTCCATGGGCAACCTATTGTTGGAATATGATTATGTTTGGGTTAAAGAATGTTGGAGCTACTTATTAGAGAGCAATGTCATTGATCTTTCATGACATGATCCACAAGACTATAGAAGACTATGTGGATGACATTTTAAGGAAGTCAAGAACAAGGAAGGAGTGTATAGAAGTACTAGGACCAATCTTTGATAGACTTGAAGAGTACAAGGTGGGGTTAAATCCAAAAAGTACATATTTGGTGTAACATCAGGCAAACTCCTAGGGTACATTGTATCACAAAGAGGAATTGAGATAGATCCAGCTAAGGCCAAAGCAATTATGGATATGGATCCACCACAAACATTGAAGAAAATATGAGGTTTAAAAGGGAGATTGCAGTCTATCAGGAGATTTATAACATAGTTGGTAGATAAGATTCATCCATTTTCTCACCTTCTTCACAAGGGGATAACATACAAATGGGTCAAGAAATGTGATAAAGCCTTCCAACAAATCAAATATTATTTACTAACACCTCATGTCCTTATTCCACCAATACCAAATAAACCTTTGATCTTGCATATCTCAGCTACATCAGCAACTTTAGGTGCTCTTCTGGCTCAACATGATGAAACAGGGAAGGAAAAATAAATTTACTATATTAGTAGGACTTTGGTGGGTGATCCCACAAAATAGGTTTACAATTCCATTGAGGAAAAAAAATTGCAAAAAATGCCCCCATGAAGAAAATTTTGGGTTTTGGGGGGTTTGAACGAACTAAGGGTTCGAGCGAACCCAAAAAGGGGTTCGCTCGAACCCACCTTTGAGCGAACCCTACTCAAGTATGGGACACATATTTTTCATGTTTCCATAATGGAAACAAAAGAAAATTTTGGGAAAAAAGGGAGTTTGCTCGAACCCCCCTTCGATCGAACCCCCATTCGCTTAGAATGTCAAGGGGGGTTCGCTCGAAGGGGGGTTCGAAATATGTATTTTTTTTAGTTTGAACAAACAGATTTTTCACCAAAAATCAAGCTCTTTGTTCTGCACATGGTGAAAAATATCAAATTATCAAAAATGAAATTGAAAAATATCAGTGCACTAGACATTGATGTCCCTGATCCAACAAAAAAAAATAGAATTTTGATACATACAAAAATAGTTATGTTTCAGCCAATGAATCATGTCTAAATTATAACTGGTTTGACTTTGAAACTTTAATTAAGAAAAAAATATTCAATGAAATTCTATAAAACCAATTCCATGCACTAGATATCATAGTTACGAATCTAAATTTTAAAAAAATAGAATTTTATCCTTCATAGAAAAAAGTTATGTGTTAGCCAGTGATGTCACTCTTTAAAAATGGTGTTTACTATTAAAAACTATTTTTCAAAGGAGATGGAAAAAGAAGTGCAATGTGATTCCAAAAATTTTGAAAAAAATATATTTAAAATCTACAGCCAAAATTTCACAAATCACTAGTTTGCATCATCTCCAAATTCCTCATGGTTTAGCCGCTATAGGTGCCTGGAAGTGAAGATTTAGTTTAAAAAACTCAGTTTAATGTCTAGTTTGGCCAAAAATTGTAAACCACTATTGTGGAGTCACCCTAGTTGGGTATGAGATGAATTACTCACCCATTGAAAAGGCTTTCCTAGCAATAGTCTTCACTTCATAGAAATTTAGATACTACATGCTTTCACACCAAATAAAGCTCATCACTAAGATTGATCCATTGAAATATTTGTTATCCAAGGCAACTCTCACTAGATGAATGGCTAAGTGGGTGATGATCCTAACATAGTTTGATATAAAATACATGGAGAGAAAAGCTATCAAGGGACAGGTCATCAGAGATCAACTGGTAGCTCGACACCTATCTATGCAAAGAATTCATTGGTATCTGAATTTCTTGATGAATCAGTATTTTTCCTCAACGTAGTGGATCAGTGGAAGATGTACTTTGATGGATCACATACACAACATGGATCTGAAGCAGGCATTCTCTTCATCACCCCGAAGGGTGATTATATTCCTAAGTCATATTGGATATCTTTTCCATGCACCAATAACATCACGGAGTATGAAGCCCTTTCATAGGATTGAGAATTGCAATACAGTGGAAAATATAGGAATTGAAGGTCTATGGAGATTCATAGCTGATTGTAAATCAAGTCAATGATGATTATCAGACCAAGGATGAAAATCTCACGCCCTAAAAAAATATGGTGGAAATTCTTAAATATTTCTTCATCAACATCACATTTGAGAAAATACCCTGTATCAACAATCGAGTAGTTGATGCTATGGCAACTATTGGGTCATTATTAGACATGCCCCATAACATTTAAATATGAATTCTTCATCGAGTAGCTTCTCGTACCAACATTCAAGATACCAAAATTTGAATTTGTATGTGAAATCATTGGTCTCGATTCTCCCTAGTCTCATGACATCTTCACCTACCTACACAGAGGAATCCTCCCATCTAACATTACTCTGAATCTTAAGAAAATATTTGTCAAGAAAACATCTTGATTTGTTATCCCAGGTGATACCCTTTACCGTCGAAGTCTCGAAGGGACATTATTATGATTTGTTAACCAAGAGGAAGCTTTGAATACATTGAAAGAAGTACACAAAGACATTTTTGGATCACATTCAAGTGGTATGACCTTAGCTAAGAAAATATTGAGAACATGGTACTACTGGCCTACCATGGAATAAGAAACTCATGAATATGTCAAGAAGTGCATGCAGTGTCAAGAACATGGGGACCTTATCCATGCACCATCTCAAGAACTCCAACCAATTGTTATGCCTTGGCCTTTCTCGCAATGTGGACTCAACCTCATAGGAAATATCACTCCTACCTCATCTAATGGTCACAAGTTCATCATTACAACCACTGAGTATTTAATGAAGTGGGTTGAAGCGATCACTATGACCTACAAACCAGGAAAAAAAATCTCTAAATTCATCTTGAACTACCTCATTTTTCTTAACGGTGTTCCACAAGCCCTTATCTTAGACAATGGAACACCTTTCAAAAATTAGGATGTTCGTGAGTTATTCCAATGGTTCAATATCCAACACCGGTTCTCTACTCCATACTATCCCCAAGGCAACGGTCAAGTTAAGGCTTCGAACAAAACCATCCTAAAAATTCTCAAGAAGACAATCAATGAATTTGGTCATGGTTGGCATCTGTAATTAACCTTGCCTTATGGACCTATAGAACTAGTATTTGCACATCTACAAGTGCCACACCCTTTTCCCTAGTTTATATAACTAAAGCTATCTTACCAATTGAGGTTGAGCTCCCATCGTTGAGAGTGTCACTGCAAAATTTCATAACCGATGAAGAATATAGGGTGTCCCGATTGGACAAGCTACAATTGTTGGATGAGCGACGTCTTGATTCTTTGAATCATTTTCAAGCTTATCAAAACTGACTCAAAAGAAGCTATACTAAGAAAAAAAAGTGTTCCTTCTAGGTGGGAGATCTGATACTGAAGGAGAATCATAAGAATATCCCATATACAAATAGAAAAGGGAAGTTTGAGCCTAATCGGTTAGGACCGTTTTTTGTCACAGCTAGTTACAGTTCGGGAGCATATTAGTTATCAACACTTGAAGGAGAACCCTTCTAAGAGCCCATCAATAGCTTGCATCTCAAAAAAAATTATGCCTAGGATCGAAGGGTATAAATCTGAACCATGGGGAAAATGTGGGGAAAAGGGACTCACAATACAAGAAAGGAATCCCTAATCCTTAATTTTCCCTTTTATTATGGGGGGATGGTTCATTCAAAGAACCTAGGATCCCAAATCGGATTGACTATAAACACAAAGGTGAGTCATTTCTCAACAAGGGAGACCTAGGAATATTCCTAAAGCTTCGAAGGGTTCACCACCAAGCAAAAACTTGGAAAAGACAACTTGATATTCAACTCACAAATTCTATTAATGCAAACCAAATAATGAGTGCAAATGATAAAATTAAGTAACAGTAAGTTAGGATGTATGTACCTGGGAAGTTTGGAAATGTGAAGGATTCTGGAAATGAAAAAATATTGTCAAAATATGCTAGAGAGGACTAAGACACCCTTACTTTCTTCTTAGTCCCGCTACTATTTTTTGGGGCAAACACAAAATCTTCGGATGTCGAAATAGAATCTGAAAGAATCTTTGCAAAATACCTCCAGGAGGAGTAAGACGCCCTTATTATCTTCTTAGTCCCAATCTAAATTTCTACAATTTCATAATGTGATCCTAAGGTCCAAGGTCTGCACTTCCTTCTTCTCAGATCTCAAGTCATGAAACTTCCAGATCTGTCTTGTAGGTGACTTTCTGTGAAGATGACAACTTAGCAATGCAACTTTGTAACTTTACAAATTTTCACTTCAAATGATCTTCAATTCTTCAACCTAAATCATCAAATACAAACATACAAGAGACGAAAAACTTGCTTGTTAGTAAATGGGGGCTTGCCTTGGTCAAACCCCTTGTTGGCACTAGTAAAATTTGGTAAATAAATGACTATGTGACTCACTTTTAGTCACAATAACTAAAGATGACTAAATTCTACTTATTTTTTGCAACACAACTATAAATGACTAAATAAATAACTAATTTGATCATCATAAGTGACTAATTTGATCATCAGGTAAAAAACACAACTAAATAATTAGTCACAAATAAAAATTAAACAATATGATATTAAAGTGGATAATTAAAAAATATATTTTGAATTGAGGGAGTGGATTGTAATATAATATAATATAATAATAATATATTATATTATATTATATTACAATACAATATATTATATAATATATATAATAATAATATAATATTATATAACAATATATATATAATATTTATATTATTTAATATAATATTTATATTATATAATATTATATTTATACTATATTATTAATATTATTATATTATATTATAATATATTTAATATTATAAAGTAATACAAAAGCGAGAGATTTAATGTATGGTAATTTATTTACTTTCGAATCCATTTTGAAATGCTTTTTGCATGGGAAAATTAACCCTAATGTGTGGGCAAATTGGTCGTAATTTTCATTTTAATCAACATATTCTAAAACCCTAATGCACGAGTAATACTCGACAGGAGATTTTCAGGTTGTAGCTCGCCAAATTGGAGAAGTGAAAGGTCAATACCAGTAAGGAAGAGTTTGGAGGAGTTGAAACCAATAGCAGTGGGGAAAGCAACAAAAAATGACACAGGGCTTCACTCAATGGCAGCCGCACTGTGCACCCGATCATGTGAGAAGGTTCAATGGCAGCGAAACTATGCATATCATGCAGATTTTGTTGGTATTTTCCATACTATAAAAACCTAAATGTGATCATTATCAGATCTTGGCCATAATTTGATTTTAATAAACATACTGTAAAACCCTTATTGTTGAAATCTTATTTTCAAGTTGCAACTCCTCAAATTGGAGAAGTGAAAGGTCAATACCAAGGAGGAAGGGTTTGGAGAAAGAAGTGGAGGAAGAGAAAAGGTGTGTGAACTGCTTGATAGAATACCTCAAAGAAATGTAGTCTTATGGAATACATTAATTGCAGGATATGCACAAGAATTTTTTCCTTGGGGTTAGAGTGGGCACTCAAGAATTTCTTGAGTGCCTCTCTATGTTGAAATTTCCACATTTATCTGTAAACCCCTCCATGTGGAAATAATTAGGGAAATATTTTACTAATGCAACAGGTTTGTACATCTCTTAATTTTTTTCTGGTAAGGATGGCCATGAACTTCACTAAAACACTGAGAGCTAGAGCTGCCATAGTTAGACTTGAAAACGTTGGTCTAATCATGGCGATGGGAAAGCTCATACCTTGTATTGTTTACTTTCTTATGCTTGGGAGTTGAATTCATTCATGACTTTTGCATGCTATTACTATTTTATTTTTTCCCCAATTTGCACTAGTCTCACATAGTTCCTTATATAGTTATATACTTGGTAAGCTATAAATACCTTTGATGATATTATTAGTGGAAAATTTCCTAAAATGTTTTGAAATTTTCTTGGTATGTTTTATGTCTCATTTTGGATAGATGGCTTACACTTTATGCTATTGTATTTCCTTAAATCCAAGTTTTAGGAAGAGAAAGAAAATAGTTTTTTGGTAAGTGAATCGTATTTTCTTGATCAAGGCATGAAAATGATTGTACCACATTTTCCTTTGGTAATATTTTATTCAAAATTTAAAATGCTATTTCATTTTCTGTAAAAAAAAAAATTGCAGGATATGCACAAAATGATTTTATTGGAAAAGTAGTGGCAGTGAAGAAGCTATCATTAGCCCATTCTCAGCTTAGCCATGCATTAACTTCAATTCAAAATTGAAGTGAAGCTCATCTCAAATGTTCAGTTTTTCTCAAGGCCCAGAAAGACTTCTGGTGTATGAATATATGGAAAATAAAAGCCCCGATTTGTAAAGATCTATAAATTATAACTGTTGTAAACGTTCTTGAGTTTCATTTGGTTTTTGAGTTTCAAATCCAAATTAAAACTTTCAAGAAAATAAATTCATTCATATATTTTGACTTGTTATGGATGTTGTAACCATTGAGGTTTCAATTTGCCAATGAGGCTTAATGAAGTAAATTTTCAGACTCATATATATTTTGTTGTGGCTCCTCTTAATTTGTGATCAATCATATTTGTTCAAGAATTTTAGTTTTCATTTCATGGTGCTTCTCTCAACATTTGAATATCTATGATACTTGAATTTTATATGCACAAATTTGTGAGGATTAATTAAGTTAGATTTGATTTGTAACTTGAATCACTGATTCACCCAAATAAATGACTAAACCATGACTAAATAAATGACTACCATGACTAAAATAAATGACTACCATGACTAAAATAAATGACTACCATGACTAAATAAATCACTACAATGAATAATTAAATGACTACCATGACTAAATAAATGACTACCATGAATAAATAAAAAACTACCATGACTAAATAAATGACCAATTAACAACAATCAATGACTAAATTAACAACTAAATATACTACCAAATTGATCAATCAAAACAACCAATAAATGACTAAAAATAGTTTAGTCATAAATTTGGTCGTGTTATAAATGACTAGCAATAAACTACTAATGGTCATGTGACCATAAATTTTAGTAGTTTTTTAAGTCATTTATTATTGTTTTTGTACTACTATGGTAATTAAACCTTGGGATTAAATTGAATAATGAAGGGAAATGACGAATGAACAAAGTGCTATGTTGCAACTCACAAAACCCTTATGCAATCTGAAAACTTGTGTGAAGTGGCTAGTTTGAATGTAGATCTTAAATTGGATGAATGCTTGATAGATCTTGGCTTGAATTGCTTGCTTGAATCAAAACCTTACATCACAAATGTTAGCTCAAAAACACACATGATGCAAGAATAGCTTTGACATGATCCTTGAATCTTGATGATGGCTCCAAATTCTTGATGAATTGCTCTTGAATTCTCTTTTGATCACAAATTTTCTATAATGCATGAATACTCAAGTTTCTAGGATGAAAATGAGTGAAAGAACCTTGTATTTATACTTATCCATGCTTAATATCCTGAAATTACACCACAACAAGCCGACATATGAAATTATTAATTAAAGGAGGCTAAATCCTGCCAAGACTTGAAATTAAATCTTGAAAATAACCTAAGGGGGACTAAGACTCCCTAGGTGGCATCTTAGTCCTGAGGCTTGAAACTTTGGGCACAAAATCCAAAAAGGGTGCATTTTAAAGATGCTTTTGAAAAGAAGGTTCCAAGACCTTTAGAGGAAAAAGATGCCCTAAGTGGCATATTAGTCCCATTCCAAAAATCAAGGACACACAGTCAAAATCATTAAATTATCATTTATCCTTTGATGTTTTTTGAGATTAGCCATAAAATGATATAATTTATTAGGCTTGTGGATGCAAAATAGGACCAATTAAGGCATAAATAAGGATAAACAAAGCAAGGTGAACCCAAAAAAATGTGAAAATAAAAGGGTATGCATTTTCCTATGCTACATTTAGCCCCCAACTTAGTGAGAGTATGAACTTGCTTCAAACTCACACTAAAGTAGCCAACCATACAATCAAGAGGGGTTTAAATGTACGAATGCTAGTAAGATAGGATGACAATAACCAAGAGGGTGGTCAAGCCCCTGGGATTAATATCCTATGAAAGACCAACATAGGCATGAAGGAACACACTTGCGGATGATATATGAAGCCAAAACTAGATCACCAACATACACCATCAAAAATAGAAAAGGAAAAAAATGAAAAAGAAAATACTACGGATCAAGCTTCGACTAGTCATCCAATGCATTGTAGACCAGGTCTATGTTGTTTGTCCAAAAAGGGTTTACAAGTGGAATGTTTTGTCCACTATGCAAACAAAATGCATGCTCACAAGGGCTAGTGAAGCTATTTGTCCAATAAGTGAGCCCCAAGCGATCCATATCAAATTCATACCCCCATGACTATGATAAGGAAAAAAAATGCACACTCACAAGGGCTAGTGAAGCTACTTGTCCACTAGGTGAGCCCAGAGGAACCATATCAAAGCCATACCTCCATGACTTTAATAAGGTACAAAAATTCATGCAACAAGAAAGAGGGATGTTTGAAGGGATTTTTCTTAGTTCGTGTGAGGTCTTAATCTTAGTGGACATTGTTCCTAATGTCTAGAAGAGAGGACCAATCAAAGGATAAAAGATTCACAACTTAGGGAATGCATTGTGTCAAATCACCACTAAGAGGAATGTAATAGGCTAGGATAGATCAAGCTCTTGAAGGACATTACTCCCAATGTCACCATAAAGAGAAAAACACATCGCATGAAGTAAGAAAACCACATCAAGGAACATGGAAAAAAAATGCAAATGAAACCATACCAAAATAATGCTAATGTATGCCCCCACTTTAAATAAATTTTTAAACCCCATGTCGTGAGAAATTACTTTAAAGTAGACAAACATGAAAAAAAGGGAAAAGAGGGTTGCCCCTAAGAAACACATAAGGGATCTATGGATTCAGGGTCATTATTAGTCTTTTCTGCAATGATATTAGAGAGCTATGAACTGTCATCATTCCCCAGATACACATAGAACTATGAGAATGACACAAAGAGATTGAAAACAAATGAAAAACATTTTGAGTCAACATGGAAGAGACATAGGGTGTCTCGACACCTTGTGTCATCCCCAAAATAAAACACAAGACAAACATGAAAGGAAAATAAAAGATAATAAAAAATATTTTAGGTCAACATGGAAGAGACTTAGGGTGTCTCGATGCCTTGCATCATCCCTAAAAGGAAATCACAAGACAAAAATGAAAGGATAAATGAAAGGTAAAGACCAATGAAAAGGTAAAAAACTTACGACATATAGAAGAATGAAGGTACAAATAGAGGAATACACATAGAGAGGAAACATCAAAGAATACGGGGGATCACATTACACATATGAAATCAACCATTTAAAGAAATAAAAAAAGACTAGTAAATCACATGCAATTCAACCATCCAACAGGTCATCTGCATCCCAGTCTTGTTCAATATATGCAGAATGTAGGAAACTAGCCAAAGGGACAACATCAAGTATTGTACTAGGATAATCACCAGGTTCAACACGTGGTGAATCACTCGGTTTAGGAGGATCATCACAATTGTTATTTTCTAAGCTCATAGAAGAGGAAAATAAAAAATTCAATTCATTATGCACTTCCTCATAAATTTTAGTAGTATCTTCATCATTATCCAAGTCAATCACAATAGGAGGAAAAATGATAATATCCATAGAAGGTGTTGGTCCTTGTTGCACTGGAGACATAGGATCTGTTGATTCTGGTAATGGAGGAGACTCATCATTTATTGCTTATGTCAAGTCCAAATTTTGATTTTCTATTTTGTTCTCTTCATTCATCTTTCAAGCAATAGCATGACATCTATGCCTATTCTCTCTACCATTTCAGTTTCTTTTATTATGGTTTTCAAGTTGCCTTTCTGTAGGAGCGGGTTTGTCAACCATAGGTTCCTTTTCTTCTTGTGAGGGAAGAACAAAAGAAACCATGGAAGGTTGTTCAACTACTTTCTCTTTGGCTTTGTAAATTTTCTTAGGAGGGGGATTAAGACTTGTTTGGTTCTCTCTTGGCCTTTTGTAGGAAATAGGCAAGGGATTTTCTATGGATGGTTCTTGGTTAGTCGAAAGGGCTTTAAGCTCAATATTATTTTCTTCACAAGGCGGAGGAGGAAAAGTTTCAAGGGATAACTTTTCTATGCATTTTTCTTTAAACTTTTGGTAGGATAGGAAAAGGAAGTCCTCGTGGGGTCTTATAGTTTCCATGGGGTCTTATATTTTCCATGGGCTCAGGCCAAAGATTTCCACGGGAAGACAGAGGTCTAAAGCCACTATGGTTCATAGTGAATATATCATTGCTGACTGGAAAATTTAAGCACTTATGGACAACGGATGGGACCGCATTCATCGAGTGAATCCATTTGTAGCCTAACTTCACATGAAATTGATCTAAATTAGAGATGATAGAGAATGATACATTTAATTTCTTCGGTCCTACTTGTAATGGGAGTGTGATCAAACCCATCGTAGCATGAGCAAAACCTTCATGTTTTTTAATCCATGTTGTCAGTTTACCATATCTATCTTGAGTAAGTTCATTGACATATAATAATTCCTCTGTGATCACATTCTCTCCACAAATGGGATCAATTAAAATCCTAGGAGTGGGCATGTTGTTGATTATGTCGGTTATGTAAAGATGACCATCAGGTGCATGTTTGATTGTCTCTTTTGAAGAGAAAGTAATGTCAATGGGAATTTTGGTTTGTTGTATATGAGGCTCGAGGCTCGATTTCAATCACTCCTATCATTATACTCATAGAAATTTTTTCATTAGTATCCATAGGATTTTTTTCATCATCATCCATAGGATTTTTTTCATTATTGTTCGTGTTATCATCATCTGTGTCAATGCTCATCACATCGGCCTTAATGTCACTAGCCTTAACCAATGAAATATAGTGGTTAGGAATGGGGTTGGTAAAGATTTGCAAGTTTTGGTTAAGAGGAGCTACAGATTTATTACCTTTGTCATTCACACCTCCAATTTGAATATGATTAGAATCAATGAGGTCTTGCACAAGATGTTTAAGACGCTTTCAATGTTTTTTATCATCTCCTTTCTATTAGTGATAAGCATAATAGGCATTGTGTCTAAACCTTGGATGTAACGGCTTGCTAGGGTCGAGAGGTTGAATGAGAGGTAAGGTAAGCATGTCCTTGTTTATTAGTTGAGTCATGATGTTTTGAAGTGTGTCAGGTAAGGGAGTATATTGTCTTTGCGGATCTCCAAAGATAAAAGGATTACTCTTCTTTATAGCAGCTACTTGGGTATCAACCTATTGGGTAGGTTGAGAGGTAGAATGTAGTTAAAATAAATATTTATTTTGTCTTTTGAAAGGCCGGTAGGTGTTTTGGTTTGAAGATTCAGAATTTTCAAGACGAGTAGAGGTGGTTTTTTCTTGACGACTACCTACAAAATTTTGATAATCTCACAGGGTAGTGCACAAGTCTAGGAAGGAAGGAAACTTCATCATGCCAAGCCTATCCTGAGTAGTAGGTTGTAAATTTTCTATGAACATTCTTTGAAGGTGAGGATTGGGAATCTTCACACTAATTTGGGAATAAAGCAATTGGTAACGTGAAATAAAGTCAGTGACTTTTTCACCATCATTTTGTTTACATCTCATCAAATTAGCTAATGTAATTTCAGGAACCATATGCACTTGGAAATGGTTAATAAAGGCTTCAACAAGTTCATTAAATGAACAAATTGAGTTATTCGGTAATGTAGAAAACCTGTCTAAGGTAATGTCTTTCAAGGATCAGGGAATAAGCTTAGCCAAAATTTTGTCCTCATGGATAAAGTCACTACACAAAGCAGTAAAGGCATTAACATCATTAGTAGGATCTCCCTTACCTCCATATTTCTCAAATCTACGGATCTCTACACCTTGTGGCACCGGAGTTCTCAATATCTCCAAGGATAATGGGTTGCTTTTGACATAGTATGAAGGTGGACCATTTTGATTTTTGTTTATGGTGGAAACTTGACATTGAAGGGATGAAAGGTTTTGTAAAAGGTGATTTATGATAGGGTTATTTTTTGTGGTTAGAGATGGAGGTGAATATGGTGGTGGTGTGTATGTGTTGGAAGGAAAAGTGAATGGATAGCTTGTGGGAGGAGCTATAAGGTTAGATGCCACACAGGTATAAGGATCACTAGTGAAAATGCTTGAGGTAGGAAGGACATTACTAGTTGGTTGCATTGTTATGTTTACTTGAGGATTGGTATAGGTGGGAATGGAGTTTATGGTTGAAGGGGGAGGTTATGGTTGAAGGGGGAGGAATGTGTATTCCTCCTTGGTTTTTCACATTGTTTGAAGTTTGAGCACTATTGGTGGTGGAAGGAAGATTTTTTCCAAAGATTTGAGCTATATTACAAACAACTTCTAGCCCTTCATCACTTTCCGTCATGCGGTGAATACTATCTATGGTAGGTATAACAGTGTTGGAATTTTTTTCATTACTCATGCTATCTTGTAAATGGGCTAGGACTTCATGCATTTTCATTAGTTTTTCTTGAGGGATAGGATCAACCATTGTTTGAACACTTTGAATAGCACTTGTAGGTAAGTTAGGCATAGCAAATGAGTTATCAAAGGTATGATCCATACCTAGTGAACTAGTACCAACACTAGGAGTAAGAGAGCTAGATAACCTAAGGTCCACAGTAAGTGTTTTATCGTGGGATGCCATGAGTCTCGCACTTCATCTCACCAAAGTATTAATATTAGGACACCAAGTAGTACAACTCATGCAAGGGATAAACCAAAGAAAGTGCAATGAACATAAACTAAAATATTAGTAATTCTAAAAATTGTAACAGAAAAATGAAAGAAGCTAATAGAAGCACAAAAAAGCAAGTTCAAACCCTGCAAACTGCAACTTTAAAATCAATAGGGACTAAGATGCTAGCAAGAGCGTCTTGGTCCTACTTATGAAATTTTGAGGTCCCAGAAAGTGGAACAGAAAGAAATCGACCTAGACAGGATTCTGAGGCAAAAAACCATAAAGGGACTAAGACGCTAGTAAGGGTGTTTTAGTCCCATTCGAGGCTTTCTTCAGAAAAATAGTAAAATAAGGATTTTTTATAGTGTTTCAAGGTTATCTACCCAGGGACCTAATGTTTAGAAACAAAGTGCAAATGAATGCAAGAAAAGGTGACTAATTACAAGCAATTGAATGCAAGGTCGAATGCTATGTTTTCAATTTTTAAATGCACTAATAATGTTCCTAAATGCAATTAGGATAATTGAAAATACATTTTTCATCTTTTCAATGAGATAAGATGATGCAAGAAAGAAAAATGCAACCTATATGCACTTTCACTAATGCAAATGTGAGAAATCCTAGATGTACTTTTAGTAATGCAAGATGCAATGCAAGAATGAATGCAACATAGATAACTCCAAATCAGAAAATGAATGTTCAAAATGTCGAGTTCACAAAAATGAACCGTGGGGACAATGTGGGGAAAAGGGACTCACAATACAAGAAAGGAATCCCTAATCCTTAATTTTCCCTTTTTATGTTGGGGGATGGTTAGTTCAAGGAAACCTCGGATTCTAAATTGGATTGAATATCAACACAAAGGTAAGTCAATTCTCAAAAAGGGAGACCTGGGAAGATTCCTTAGGCTTTAAAGGGTTCACCGCCAAGCAAAAGCTTGGAAAAGACAACTTGATATTCAACTCACAAAATCTAGTAATGCAAGCCAAATAATGAGTGCAAATGACAAAATTAAGGAACAACAAGTTAGGATGTATGTACCTCGAAAGTCTGGAAATGTGATAGGGATTTTGGAAATGCAAAACTGTTGTCAAAATATGCTAGGGAAGACTAAGATTCCCTTATTGTCTTCTTAGTCCCGGTACTATTTTTTGGGGAAAACACAAAATCTTTGGATGTCGGAAGAGAATCAGAAAGAATCTCTGTAAAATAGCTCCAAGATAAATAAGATGCCCTTACTATCTTCTTAGTCCCAATCTGAATTTCTACAATTTCATAATATGATCCTAAGGTTCAAGGTCTGCACTTCCTTCTTCTCATATCTTAGGTTCTGAAACTTCCAGATTTGGCCTATAGGTCACTTTCTGTGAAGATGACAACTTTGCAATGCAACTTTGCAACTTTACAACTTTTCACTTCAAATGATCATCAAGTCTTCAACCTAAATTTGTAAATATAAACATACAAGAGAGGAAAAACTTGTTGATTGTTAGTAAATGGGGGTTTGCCTTGGTCAAACCCCTTGTTGGTAATTAAACCTTGGAATTAAATGGAATAATGAAGGAAATGATGAATGAACAAAGTTTTATGTTGCAGCTAACCAAACCCTTGTTATGAAATCTGCAAACTTGTGTGAAGTGTCTAGCTTGAAACTAGATCTTGAATTGGATGAATGCTTGATAGATCTTGAATTGAATTGCTTGCTTGAATCAAAACCCTACATCACAAATGTTCGCTCAAAAATACACATGATTGAAGAATATCTTTGACATGATACTTGAATCTTGATGATGGCTCCAAATTCTTGATGAATTTCTCTTGAATTCTCTCTTGATCACAAATTTTCTATAATGCATGAATACTCAAGTTGCTAGGATGAAAATGAGTAAAAGAACCTTGTATTTATACTTATCCATGCTTAATATCCTTAAATTACACCACAACAAGCTGACATATGAAATTACTAATTAAAGGAGGCTAAAATCCACCAAGATTTGAAATTAAATCCTGAAAAATAACCTAATATGGACTAAGACTCCCTAGGTGGCATCTTAGTCCCAAGGTTTGAAACTGGGGGTATAGACTCCAAAAAGGGTGCCTTTTTAAGATGCTTTTGAAAAGAGGGTCCCAAGACCTTTGGAGGAAAAAGACGCCCTAGGTGGCATCTTAGTCCCTATCCAAAAATAAAGGAAACATCCAAAATCATTAAATTATCATTTATCCTTTCATGTTTTTCGAGATTAGCTACAAAAAGATAATTTATTAGGCTTGTAGATACAAAATAGAAGAAATTAAGGCATAAATAAGGATAAACAAAGCAAGGTGGGCCAAAAAAAAGTGTGAAAATGCAAGGGTATGTATTTTCCTACACTACAAATTCCAAAATTCCAAAAAAATCAAAAATAATAACAAAATTAAAAAATATATAAAAAGTATTGAAAACAACAAAGAAAAAAATCATCCTCTAGTGAAAACCACTTCAGTGGCACTTTAGGAAAGTACCTTGGTGAAAACCTGGCAAACAGACACCTTGCATAAATAAGCACTATCCATCCATCATTGACTCTTCGACTTTTCCTGCTTCGCTATCTATCGCATTCATCCTCCATCTTATTATCCTATTATTCCATCACCCATCTGCATCTGTATCATAGATGGATATTAAGTATCATATTCCCCTTTAGTACTACTTGGCACATTCCTAGGGTTAGTTTGTCCTTCATATATCAAGGTAGTCTATCACATCACACTAGGGGAAATTTTTCTATACTTGCATCGAATTGAGTTCTTGTATATCCCTTTGAGGTTATTTCAAAAATCAAAAAACACTTGCAAAATCTTAAATATCCAAAACATTCGCAAAATCTCAAAAAAAATCCAAAAAAAATGAAAATATCACAATCCAAAAACATTCAAAACATCTTGTAATACCCCTTTGTTTCGCCTTCTGGTTCGACAGTGTCTCCTTGTGTGTTTTGTTGCTTTGATGTATTTCTGAATATTCAGATATTTTATCATGTGTGTTTTATGTTTGTACTTTGACGTTGGTACTCGACTGCTATTTGTTCGCTATCAATAAAGCGACGTTAAAGTTATATTTTGATGTGATGGTATTGTATTATGATGTTATCATTATGACACGTTTTGGATTAGCAGTATGGATGTTTGAATTAATGATATTTTATGCTTTGGATTAAAGTAATATGTTAGATACGTCAGTTAGTAATACTATATTAGTGAAGGGGACGGTATGGCATCACTCGCTTATGAGCACCCTGCGATTCCATGATTTCCTCTTCACGGTGTGCTTTATTTATGACATATTTATGCATGTGGATATACTCTATGTTCGCAGGTTGACAAGTACAGGACATCGACTCCACTTGGGTTCACAGGTTTGAGCGTGTCCAATGCCCAACAGTATTCGATTGGGAGATAGTAGCTAGGTTTTATGTGCCAAGTCGTCACCCTAGTCATAGTGTGTCGTTGGTCTTAGTGTGGTCTAGTTGTTTTAATATTGTTCAATTTGCCTTGTTTCAGTTTAAAATTGCAAGTTAGAAAAAGGTTAAAGTTTATGCTTTGGTAAGTTTAATTATCAATTAACTTTATTTGGAATATGTTAGTGATATAATTCATTTTATTATTAATTTAATTTAATTAATAAATAATTTAATCGTTGATTAAATCTATTTTATTAATTAATTAAATTTAAGATGTTGAAATAAGTTATGTTTTCATTTGAAGTTATTGATTATATTGGTTGAAATTGAAAAATAAAGGAAAATGATTTAAATTGCATTTTTAAGAAGTTTGAATTCAAAATTGAAAAAAAATAAGATATTTGCTATTTTGTTTTCAGAAATTGATGAGGGTCGGTGCATGATATTTTTGAAGAATTTCTTTATTATTGAATTTTTCTTCACAATTTTGGAGGATGAAAATTGGAAACATAGAAAAGAAGGAAGATCAAGGTTTTGGTTTTGTGGGTTTTTGGATTGGATTTGGAAAATGCTTTGAGGAATTGTTGGAAGGAGCTAGAATCTCTGAAGGAATTCAAACCACCATTGCCAACCATTCAAGCTTCTTGGAAGAACCAGGTTTTCTTCAATCAAATTAATTTCATCTTTTTTATAAAAAAGAGTTCTCAAATTAGATGTTGTTGTTTGGGAATTTGTTTAAATTCAATTGTTTTGCAAGAGCAGTAAACCCATGTTGAATCTGAGTTTGTTTTGCAAAACTAATTCTTTAGAAATACATTGCTTCAAGAAAGATTGGTGTTCTTGATTGAAATTGGTCTTTTTACATATGATTTTCTCAATTAAATATGTATATTTCATTTATAAATATATATATGTTATGTATTTTATTTTTGCGGGGGTTGTTAAATTTTTGGGAAAATACCCAGTTGAAAATCTGCAAGTTTTAAAGGAATAAAATTAAAAATATAAAATAAAATAACAAAAATTTATGTTGGGGAGGCGATGGGGGCTCACCTCCCCACCGTACCCCCATGGGAAGCGCGTGGGGAGAGAGCCATGCCCAACACGAACTCCCCCGGCCGTTGTGCGTCGGCTGCATACACAGCCGACACCCACAGTTGGGTTAGCAGTGTTTACACCATCACGCCCGACTGTGGATGCAGTTGGTGCCCAACCAGCACCGCCTCCGCCACCGCCCTGTGACAAACATGTCGCTGTCGATTGAGAAATCCGCAGCTGACGCCCCCACAGAATTGCCCTCTCTATGCACGCGGCCCAAGGTCTGCATGACTCAACCCTAAGGGTTGACACGTGGCCCAAGGCACAAATGGGTGTGGGTCAAAAGAAAAATATAAATAATATTTTAAGTATTAATTATTATTGTAATATTATAATATATAATATTATTATTATCATATTATTATATTAAAATATATATATTAATATTTATTTTATTATTATATTAAATAGATAATGTTTTTTATTTTGTAATGATATTAATGTTTAATATTATGTGTAATAATATTCAGATATAATTAGTTATCTTAATTAAATGGATATACTTGTATATTATATATTTGTTTTTTTTGAGGTATGTTTTAAGTCATATTGAGAAAGTTGAAAACATGTTGAGGTTAATCTAATCGTTGTTTTATTTTAAAATGTATTTTATAGGGGAAATTAGTTTTCATATTAACAATGTGTTTTCAACAACTTGATTGTTTTAAAATGGTTACATTTAAATGAGGAGGCAATAATTATTTTACATCATTGAATTTTGTTTTATATGATTATCTGGTTAATTTATCATTAATTAAATACTAGTAGGGAATTAAGTTATTCAGTATTAATTTCTCCCTCATCTGAAAAGACATATTTAATTCAGATTATTTAATGCAATAAATTACTGAATGTTAACGAGGAAATGGATTTAGTGAACCCAAAGTAGAATTTAATTTTCGTTTCCTTGCTCGTCTTGATTGTGAACGGTTCGGTTGAAGTTTGGGGGAAATCGAGTCATAGGGTTTAATAAGTCTCCATGAGGACCCTAGAGGTTAGGGGTTGTCGTTTTGTGTTGTCAACCGTTTGTTAATTCCCTTGCGTAGTGCATGAGGTTATGTCGATGTTATTACCTGGTTTCCATGAACGAGAATGTTTTGTGACTCCTGTGGAAGGAGTGGATTATGGGATTTGTGCCTCCTAGGAGAGGGGTGGCTTTGTTATGTTTGTACCCCCAGTGTTGGAGTGAGTTTATTTTAGGTTTCCACCTAGAGTTGGAGTGGTTGTATATCTATTTTGTATGCACTTTGGTTCCCTTGGTAATTGGTTCAATTGTGTGTTGTCAACTAGAAGAGTGGCTTTCGATAGGCATCAGAGCCCAAAGAGGTAAACTGGATAACCTTTGGAGGTGGTTAATCAAGTGATAACTAAAACAATACTTAGAAGATTAGGACTAACTTCTCACTAATCAAGATAACTATGCCTCACTCATAAACACAAGGGCTCGTTTAGACTTGGAATGAGTGGGAAGGCCTGGAATGGCAAGGTCATCTATCTGGTTTGTACGAAAGGTATTTGATTCTGCATGAGTGAGTATGGGAGTTGGGATTCAGTTGAGGCCACCAAGATAACCCTTAGTGGGGGTCAAAGACTATGAAGATTCCTAGAGGTAAACCCATGATGAACTGTGTGATGACACTCTATCTAGGATAACCATTGGTAATTATTCATTATGTGTATGGTTCTCTTAACATACTTGATCTGCTTTATATCTGGAAGCAATGTGACCATGTTTGAGTTGTACTTGAGTTGTATTTGAGTTGTACTTGTGATGTACTTGTGTGGTACATGCATTTGGTTGTGTCAGTTGGTTCAGTTATGTTTTAGCCTATGCCTAGAGGTAGATGGTCTTGGCCAAGATTCCTTGTTACTGTCTCCTAGCACGGGGGGTGGACCTTTGGGTTCCACTTGGTTGGGTGGCGTGCAACTAAATTTATTAGGCTTTCTTCATGTTCGTGTGGATGAGACTTCCATTTGGAGAGCTTGTTGGTTTCAGTTTCAATTCTTGCTTTATTTATATTCAGTTGTTCTTGTAATTTATTACCCCTCTATTGATATCGAGGTGGAAAGTTGTAATTGTAATTATGTTCTTTGTTCTTGCCTCATTCGGGGAATGAGATTTGTAATCTTATTGGTTTAATTTCGATAAATGAAATTGAAAGTTATCTATTATGCTTTGATGTAATTTATCTTATTTGGAATGTATGTGTTTAATTTGATAAGTAAATAAATGATATGGTTTATATTCATGTTTTTTTTGTTGAGGTTCTATATAACCTCTGTCTTGTAACCTTAGAGGTTGTTGGCATTATTTAGTAAACTTCCATGTTAATTGTACTTAAACAAAAAAAAAATAGTTTGTTTAAGTAGTTAATTGCAAATTCCTCTAGGGTTACGTGGCGGGGCATTACACATCTTCAAAACACCAAAAACATGCAAATCACATCAAAAAATCCCTAAACAAGTCAAAAATCCAAAAAATCCAAAAACATGGTTGTTGAACTACGTTATCTTTGAGCTTGAACATAGGCAAGGCCATCATTAATGTGCCCCTGAGGCATTAGGTCAATCTTTAGGAGTCTATCATAATAAACTGGCAATCCATTAATTTCCATCACATCAATAAATGATTATTGGTCAAAGTCAATCAAACTATGTCATCTCTATGTGTATAATGTAGGCAAGGCTAGCCCCCGAGGCACTAGGTCAGTTTCCCTTTAGGTCTTGGTCTAAACTCAAAAAATGCAAAAAAATTTGGAAAACTTGAAAAGATCGTAAACATCCTCAAATAACTTGAAAACCTAAACATTCACATACACCCAAAATGACCAAAAACAACCTCAAAAACATTGAAATATTTGAAGTCCAAAACACACATCCCATTTCGCTTCCACTCGTAGTAAACTCCCATCCATAATAAATTGATTGTCACTTTCAACCTTTGGTAAAACAAGTGGAAACAAGTGTGGCAATTTGTGAAGTGAAAACCTAAATGTAAAAATCTAAAGTCTACATCATGAGTAAACAAGTCTGTAACGTCTGTATCAATGATCTATCAAACAATTAATCTTATTCAAAACATCTAATAAACATGTTCTAGGATGCATCCTTCCTACAATGGACATCACCATCGAAAATCACCTTAGTTATGGTACTTTGGCGGGAGATACGAATAACATTGACTGTTTGCTCATTTTGATCTTTTCTTATGATTTATCTTATTGACCCATTCTGGGGACCTCTTGATGATGTCTATCAAAATGATTTAGAGAGAAAGGAATGGAGCATTGATTGTTATCTTTCATTTTTTGTGCTTGTGAAATGTTCTTGTAATATAACCTTGGCGAATACTTGCTTTGTTGTGTGTAGGGAGGTTATTTTGAATAAATTGTTGACTATTGTGTATGCTTTGGTCTGAAATGTTCTAAACTTATAAACTACATTCCAATGAGGTTTTAGTATGTCAAGTGTGAGCAAGGATACTCCTATCTATTTGAAGATTCAAAGTCCATCGCATTAGATACAATGCCATCCTGGTTATCAATACCTTGATGCATCATGTCTATGTGTTATATCAAAAATAAGAAATAAAATGATGAAGTATCCCAATCCCTAAAACAAGAAAATCATCACTCTCATCACCATTCTAATAAATTCGCAAAGAATCATAGGCTTGTTAGACTTATGAATCAATCTCAAAATCAATGGTTAATCCATCCTCTTCTTCTATCTTCTTTTCGCGCTAACATGGTATCACATGGGAGTCAACAAAAATAATAAATGCATCCATCCTGCATCCACAAACCATCAACATACATACATTCTACATAATCATAACATCATCGCATAGAAAATACACAAAAATAAATGCATCCATCTCATGGCATGAACATTCTACATCATCACAACATATCATATAGAAAAGATACTAAAAAATAAAGTAAATCATCCATCACATTGCATTCATATCATAAACCATACATTGCATGCATCCACATAAAAACACATTGTATCATATGCATACTAAAGATATGCATCCATCCATAAAAATATGCATCCATACATGATCATCAAACATGAAATAAAGAAGCATCACATCATAAATTTTGCATCGGATCATCTCATATATATATCTCAAAATATGACTGTCATGATACAAAAATCTGAGTTAGTGTGTAATGCCATAAAAATGAGTATACATGAGGCTATCAAAATCAACCAATAAATGTATATGCATATCCAATCATGGCTATAGATCAAAAAAGTGTGTGTACAAGGCTAGCTCCAACTCTATCATTCCTCATGTTGGGACTGATCCTAATGTCCTGTCAAAGGTTGTTGGTGGTCGCTACCCACAAGCCGATGCACTAAATGTCCCCCTAAGCCATTGGGGGCCACTCTTCTCCTCTTCAAAAAATTTGGCTATCATCGATGAGCAGGAACATCTCTATAATACAAGGTCCTATAATAGGTAGCCTCCATCATAGCCTGACTATACATGTGCACTGACACCACCTATCCATGTGCCTGCAGAGCAGTAGCCTCTAGCTACTACTTGCGCCCTATCTCCTAAGCTAGTTGAATGGTCAGTTGTTGTACCTACTACCACTCCTACTCTCACTCACCTATAAGTTCTTGAACCTACTGGAGTGCATGATCCCACTCCTACCTAGGTCTATCTCTCTCTATAGTCAAAGCTCAGGATTTGTGCATCATGAGGATCGGGACCCTGCCCTACTATTGGTGTGGTGGCGGTGGTGGTGTCTATCACAATGCATGTATCAAAGGAACCTTTCCCAACACTTGTCCCACACCCTGATCCTATTCTTTCTACTAAATTCCATCTCTGGGCACATGATTCTGTTGTCACTATTGTTGTTGGTGCCCATCACTAGGCACATGTCAATCGTGACCCTCCTGAGGAGGTTTTTGTCGTCCTCTGCCCTTTCCTCTACCTAGAATCTATCCTTTTCCTCTCTTGAGAGCCTATCCCCTAGTTGGATCTATCAACCATACTAAGGTGTGTTGTAGAAACCATGCATCGTAGGAATGAGTGGTCCCTACATCATACCGACCATCGGCATAAACCCATGGTTATGGTACAAGTGCTCCAAAATCATCAATAGCTACCTAAGGAGGGACTTGTTGTCCCTAGACTATCTCTCTAGCAATCCTCGCATAAACTACTTTGTATGTAGGTGGCACTATATCCTACACCTCCCCAAACTTCTTGGCAACTTGATCAGGAAGGTATATCTCCACCATAATGTGCTCTCGCCCTAGGATATATCTCATTTGGTGAGCATAGAACAATTGCTCCTAGTCATCATACCAAGGATGTGTTTGGATCCATGGCCTCAATCTAAACACAATCATATCATCTATCACTCTACTCCAATAGGTGATCCCAGTAGTACGTTTTTGTTGTAGCATGGTGATAGCTCCATATCTGTAAACTATGGGTTGATCTGGATCCACATCAACAATTGTGATAATAGGTCAGAGCACAACAATGTGCTCCCAGGCCAAAATGTGCAATAATGTGACCTCTACCGCTAAGCTCCACCCCCTCAGGTAGAAAACCAGATGCATGTCATGATACAAGGAGGTGAGTATCACGAGGCCCCATGTGTATTGTTATCCAATGAACCATCCCCACCCAAGCGAGTCCCCAACCGAAGCTAAAACCTCTACCTCATTTTTTGGGCACCAGTACTCCAAAAATTAGAGCTCTGATAACTAAGGTCAAATCTGGAACCTGCCCTCTATACTCCCATAGATCGATCTAGTGGCTATCAACCCAAATGGTATCTACCTCGAGCACATCAAAAATTGCATCCTATCTAGACTCGATATCATATATGACCCTCTCCCCATGGATAGGGACTTGTAGAATGCACCATATATCCTCTAGAGTAATAATTGCCTATCTAGTGGGAAGGTGGAACAACGATTTCTTGCTATGTCAACGCTCAACCAATGCTATCATCATTTCCAAATGTGTCTAGGTAATCTCTAGCATATGTGGTAATCTCTTATCCCAATAGCTCCAAGGAAGAAGTTCTCATAATCCCCAAAATGGTGAATGTGAGAAAGAATGTTGGGCTTGCACTCCCAAGACATGAGCAGTCTAATGATCTACACACATGAAGCAAACAACATCAAATTTGCTAAAAAATGACAAAATTTGGAATCTAAAACCCTAAATTAGTAATTGTGCACTATTTTTACAATTGCACCGCTTTGGTTATCTAGAATTGTATCGCAATTTGATAGTTGTGTCGTTATACACAATTGTGTGTTGAAATTTGAGTGTTTCGCTGGACCCAAATTACTCATTGCAACTCTATTTTGCAATAGCGTCACAATTTCACAATTATGACGCTAGAGCAAAATGACACATTACGTCACTATTGCACAATAGCGATGCTATCCTACAAATGCAATCCTATACTAAAATTGAACATTGTCATGTATTATTGTAAAAGTGTCACAACAACATAATTGCATTGTCAACCATGACAAATGCATCGCAATACTATGATGCAATTGTCTAACTGACTTTGACTCGTAATAAATGTGAAAAAATATGACAACAGGAAGAGTTTTGAAATGTGTATCGGGGGTCCTACATTGGCGAGCTGCTGGTACTCTCAAACCCTGTCTGTGAGGTGTTGGGGGAGCAATGGATCAACCATAACATTAGAGTGTCAGAGAAAAAGTGGCAACAATTCTCTAAAAGCAATTGTGCAAATGATTCAAAAATGACCCTTGCACTCCTATTTAAGCCTAAAAAATAAGGATTTTTGCCCTAACTAGGGTGGGAAAATGGGATTTTTAATCCTTTTAATCAATTTTTGAGCTATGCAGCTTATTTTGAGGCATCTTTTAGGTTTTTGAGCTTATTTTTGCCTCTTGAAGCTTATTTTCTACGGTTGAACTTATGTTAAATCTTTATCATGATTTCGACCTAAAATTTAATTTTTTTGCTTGATCGCTTGAGGGGGCAGTGTACTAGCAAAATTCCTTCTCCTGGGGCAACAGTGGGGCATTCAAAAAAATCAAATTTTTTTAAAAAAATTGATCTAAACAACAACATTTCCAAAAGGCATCAATCTTTGAACCAATGTAACAAGAAATTTATCGTTTAACATCCATTTGAGTTAAGCTTTGCATCCATTTTAGCTTATCTGGCATCCATTTTCATCAATCTTCATCAATGGCGTCTATTTGAAAGCTTGTTTCAACCAAGGGATGGAATTCCACATCAATGTAGCACCAATCCCCCAATGGGATGAGGTTTGAGGCATTAGATTAGTTTCAATTGCGCATTTCTAGTTTGTTTCATGTTTCATGGCTTATTTGTTTAATGTTTTCAAGAATTTCATTGGGAGCTTGACTTAACTAGTTAGATCTTGGTTATTTCTTGTATGTTTAATCATGTTTAGATTAGGTTATGATCATGCTCACAGGTACAACATATCCTTGTATCATAAAGAGTACCCTTTCCAAATCAATTTTCTTATATTCTCAAATCTTGAATATTTTGAATAAGATTAGGTGTATATGTGTCATTATTTCATTTGAATCATGCATATCCACCCAATCAACTTAAAATATGGACATGGCATATAATACTTCTTATGTGGACTCATCCCTCCTAGATGGTGCATCACCCACAAAATTCTACTTCCCTTTCACGTAGATGATCTCAAAATCATATCCCAACATCTTCATGACCCATATTTGGTGTTCCTCTAAATTTTATTCTTAGAAGTTTTTTAGACTATCATTATTTATCTTCACCTCAAAGTGTCTTTCCATAAGATATGGTCTATATGTTTGATCACATGAATTTCAACCATCATTTCCTTCTCTTAAATGGGTTTCAAAAACATCTTACCTTTAAGTTGGAAACTCTCAAATGCAATGGGCATTCCTTCTTACATGAGTACAACACCCATTCCATACCTCAAAGTATCACTTTTAGCAATCACGGTTTTGGAAAAGAATTACATTAGCATGAACAAGCATGGTGCACGTGGATTCTTTCATATTCTAAAATACCATGTTGGTTGCCTCAAGGATTCATTCTTTAATAAATTTATGAGTAGTGTTACTTTGCTTATGTAATTTTCACCAAATTATAGATAATAGCATGTAATCCCTAAGAAAACTTGTAGGTTGTTGAGGATGATAAGAACCTTCCATTCTATCATGGACTTGATCTTGTAAGGGTCCATGTTAGCATCTTACTAATATGACTACAAAACCATGCTTTGAAGACTTGGCATAAATCTAATGTTGCTCAAGAGTTTATAAAACCTAATGCACCTAATTCAAGTGTTCCTCCCATTCTTTTTATATATTAAGTTATGTTCAAAGAACTCTAAGACAACTTCCACAAAAATGGCCTAAAGATCAGGTTCATCAAACTTTGAAAAGTAGAAGATACATTTGTGAGACCAAAAGCGTCACCAAAAAACTATACTATCCATCATGGGTTCTAAAATTTGTCTTGTGAATATCCTCATCTTTGATTTGGATTTGATGATATCCATAATGAAGATCAATTTTAGGAAAATAAGGAAACACCATGTAACTCACCTAGAAAATCATAAATAACTAGAATTAGAGACTTCTCTTATGGTGTTCTTGTTGAGTTCTTTTCAGTTTGAACACATGTGCCAAGTTTCATCCTTCTTATGTATCATCACCACTAAAGAATAATAATAAATTCGACTATTAGCAACAATAACTACTTCCACTATATCTTGTACCATTTTCTCAGTCTAAAGTTTTTGCACATAGGGGTACCTATAAGGTCTAATGTTGGGTGGTTGGCTTCTTGGTAGTAGTTGAATGGCTTGATCATGACAGTGTTTGGGAGGTAACCCAAAAACTATTGAATTTCCATCTAAGATTTCTTATATATCTAATGGTGTAGGAACCTTTGATTGTTAATGAAGTTGTGACTACTTCCTGAGTCAATCAACACTACCACATTCTATTTTTAGGAAACACGCTACCTTTAGAGTTTGTGAGATGTTAATACCTAAAAGTGAATGTGAAGAGATGGTAAGGGATATTTTGAGTGCTATAGCTCATCAGCAACCTCTAATGCCTCTTCTTCACCCCCTTCTTCTTCATTGGTGCCTTCATAGTAGAACAACTTGTTTTTATCACATTTGTGTCCTAGAATTTATTTTTATCGTAGTTAAATATAACCATTTTTCCCATTTTATTTAATTTATTAAGGATCAACCTAGCAAGAAAGGAAATGATGGTGCAATGATGTTATGATCTTTATTGCTAGTGAATGTCTACCTCTTGTTGGATAGGAATCTTTCCTCTACTCTATGTTCAATAATAATAGAATCATTAAGCCAATTAAACATGCATACCTCATTAATGTTGAATGTTGTAATTGAACCCCCAATAAATAGGTTCAATTTATCATCTATGATCATCTCCACTTGCATGGATAGGCTCGGGAATTTATTAGTATAGTCCTTGATCAAACTTGTTTATCATATCTTTACCAATTATATATATATATATAAAAATATGTACAATAAAATAGATTAAAGTTTCATGTCTCTCATTAGCCAAATTTAGACCCTAAGCCCACCTATTAACCAAAACATCAAGAGATTTGGCCCGTCTACCGAAAAAAACTGAATGATTTGAATCAAAGCTTTACAAAACCAACCATATCAACACTTTACATATAGAGAAGATAAAAAATTGTATCCTTGGTAAGCATTACAGCAACAATAGCAAAAAAGAGGAAGTGAATTGATTTTCTATTCCTCCATTTGAACCACAAGGACATCATTTTCATCTTGACACTCCTCGAGATTACCTGCATCAAATTGCACTAGAGGCAATTCATTCAAGTTCAACGCCACATTATTGCAGTGTGGGTGGGAAGCAATTTCATCCTCTGGTGCCTCTAGAACAACAAAATCTAAAAAAAATATTCTTCTAAGCACATATCCATCAATACCAAATGAATTGCACAAATTTCGAACATAGAGAAGCCATTCTAACCTTGTTCCCATCTAAAATTCAATGTACATAAAAAAATCCATTTAATTTATCAAAATATATACAAGATCTTTTTTATTTATATATTCATATGTTTAGATTTACTTACTAAAATTTTTAAAATAATTTGGTAATTTTTTTTTTTAATTAATTTTTTATTATCTAAAAATGTGAAGAAATGAGCTATTTATAACTTTAATTCTAATCCTACTTATAACCTTGAGTGTAACCCTAGTTCTACCCTAAATTTTAATCATAATTTTAATTATAACCCTAACCATGATTCTAACATTAATCCTAACCTTAACTCTAATTATAACCCTAAGCCTAACCCTAATTCTAACTTGAACCCTAATCATAATTCTAACTTGAAACTAACCCTAACTATAACCCTATTTTTTATTGTTACCCCAACCCTATCTATAACCCTAATTTTAATTCTTACCTTAACCCCTAATTTTAACCCTAACCCTAACCTCGATTATACTTTTAATTCTAATTATAATCCTAACCTTAACTCTAACCCTTAATATAATTCAAACCCTAACCATAACACTAAACCTAACCCTAATACTAGCCTTAATCTTATTTCTAACTCAAACTCAAACTCTACCTAATTTTAACTTTAATCATAATCCTAACCCTAATTAATCCCTATTCCACTTATATATAACAAATTGATTCAACATAGACACCTTGAGAAGTATATCTCTCAATGCATTTTAAATAGATTTTTAAAAAGTTAGATATGCTAGCAGTGTCAATAATTGCAACATGTAAGATGTGAATTTAGTTCCTGATAGAATTTTAAGATATGTAAAACATATATTTGGATAAGTTAAATTATTTTTATAAGATAATTATAATGTGATTGTTCTCCAAAATCATATATGCATCTTAAATATAAATGAAAGTCATATTATGTATATATGTAAGCTATAATAATATTATAGTATATAGTTTTAAACAATTATATATATATATATATAAGATTAAATATATAATTCTAACCCTAACCCTTATGTTAATTCTATCCCTAATCCTAACCCTAATCATAACCCTAATTCTAATTCCAAGCTTGATTTTAATTTTATACTAACCTTTACCCTAATTGTAACCCTACTTCTAACCCTAAATCTAATTCAAATATTAACCATAAGCCTAATTCTATTCTAACCCTAATTTTGATCCCTAACCCTAACCTTGATTCTAACCCTTACCCTAATTCTAACCCTGATTGTAACACTAATTCTAATTTTTAACTCGAATTGAAACCTTGACACTAATATTAACCTAATCCTAACCTTAATTCCATCCAACATTCTAACCCTTATTGTAACCCTAATTCCAACCCTATGTCTAATTTTAACACTTACCAAACCCTAATACTAGCCCTAACCCTAATTATATTATAACCCTCATCCTAATTCCAACTCTAAACCTAACCCTAATTCTAACCTTAATCATAATTTTAACCCTTTTAACCCTTGTTATAATTTTAACCCTAATTTTAATTCTAATCCTAACCCTAGTCCTAATTCTAACCCTAAGTATAACCCTAATTCTAATCTTAACTCCAACCCTAACCCTAACTCTTAGCACGAATTCTAACATTAACCATAATCATAATTTTAATTCTAACCCTAATTGCAAGCTTAATTATAACCCTGATCCTAATTCTATTCTAACCTTGACCCTAACCTTAAACCTAATACTAAATTAATTCTAACAGTAACCTAATTCTAACTTTAATAATAACTTAATTATAATTCTAACCTTGGTTTTGTCCCTAATTTTAACCTTAATTCTACCCTAATTCTAACCATAAAATTACATATGAATCAAACATAAAAATTATATAAATAAAATAATATAATAAAAAATAATATTATATAATTCATATTATATAATATAGTTTTTTATATTTATAAGGATTCTATATATTTGTAAATCTACATGTTTAAGGAAGATATTTATAAGAATAATATATATAAATAATTAATATATATGTTCTTTATATGTAATATTTCTTTTAATTTATATATATATATATATATGAATGAGATTCAAATGTTTAAAAAAAAATTAAGTAATAACATTACAATGATAATTTAAAACTCAACTTGCTCAATTTAAGAAAATATATACACAAATTCAATAGACTTGATAAATTTGCGTATAAATGGAAATGGAGCTCTTTTCAAATAGGTTAACACAATTTATTTTTAAATCGTGAGTAGAGGGTTTTTGCCTTTTTTCTTGCGAAATCCTAGAAAATGGCGATTTGTCGCGACGGAGATTTTTCATCTCAATTTTGAGTAGATTTTGGGTGATTTTTTTTTGATGAATAGGCATGTATCTATATTAATTATAAAGATAGAAATATATATTCATAAAAAAGAGGTGGGTGTGTAATGTCGCAGAATTGCACCTAGGAGCAATTCCACATTTTTGCATCTTGCCTAGCATTTATGAAACCTTAGAAACATTAATGACAAAATCCCATGACTTCATGCGGACATATGGCGAAGCAACAAAATCCTGACAATGTGTTTCCTGAAAATCTAGGCCCTAGACACCTGCACAACGCGCGGATGTCTGCGCAACGCGCTAGCATCCTGGCGGTTTTCCGAGTTTAAAACGAGGAAACTGAAAAAACTGACCCTTCTGACACATGTCCAAGCAGTTAAGTCTAGGATGTAACAGCCCTTTTCCACCTTTGCATGCATGAAAATCCCCTTTCTTGCTCTCATTTTGGGGTTGGAGATCATTGATTCAAGTATACTACTACTTGCTCTACTCTTGGGTCACTTTCATCCTTGAATAGAAACAATCCTACTAGCAAAGCCATGCTGGATTGAGGTCCCTCCAACAGCTACAAGCTCTCAAACAAGCACTCAATGATGCGTCTGTGTGCTTCAGAGAGGGTCTTGACTCATGGGTAATGCTCTCTCTCTTTCTCACTTTTTCCTACTTGTTCATTTACTATTTTGTAGTGCGGCCTCTACTCTGAAGTGGGTTTTTCTTTCACCATGGGCTTTGTTTACAATTATTTCCAAACGTAATTGTTTGTGGAGGTGGGAACACCAAAACGGGGGTATGATTGAGGTAGATCCCTATACAGACCCAACCTTTTCCCCTTGATCTTTTGTGTGCAAGTCATGGAGTAGAGATTCGAACGTCCGATAACTGGTAATCTACCTTCAAGTTCCTTTGTGGTTTTTCCTTAGAATCACACTTTTTGTCCCGTTATTTGATATAGCACGCCTTTGACCCAAGTTTAGAGGTGAGACTTAGTTCTACTCGCTTGAGCTCTTGAGCTCCTCGTGGCTTAGGACGTCAGTGCATCTTTTAGATGATATTGCATCATGTTGGCATCCTGAAACCGCATTGATGTCCTTTGGCTGAGAGCTCTCTCATTAGAGGCAGAGATCTTAGAGTTTTTCTCTCTCAGGGTCTGAGGTAACTTCTTTGTATTTCCTTTTAGTTTCATCAATTTAGTCCAGTTGAGGTGTATAAGGGCAGTCCATTCCCTGGTGATCTCTTCAGAATAAAGAGACCTGTGTGCAGTGAATCCCTCTTATATCACATTTTGGCGAACTCAACGTGAACCCATCGGATCCATTTTTGTAATGTCACATGTTTATCATAATCCTTTCTCTAAAAAAGATTTTGATATGTTGGAAGATTCTCTAGATGATTTCCTAGAAGCACTCCCCTATCCGTAAATATTTTAAACAGACTCTCTCCTCGCAAGTTGAGTCGGTAATGTAGTCATGGTATTTGTGGCCCCTCCAAGCCCTAAGAAACTTGTCGTTTGCATGACCCTAGCTGAACCATCCCCTAAGGAGAACTATTCTTTCTGTGGGATTTCCTTTCATAATGATTCATCAAACTTATATTCAAGGTTCGTGAAAGCTACTGACTCTACTTCTTATAATGTTGTTGGGCATATGTATAATACAAGGAGAAATAAACAAAACTTAGATCAACAAACTTTCAGTCCTACGTCACAACCAACTCAAGTTCCTACTTCTTTACCATCACCTCAACCTAGCCTTCAACTCCTAAACCGACAATCAAAGCACCGAGTGATTATGATCTTGTCGAGCAACTTTGTGTTACTCCGGCCAAGATCTCACTTTGGGACTTGCTTAAGACCGCTTTGATTTATCAAGAGATGTTGCAAGAAGCCTTACAAAAGATCCTTTTTCTTGCCTCTAATAGGCCTACACATGTTAATGCATTGTTGGCACATATTCAAGAAGATTTTCCAAATATTAAATTCCACCTGCAAGAACTCCCGCCTCCAAATGTGCAGAAGCAAGCGGATCCCTTAATGATTATAATTAATGTTAATAACATCAATATTAGGCGTACTCTCATTGACACTGGTTCAACTCTCAATGTTTACGGTATGGACCTATTACCTAAAATCAAATTTGATTCATCTTCTTTAGCAGCCTCTTCCTTGTATATGCATGGGTTCAATAATGTTGGACGCCAAGATCTAGGTATGATAATACTACCTTTTCAGCTAGGCCTCGTTACCTTTCCTATGTTGGTTTACATAATGCCTGGCCCCTTACCATACAATATCCTCTTGGGGAGACCTTAGATTCACGCTATGGGTGATGTGACTTCTACTCTACATCGTTCTTTGAAGTTTGTCGCTAACAATTGAGTGGTTACGGTTAAAGCATATCCAAAATTTGTGCACCTTTGTTTTCTAGTTTTTGTTGGTCATGCTTCAGGCGCATCCACTCTCAAGAATTATATTCCATCCTTAACCGTTGATGCTATGGTATTTTCTTTATCAATACCCTCTAGGGAAATTGTTCCTCGAGCGAGTATCGACAAAGAGGAACCTCCTAAAACAAAAATATCCTAAGTCTCCCCCATCTTCCCTTTTGTCCTCTCAATCAAATTCTTTCCTAAGAGATGATTGGAGTTCCTTGAACTTCTTTGAAATCTTCATTTCAAAGTATAAGTCAAACCCCTCTGTTATTGAATTACAGGTTTTGCTGACAAAAGGGTAGGTGACGCTCCCGTTGGGGAAGAGAAGTGTGATCATGTCCAGGAGACCGCTCCTCCCGCTGCTCAAGAGAGTAATCCCAATCCTTTGAAGGAGGTTAACATTTGTGAACCGAGTAAAGGAAGTGGGGACACTCCCGTAGAAACTTTTGACATCCATTGGTGAAATGAGACACTCTACGTGGAGCCACCACCTCCTGAGATTCTACAAACTCGCTATGGGTTTGGATATGATCTTGCTTCTTGATATGGCTATGGTAAGAAGGGCCTAGGGTGTATCAAGCAAGGGATCCAAGTCCCTATATAGTTTAAGCCACAACAACGCTATCTAGGTTTGGGATGCTTCATTGAACAGTCTAAACAAAAACCTTGGTGGACTGTTAATTTGATTTCAGCCGAGTCATTGAGCTTGGTCGGTCCTGAGTTGGTAGATGAAAGGAGACAAGCCAAGAAAGTTCCTTTGAATGTCTTCTCTTCAGATGAATCACTAGGAGAATCTCTAGGTGCATACTCTTTGTTACCTCCTTATCACCACAAGAATTGATTCTCGTATCGCTTGCATAAACAAGCATACTTTGGAGAATCCATTTTGAGTATTGATGAGGAAGATCATCTATCTAATGTCAATGATGACGTTCTTCTATCCCATCCAGAGGACCGCAGTCCTCTCCTTAAAGGAGATAGTGTCAAATTTCTTGTGGATCCTAAATCTTCATAAAAGAGTAATCAAGATTGGGAAGTGTCTCTCTTCTAAAGAAGTAGATGAACACTCTAATCTCTTGCGTACTCACCCTAATCTCTTCACTTGGACATATGAGGATATGCCTGGTATTGATAAATTTGTAGTGGTCCATAATATTGTCCTATGTCCTGAAGCCAAGCCGGTTAATAAAAAAAATTGAAAGATCAATCCCAAGGTAGCTTTGATGGTTAAGACTGAGATAGAAAAGTTGTTGAAAGCAAGTTTTATTCGTCTGATTGACTACTCTCCTTGGATTTTGAATATAGTTGTTGTTAGCAAGCCTGACAGTCATATTCGCATATGCATTGACTTTTGAGACCTTAATAAGGCTTCTCTTAAAGATGATTTTTTGTTGCCTAATATAGATATGATTTTAGACTCGACTACAAGCCATGCATTGTTATATTTTATGGATGGCTTCTCAGGTTATAATCAAATCCATATTAACTTGGATGACTAGTACAAGATAGCCTTCACTACCCCTTGGAATATTTTTTGTTATGTGATCATGCCCTTTGGTTTAAAGAATGAAAGAGAAACTTACCAACTAGCGATAACCCTGATATCTCATGATTTTATTCACAAGATCTTAGAGGATTATGTTGATGACATCTTGGCGAAGTCAATAAATCATCAAGATCATGTGAAGAACCTTTGTCTTATCTTTGAAATACTTCAACTCTACAAGATGAGCCTCAATCCCCATAATTGTCTTCGACGTAGATTTCAAAAATCTTCTAGGGTTCATAATCTCTCATCGTGGAATCAAGGTTGACACAAATAAAATCGACGCTATTGTTAACATGCCTCCACTGAGGAATATTAACGAGTTGCAAAGTTTACAAGGGAAGATTCGAGAGATTTGTAGATTTATATCTCAGTTGGCTGATTGTACCCTCCCTTTCACTCGTTTATTGAAAAAGGATGTTCGCTTCATATGGGATGAGGAGTGTCAGAAAGCATTTGAATCAATCAAAGCTTATTTGGCCAATCCTCCTGTATTGATATTGGTTATGAAAAATAAGCCCTTCCTGCTTCACCTTGATGTGTCACCATATGCTTTGGTGGCTTTGTTGGCTCAGTATGATGATGCAGGAAAAGAGAGAGCGGTTTACTACATCAACCATGTCCTAGTCGATTATGAAACTCATTATTCCTCCATGGAGAAGCAATGCCTCACTCTCGTATTTTCTATGCGAAAGTTGAGACACTACCTTCTCCATGCCGAAATACACATTATAGTAAAAATAGATCTTTTAAGGCATTTGTTCTCTAGCGCTGACCTTGCAGGGAGATTAGCAAAGTGGGTTATGTTGCTATCTGAGTTTGATATAAAATTCATTACTCAGAAATCGATAAAGGTTCAAGCAGTTGCCGATCAATTAGCAGATGCTCCCTCATCTCGCTCCTTCCCGAGGTTAGATTTGTTTCCTGATGAGAATATTTTCACGATTAACTATCACTTCGAATGGAAAATGTATTTTGATGGATCAAGGTGTCAAACTAGTTCTGGAGCGAGGTGATCCTGATATCCCCCAAAGGCAAATCGGTCCCTCTATCCTTTCGATTAGATTTTCCTTGTACCAACAATATTGTTGAGTACGAAGCTCTTATTGCAAGCTTGTGTGCCGCGATTGCCCTAAGAATTAAACATCTTCGTATACTAGGCAATTTTGAGCTTGTTGTGAACCAGATTATGGGAATTTATCAAACTAAATAAAGTAGGTTGTCTTGATACCGAAACCTCAATTTGTCTGTGCTCAATCAATTTTTCTCTTTCACAATAGACAGTGTCCCTGGGAGAGAAAATAGACATGTTGATGCCATGGAAAGCATTGCCTCCTTAGTACCTTCAGAAGAGGATACAAAAGAATACCACTTCGTGGTTCAGGTTGTGCGAACCCTGGCAGTTTTTAATCAACCCAAACTTGAGTCTCTTGTATGTTTTCATGTAGACTCGGGAGAATGGTTCTCTAGTATTTGCAGTTACTTAAAGACTGGAAACTTTCCCGATGATGCGACGAAAAATGATCACACTCGTTTACAAAAGCTTTCAGTGCGTTATGTCATTTTATCTTATGTTCTTTATCGAAAGGCCTATAATGGCTTGCTTCTCAGGTGTCTCACTAAGGCAGAAATACCCCTTGCCCTTAAGGAATCCCATTCAGGCTCTGGAGGTGGAAATTTCGGTAGTGAATCCCTAGCAAGAAGACTGATACACATGGGGTTTTATTGGCAAACGATGGAACAAGATTCCTTCGACTTTGTCAGAAAGTGCCTTCAATGTCAATAGCACAGTCGTCTTATTCATGCTCCTGCTCAGGAGTTACAAAATCAAACTTCTCCTTGGTCATTCGCAAAATGGGGGTTGGATATCATCGGAAAAATATCACCCCCTTCTTCCAAAGGATACACTTTCATTATTACCGCTACAAATTATTTCACAAAGTGGGTCGAAGCTATCCCACTCTGATCCACAAATGCTGAAACTATTTGTAGTTTTCTTATGAATAACATTATTTCTCATTTTGGACTGCCTGCTACACTTGTTTCTAACAATGGTACGTCGTTGAAGAATAAGGAAGTGAAGCAGTTCTTGGAGAAATTTCCTATTCACCATAGGTTTTCCACATCGTATTATCCACAATCAAATGGTCAAGCAGAAGCATCTAACAAGACTCTTGAACTCATTCTTCTTAAAACGGTTAATAAGCATGGTAAGGATTGGCATATTCAATTAACATGCGCTTTGTGGGCCTATAGCACGAGTGTTTGTACCGCGACGGGAACAACGCCTTATAACCTCGTGTATGGCACTGAAGCTATTATGCCTTTGGAGTTTGAAATTTCATCCTTACGGGTTTCCCTTAGAGGGTTAATTGATGATGAAACCTACCAAATTAATCGTTTGCATCAACTGGAGATGCTCGACAAGCGCCGTTTACAGGGCCTCGATCATCTTAAAGCTTATCAAAGGTCATTATCAAGACAATATAATCAGAATGTGCTTCCTAGAACCTTTAAGCTAGGAGACTTGGTCTTTATGAAAACCAGCGAAATATAAATGTGTCGCCTGATCAGAAAGAGAAATTTAGTCCTAACTGGTTAGGCCCTTACATTGTGATTTATATGTATGGTTCAGGTGCTTATGGATTATCGTCTATGGATGAAATGCTTTTAAATAACTTTTTAATGTGATGCACCTACATCGATACTATGTGTAGCACTCTAATGTGTTACATGTGTGGTGTTCTCCCTAAAGGGCAGTAATACTACATATGTTGACATTGCTCATTTTCACATTATGAAAAAAAATTGTGTTTATGACGTGACCGTGTGTGTGTGTGTGTGAAACAAAACATACATACATGTGTCTGACTATGTTATGTATCCATACATCACATTACGTTTCTTTTTAAAAAACAATTAGATCATCATTGAATTTAATTATTATACCACCAAGTGTGTTTATTAAATCATATTAGCATCTAATGTAAACACACATCCATATAAGCATATGACATCCATAGCATGAACATACATAAAATGGAAAGCGTACACATAAATAATGCTATGATACCGAAACCAATATATATATATATATATATATATCAACTGTCATGTACATGTATTGGGCCACTACTACAAAAAATGAGTGGTTGTTGAATATATGTCTATACAAAAGATCTACAAATATATATGTATATGAATCTGGCTACAAAAATGATGTACAAAAATAAGGAGCTCCTATCCTTGTGGGGCATGGCTCCTGGAGCCCTCTAGCTCTAGTGGTTGCTCTAGCACCCTCAGAAGAGGCTACACAATGGTCATAGAGCGGGATCGATATGAGCGTGATACGGACATGGCTACGTGCATCCCTCTGAGCTCCCCCTACAATGAGCATATGTCCATATTCACCCGAATCAAAGCCTATTGCAATTGTTGAACATTTGTCGGGATCATGGCTGTTGGCTGCTCGTCGAGGTCATTGAGGTGGCTCTGAAGGGCATCATGTGCCTGCTCGGCGGCCTCATCCCTCGTCACTGTCGTGTCTCGCTCGGCGAGCATCGTCGGAAACTCCCCCAACAGCTGGTCACGTTGTCCCCAGATAGTAGTCAACTTTGTGGTCAACTATACAATATTTGTACCCTGCTCCTCATAGGTGGTCCTCAAGCATGCTACTGGGTCAAACGTGGGGGCATGTCACCCTGTTGATACCAGTCAGTAAGCATCTAGAACCGTCTCTTGGATCGACACGGCAGGGGCTACCTCTGAAATACATTGGGCCATCAGCCCAGTCCATCCTTGTGAGTCCTCTGCAACCAAAGAGAAAGAAACATGAATCAATATCACATGGTGTTTATACATATATTATAAATAGAAAATCAAAAGCATGGAAATATAAACAATGCACTATGTATACCTGGATCCCTTAGTTGCCATATGGGATCGGGATGAGGGTCGGTGTTGGGACCCGCACCGTCGATATCGACAGTCGACCCTGGTGAGCCTAAGGTTGTTGTTGTTGGGATAGTGGGAGCAGGTGGTGTTGACGAGATGGGAGTGGCCATAGGGGAATCCGATCTCCTTCGCTGCCTTGATCTTGCGGGTGCCGCCTCCTCCTCCTATGCTTGCTCCTCCTCTGCACCACCCTGTTGGTGCCCTCTCCGCCTATCCTAGCGGAGGCTGGTGAAGCAAGTCCTTATGTGGACCAAAGTCCCCTCTCGAGGCACCCTCGCTGAACACTAGTGCCAGACAGTGCCTCTCCCACCACCGCAAAAAATCTACAGCCAACTCGACATTGTCTACCACCACTATGGCTGGTAGATCATGGTCGGGCTCATCATCATCGGAGGGAAAAATATCTATCATGGTGGGTCAAGGGTGATCCCCTACCCTCGTTGCACTCCTGTGGGCCCTAGTGTAGGTGGGAACATCTGGTGGTATGGTTTGGGGATGGCCATGTTGCCACATGACCCAACTCTAGTAGTAGGGTACTATAATAAAATCATGGTGACCTATCAAAAAACAATCCCGCTGCAGGTTCCTCAGGTACTTGTCATCATCCACCCACTAGAAAAATCAGTAGGGTCTTCACCGCACCTCATCTCCAACGACAGTATCAAACTGAAACCATCAAAACTGTAAATCACCAAATCTCCATTGGCCTGTCATGTCATACCAGTTGACCATAAGAATATTATACAATCGTCGTTGGGGAAAACTGACTGGTCGGGTGCACATGATGTGAGCAAAATCCCACACCTGCAAAAGTGTGCACGTTGAAGACTGCGGTACTCATAATGTACATACCGCCCTAACTCCTAGTAGAGGTGCGCTAGCATGCTGCGCCCCCAAGCAAAAACAATACGATTCTCTACCATCTCTCTAATGGTATGGACAAGGCCCCCATGTAGGTGCGAGCCTCGCCCATCTATGGTGATCCGGAAAGAAATAGTAACAACCATGACTCGACATAGCAACGGCGTCATGATCCTTGCCTGATCATACAAGTGCGTGTATATATGGCTTGTGTCGTCATCATCGTCTGTCCTCCCCGAGCAGTAGAGGATGTCCTCACTTCGCTCATGCGTTGATCGAGTGTCATCTAGGGCCACCCGTCATCCACGGATGGGTAGCCTGAGGATCCAATAGACATCCTCAAGTGTGATAGTCATCTCTCCACATGGCAGCTAGAAAGATGATATCATGGCATCCCATCGCTCCATCAGAGCTATGAGCACCCTCTCATGGTATCACATCTCTAGCATGGTAAATACGTGCCAAAGATCGACTTGCTCCAAATGTGTGATCTCGCCCTCTATCAGGCGATCCCTTTGTTCCCGGATGAGTCGATATGCTCGCCCTCCTGGATGTTCACGAATTTTCGGGTACTCCTATAAAAATTGAAACAATTCTAAGTCAGAAACATCCAAATCCATTATGAAAACAAGAAAAAATCACTTAAGACATATGTAAGACATGCACACGTCGTGCAGACATCTGCATATGCATTTGAGACCGCCATGGCTGCTTGAGGACGCTATTGCGTCCCCAAGATGACAACGGAAACTTCAGAACTCGACGTAGACCCAAGATGGTAGCGTGTATTTTGGATGCGTGCACGAAAATGAGTTGCTTGCGCACCTCGCCAATTGAAAACATGCAAAAAATTAACTAAATTACACAATAAACGAGGTTTAGAGGCCTACTTGGTCTACCTCGTGGCCTCGACGATGTCCTTGCATAGTTGCTCCAATCTCGGCGCCTCGTACTCCCTCCTGCTCAACATTTTTCTAACTTTTCTCTCACAAAATTTAACAATTTGCTCGTAGTGAATAGTGAAAATGACCATTCTAGGGGCCAACCTAGGTATATATAGGCCCCTCGAGACCCATTTTTTCTAGAGTTTTTTGCTCCCTGGTTTCTCCTGACTTTACCCCACCTTGTTAGGGGAAAACTGAAGAGGGGGCATATAATCATGTCTTGATCATATTTTTCCTTTGAATCAATGACGTTTTCTTGATCATTCTTCTCTCCATGGTAGCTTTTTTGAAGCTGACCTGAAATTCGGGTTTTGCAGGTGAAAGTTTTTGAACAATTTCTCATGACTGTTTTGTCATTGTTTGTTGAGCTTGGATGTTGGGGGCATCTTCAGTGTCATTTAGCTCGACCTTGGTGGCCTTTGCGGTCCCTTTCTCTTAGCACGCAATTCAGTAAAAGTCAAAATTTAGGTGAAATTTTTCTCTCTACTTTAGTGAGGCTGATTTTTTCCAAAATCGAGCCCACTAAAGTGGGGGCAAAATGTAATGTCACATAATTGCACCTAGGAGCAATTCCACATTTTTGCATCTTGCCTAGTATTTATGACACCTTAGAAATATTAATGACAAAATCCCATGAGTCAAAATTTTGTGATTCTGACTCCATGCAGACATATGGCGAAGTGACAAAAGCCTGACAATCCGTTTCCCGAAAATCTAGGCCCTGGACGCCTACGCAGCGCGTGGACGTTTGCGCGACATGCTAGCGTCCTAGTGGTTTTTTGAGTTTGAAACGAGGAATTTGAAATCTTGACCCTTCTGACACGTGTCCAAGCAATTAAGTCTCAGATGTAACGGCCCTTTGCCGCCTTTTCATGCATGAAAAACGCCTTTCTTGCTCTCATGTTAGGGTTGGAGATCATTGATTCAAGCACTACTACTACTTGCTCTACTCTTGGGTCGCTTTCATCCTTGAATAACAACAATCCTATTAGCGAAGCCATGCCAGACTAAGGTCCCTCCAGCAGCTACAAGCTCTCAAACAAGCACTCAGTGGTGCATCTGTGTGCTTCGGAGAGGGTCTTGACTTGTGGGTAACGCTCTCTCTCTCTTTCTCACTTTCCTATTTGTTCATTTACTATTTTGTGGTGTGGGCTCTACTCTGATGTGGGTTTTTCTTTCACCACGTGCTTTGTTTACAATCCTTTCCAAACCTGGTTGTCCATGGAGGTGGGAACACCAAAACGGGGGTCTAACTGAGGCAAACCCCTATATAGCCCCAACCTTTTCCCCTTGATCTTTTGTGTGCGGGTCATGGAGTGAAGCTTGGAGAAGAGATTCGAATGCTCGATAACAGGTAATCTACCTTCAAGTTCCTTTGTGTGTTTTCCTTAGAATCTCACTTTTTATCTCGTTATTTGAAATAATACGCCTTTGACCCGAGTTTAGAGGCAAGACTTAGTTATGCTCACTTGAGCTCCTAAGCTCCTCACAGCTTAGGACGCCAACACATCTTTTAGACGACAGGGCATCAAGCTAGCGTCCTAAAACCACGTTGATGTCCTTTGGCCGAGAGCTCTCTCATTGGAGGCAAAGATCTTAGATTTTTCTCTCTTGAGGTCTAAGGTAACTTCTCTATATTTCCTTTTAGTTTCATCGATTTAGTCAAGTTGAGGTGTATAAGGGTAATTTGTTCCCTAGTGATCTCTTGAGAATAAAGAGACCCATGTGCAGTGAATCCCTCTTATATCACAGGGTGGTAAAAAGGCACACCCCAAGATTCATATGGGAAAAGCCCAAAAGTTTAGAGTCACATGGGTTGAGCCCAAAAAGCAATAATCATTACAAACATAAAAATAAAAATGGCCATCAAGTGGCCAGAGTAGTGCCAACAGTGGGCAGAGGGTCCCTACCATCCAATTTCTTCCCCCATACATCAGCGGAGTTTGGAGTGATGTCAAGAGGACCCCAGTCATCGTCATCTTCATTTTATTTATCTTTTTATTTTTCCTCATGTTTGGGCGAGACTGCTAAGTCCAAACACGAGATCCATTTCGTAGAATCCAACCAACCAAAGCCGCTACCAAGAGCAATATCAGTGGGCCACCCAGAAGTGCCACCACCACCCCCACCACCCCTTCAAATGGCCACCCCAAGTCAACTCGTGGAGGAGGAGAACGCGACCACCAAGGAGGGTGGGAGCCATGACGAGGAGGAGCCTGAGAGTGGGAGTGAGTAGAGCCACTCCACCACCGGCCTCATGGAGGTGACCAACAGTAGGAAAAGGTAGCCGAAGAGGGCACCCAAGCCATAGTGCAAGGGTCATTGCCCAAGTAGTCCAAAAGTACCTGGAGGTGAGAGACTTCAAGCACAACTTTATTTGCTTGCACTTGTATCTGAAAAGAACATTAGAACAAATAATTGCTTTAGAGTAAAGAGATACATATTTATCAATCTGGTTGTCAAAAAATATGCAAGCATTTCTATCTTTCCAAATACTAAAGATGATTTACACCCTGAAAGTGTGTCAAATTTTGGTATACTTTGCAAGAAGCTTGGGAGAATCACCGAGCATAATCATATGCCAAGAAAACAGCTCTGGCCTGAACAGTTGAAGGAAATCATGAATCCAATTTCACAGTTGTTGAGCTCTGGTACAAAACCAAAAAACATGCTTAAACAACTCAGCCTGCCCACAGAACAGGAAACGAGGGTCCTAGACCCCCAAGTGGACAAGCTGAGACCCCATAGGTAAGCCTTGGAAAACAATACATCAAGCAAAGTGGGTGAGATTTGGCTCAACACTTGCAGACCAAGTGGTAGAGAATATTTTACGCCAAACAAACACAGAAGACTGAAGATACCACTGCTAGTTCAAACTATCAACCATAGGAAAATGAGGCAAAAGCCACAGATAACCAAGTCGAGGATTGTAATTCCTAAAAGGGGTGTCTGGGTACCACTTCCAGTCCTTCCACCAGGGCTTGGTGGCACGAATACCCACCTTATGAAGCATATCAACCAGAGTGGCGTTCACCAAACCATCATAGGTGTCACGGTCTTGGTTTTGATGCTTGTAATGAGCACGAAAATCCTCCCACAGCATGATACGCATCATGGGTCTATGAAACACATGTTGCAAGGTCTAAATACCTTACTTGTGAAATCTTAGGGCTTTGATCCAAGGTGACTTCACCAGAAGTTGACCATTATTGGCAAAAAGAGGTGGCCACCACACATTATGTTGATTGAGCGAGAGCCCATTATGGAAACCAGAGCTAGCCCAATGGATCCAAGGCTTAACAGCCTCCCAGGCTCTCCAAATGCTCTTGGCCATGAAAGTTCCCACAATTTGGACCGGTTCCCTCATAACCAGAAGGGTTTAAAAGCCAATCCCCTTCCAGTTCAGCCTGTCTGTTGGAAATTTAGACCGAATGCAATGCTTGAGGAGAATTTTCCAAGCCTCATCGCTAGTAAGCACTCTGATGATCCATTTGACACAAAGAGAAATCCCTTGCGATTGAGTGGAAAGCAGGCCAAGCCCTCTAGAGTCTCTGGGTAGATAGCAAAACTCCTAGGCAATGCGGTGAAACCCTCGGTGTGTCTCAGAAGAGGCCCAAAGAAAGTCGTGCAAAATCTTTTCAAGCTTAGCATAAGCGGCCTTTGAAGGGGCCCAGCAAGAAGAATAGTAGACATGTGTGACTGCTAGCACCTTAGAGAAAATCTAGAATTTACCAGCCAGAGAGAGAAGCTTGGTAATCCAATAAGCCAACTTTTGATCGATTCAAGAAAGAAATGCTTGCCAGATATCCACGAGAGAAGCTTGAAAAGCAAAAGGAATGCCCACAAATCGAAAGATTTCACCTGGACCAATCCATTTTCACCTATAGTGTTGAATCCATTAAGGGCTAGGTAGGATAGACTGTCTGTAGCATAAGGTTTTATGCCATTGAATGGATAAATCAAAGGCAAGGCAAAAAATCTCAAGGCAATCTAGAGCAGCTTTGACATTATTTTCTTCTTCCAAAAGAGTGAGAAAAGAATCATCGGTGAAGTGGCCATTGACCAATTGGTTTGGCGAACTAGGAAAAGAAATGCCATGAACCCGCCTCTGGGAAACAACATGAGCCAACAAGTATCCAAACCCTTCAGCAGCAAGCACATAAAGTGAGGGGGCGAGCGGGCAACCTTGGCGAATGGAACAGAACAAGCCAAAGGGGATTGGCGACCATTAATGGTGATGCAAGCAGAGGCGTTAGATAACAACATTTGCACAACCTATATAAAATTAGGGCCAAACCCTAAGGCAGCCAACATGGCAAGAATAAAAGGCCATTCAATACAGTCATATGCTTTGGCAAAATCTAATTTTAATAAAAATAACTTTTTGATTAGAGCATTTGGCCCATTCTATCCTTTCTCAAACAACAATAATGTCTGGAATGATCATGGACTTAATGAAACAAGTTTTCTCCAGGCACACAATCTGAGGCAAAAGATGGCAGATTTTCAAGGCAAGGGCTTTGGCAATAATTTTATAAGAGACATTGAGGAGCGTGATGGGCTGCCATTTACGGATATCCTCAAGATCACTAGACTTAGGTATGAATGTAATATTCCCCTTATTAAAAAGATTTCTTAAAGTTTTAGAATGAAAAGCTTCAACATAAACCTTATGTAGATCACACCCAACACAATTCCAAAGGGCTTTGTAAATTCGCACATGAAGCCATCAATTCCTAGGGCTTTGTCATCCACTATAGTGTGGATAGCTTCCTTAAGATCCTCAATTGTGAGCAATTGCTCACAGAAGGATTTATGGGTTGAGAATAGTCTATTTGGCACAACGAAGAAATCTTGAAGAGCTTGTTGTCACTCTGGAGTGTAATCATGAGTTGTAAACACCTATTCATAATGCCTAACAAAGGTCTAGAGAATATTAGGCAACTCAGAGAGCACAACGTTGCCTTCTTTAATCCGTTTGATACCAGGAAAAGAGTTCTTGGCATGAAGGGCTAGGAAAAATTCTTTGGAGGCATGATCTCCGATTTTAAGCCAGTGCAGCCTAGCCTTGATTTGCGCCCCTTTGGCAACATAATTATCAGCAATTTTTTTTTTGTGCCTTAACTCCACCACCCTAACTTGCAAGG